>OZ010603.1:10105331-10262831 GCA_963932145.1 Acanthosepion lycidas
TCTTTCTTTTCTCTTTTTCTTTCTTTTCTCTTTTTCTTTCTTTTCTCTTTTTCTTTCTTTTCTCTTTTTCTTTCTTTTCTCTTTTTCTTTCTTTTCTCTTTTTCTTTCTTTTCTCTTTTTCTTTCTTTTCTCTTTTTCTTTCTTTTCTCTTTTTCTTTCTTTTCTCTTTTTCTTTCTTTTCTCTTTTTCTTTCTTTTCTCTTTTTCTTTTTTCTTTCTTTTCTCTTTTTCTTTCTTCTTTTCTCTTTTTCTTTCTTCTTTTCTCTTTTTCTTTCTTCTTTTCTCTTTCTTTTTTCTTTTCTCTTTTTTTCTTTTCTCTTTTTCTTTTTTCTTCTTTTCTCTTTTTCTTTTTTCTTCTTTTCTCTTTTTCTTTTTCTTCTTTTCTCTTTTTCTTTTTCTTCTTTTCTCTTTTTCTTTTTCTTCTTTTCTCTTTTTCTTTTTCTTCTTTTCTCTGTTTCTTTTTTCTTCTTTTCTCTGTTTCTTTTTCTTCTTTTCTCTGTTTCTTTTTTCTTTCTTCTTTTCTCTGTTTCTTTTTTCTTCTTTTCTCTGTTTCTTTTTTCTTCTTTTCTCTGTTTCTTTTTTCTTTCTTCTTTTCTCTGTTTCTTTTTTCTTTCTTCTTTTCTCTGTTTCTTTTTTCTTTCTTCTTTTCTCTGTTTCTTTCTTCTTTTCTCTGTTTCTTTCTTCTTTTCTCTGTTTCTTTCTTCTTTTCTCTGTTTCTTTCTTCTTTTCTCTGTTTCTTTTTTCTTTTCTCTGTTTCTTTTTTCTTTTCTCTGTTTCTTTTTTCTTTTCTCTGTTTCTTTTTTCTTTTCTCTGTTTCTTTTTTCTTTTCTCTGTTTCTTTTTTCTTTCTTCTTTTTCTTTTCTCTTTTTCTTTTTCTTCCTTTTCTCTTTTTCTTTTTCTTCCTTTTCTCTTTTTCTTCCTTTTTCTTTCTTTTTTCTTTTTCTTTCTCTTTTTCTTTCTTTTTTCTTTTTCTTTCTCTTTTTCTTTCTTTTTTCTTTTTCTTTCTCTTTTTCTTTCTTTTTTCTTTTTCTTTCTCTTTTTCTTTCTTTTTTCTTTTTCTTTCTCTTTTTCTTTCTTTTTTCTTTTTCTTTCTCTTTTTCTTTCTTTTTTCTTTTTCTTTCTCTTTTTCTTTCTTTTTTCTTTTTCTTTCTCTTTTTCTTTCTTTTTTCTTTCTCTTTTTCTTTCTCTTTTTCTTTCTCTTTTTCTTTCTCTTTTTCTTTCTCTTTTTCTTTCTCTTTTTCTTTCTCTTTTTCTTTCTCTTTTTCTTTCTCTTTTTCTTTCTCTTTTTCTTTCTCTTTTTCTTTTTCTTTCTCTTTTTCTTTCTCTTTTTCTTTCTCTTTTCTTTCTCTTTCTCTTTTTCTTTTTCTTTTTCTTTTTCTTTTTCTTTTTCTTTTTCTTTTTCTTTTTCTTTCTCTTTTTCTTTCTCTTTTTCTTTTTCTTTTTCTTTTTCTTTTTCTTTTTCTTTCTTTTTTCTTTTCTTTCTTTTTTTCTTTTTTCTTTTCTTTTCTTTCTTTTTTTTCTTTTTTCTTTTCTTTCTTTTCTTTTTTTCTTTTTTCTTTTCTTTTTTTTCTTTATTTTTTCTTTCTTTCTTTCTTTAAGTACATAAGTTATATCAATTTATGCTTTTTTTATTTTTAGTTCATTACAATGCTTACTTTGAATATTCTGATGACCCGTTTGACTCAAGTCATCTTCGAAAACAAAGTTTTAAATACAAAATGGGCTCTGGTAAGAAAATGGATTTTTACATTTTTTTATTCTTTTATATTTTTGATGATCGAGAAGCAGAGAGTGATTTAGAGCAAGTATCCTCATTGTAGATGGGCAGAATATCAAAAGGAAGAAATATTTTAAAATTCATACTTAATTCTTATTTACTAGCTTAAAAGCCGCACTCTGAACCAAAATTAAAGGGACTTCTGATCCAGCTTGGAAAACAGCAATGATAATTTTGAAGAAATAACTTTGAATTCTTTAAATTTATTCCATGGAACTTCAAATCCTCACTTTAAATCTGATTCAGGCTAGAAGTCTAATTCCAGCTAAAAGACCGATTTGGGTTGAAATTCCAATTCAGGACAAAAACTGAGTTCTTCAAATCACAAACACCACGGAACTTTAGTTGAGTTCTTTAAATCACAAACTCTGAAGAACTTCAAAATTCACATCACTTTAACTCTGATTCCTTTGCGTTTTGAAGAAATAAAATTGATTTTCTCAATTCACAAAGTTTGGGAGATATTTTAAACTGAATTTAAAACAAAAATTTTTAAATTCACAAAGTTTTTGTGTTACTTTAAACTCAATATAAATTAAAAACTTTTAAATTCACTAATATTTTAAAATTTGAATTTTTAACTGTTCCCTCCTCATCTGAATACAAATCCCAATGTTGGATGTTCAAGCACTAGATAAAGGCCAGATTTTCAATTCCAGGATAATCCTGATTCCAAAAAGGTATATTATATCTATGTAGAGCAAGTGTGACCAGAGTTAGAGGAGATTCAAAAACACGTAGAAGATAGATTACTGTACATATCAAACAAATTTCATAAAAAGATGTCTCCAAGAAGCAACTTAAGTCAGTCAGTTATGAGCCATGCGTGATACATGCTTAAGCGATCATGTATCTTTTGATACATGACAGACAAGGCAGATTTTTGTCCCACAGTAGGTTGCCATTTCTTTCTGCGGTAGACCAGTTGCCATCCAAGGCTATAGAACCCAGTCTGTCCTGCTATTTACCCATAGCTAGGGGGAGAAGAGGATTCATACCTTTCCCAAGGGTATTAGCATATAAGTGAATGTAATGAATTCGACTTGAATTTGAACTCAGTTCTCCGATTCCTCAATCTGAGCCGCTATCCATTACTCCACCATGAATTAAAAACATTTCTGAATTGCAATTTATTTTGATAATAAAAAACAAAATGTTCAGATCTTCATATTAATATTTTGATATAATTTGTATTTTTCTTTTCTTTTCTTTTTTTTTTTTTTTTTAAACAGTAAAATTAATCTGAAATGGAGAATAATTGTCAAAGAAAAAAACCTTTTGAGGAAAAATGTAAATGAAAATTGGTCAAATCTTATTTACATTTCTGCCATGGACAAAGATTAAATTTTGAGTTGTCCAAAAAACAAACTATGCAGTCTATCTGAAGTTATTATGCAATAGCATCACATAACTTCACATAAACCTCAATAACTTGAATTTACTTTGAATAGTTTTTGTCAAATTTTAAACAATTAACACATCAAATCAAAGGTTGAGTTAAATTTTTAGTTATTTTCAATATGTTTTATTAAATTTGTTGGATTTATTATAAAAACTACAGCCTGAAGTTATTATGCAAAACCAGAAAATCACTTTTTACTTCAATAATCAGTTAAGTGCCATACATGGATACACGCTTGGGCGATCCAACCTCTTTCGATTCCTGACTGACTAGGCAAAAGATTTTCCAGCAGTAGGTTGCCATTTCTTTCTGCAGTAGACTGGTTGCCAACTAAGGCTTTAGAACCCAGTCTGTTTTACTATTAAACCCATAGCTGGGGGGAGAAGAGATAGATACATACCTTTTACAGGAGTATTTGCATGTCAGTGGACGTAATGATCATGACTGGAATTCGAATTTGGCTCTCTGATTTCTCAATCTGAGCAGATATCCGTGACACCACAACACACATCTGGTACAAAAGTAATAAAATCATCTAAGGAGACACATTCGTAAAGCTTTTTTCCTTTGCTTCTAGTTCTCAACTTACTTTGTTTTCAACAGGCTTCTTTATTGTTCGATGATCTCTGCAAAGCTCCTTTTGATATACTCAATGTGGACATTTCCTCTCTCAATAACTTTTTCTCTTTTTCGGTATTTGTTAGAGCCTTTCCATTATTCATATTTCAACATATGGAAAAAAAGCAAAAAATAGTTTCTATTAGATTTCAGAGGCATTAAACTAATATTAGTTTAATCTAAATAATAACTTTAATAAAATATGTTTAAAATGCCTTAAAAATTAATTCAAGCTACATTAATCATTTAAAATTTGACAAAAAATTGTTCAAAGCAAATTAGTGATTGAGGTTTATGTGATTTGCATAATAACTTCAGACTTACTGTAAGCTGTTTCTTAAAATAGTACTTATTGACAAATCATGAATAACACAGAATTTAAATCATCATTATCATCATATCATTGCTTTAGATCATCATTGTCTTTGTGTCTTTGTTTAGGCAGAGCTATTCCTGGCTGGGAAATTGCTCTGTTGACAATGTCCAAAGGAGAAAAATCCAGATTCTTGATACGGCCAGACTATGGTTTTCGGGAAATTGGCTGTCCACCAAGAGTACCTCAAAATGCGACTGGTAAGAAAAATATATTTTTAAGTTTGTTATAGAATATTGTAACTGAAGAAGATATTTAATATGCTTTATTAAATTATTTATGATGGCATTTTTTGTTTATTTATGAACAAAGTCATTAAAAGGAATTTTATTATTGATATTTAATTGATATGCGAATTTAAAAACTAATTTTCAAAAAACAATAAAAAAGAAAAGGCCAAGGCACATTTCAGGCAAATTTTAAAGCAGACAAAATCAAAACTCTCTGGACAGGTATTTTAGTGAAAGAGGTATCCAGTCAGCCTCAAGTATGTTCTAGTGGCACAAAGAGGGGGTGAAAACTTTTTTGGGTGTGTGGGTGTCATAATATTTTTGAGTGTGTGGAATGGATTAATTGGCTTTACATTATTTCTTATCAGAATATTGGTTTTTGTGCATTTCATTTTTTCAGCCAACTTTATGGAACAGATTATGAATGATAACCCAGGTTCCTGAGTGTGTGTGTCTGTATGTGTAATATATATGTATATATAATCATGAAATGGATTAAGTCCAACAATTATTATATTTTATGTTTATACATTATTTTTTATAGATACAATTTAAGTAAATGCTCTGTTTTTAATTAAACAGTATTAATTACATTTACTGGCCTGTATGTTCTATAAATTTCATAGAAAATATGCATTCTCTTACAGGGATTGAACCTGTATTCCTATACGGAAATCGTCATTTGATCTGACATGCTATACCATTTAGCTACAGAGAAGCATCTGGTTAGCAAAGTCTGAATTATTGTTTATAAACATACAATCTTCAGTGATCTTTCTCAATTGATCATTTCTGCTCACTAACAGTGAGAGAGTGAGAATATATTTCTTTTCCAAATAAATATAATTTACAATAGTATTACATATTTAACTTCTAATAGTAACCAATTTTATCATTTTTACCTGTTACAAAATCTGTCATGTTTGTGTGTGTGTATCTAAAAATCTATTTCTGTCTGAAGTATATTTCTAATTTCCCTAAAAGCAAACAAACCAAATTTGATTTGTGTTGTTAAACCATGACTTGTTTATTGGTTGCTCTATATTACTCTATGTAAAAATGTTGCCAGCATTATTATTACATTATAGATGAGATTATAACGAAATAATTTGACCAGCAGGTCTTTGACTTATGGCCTAATGTAAATTGTAATCAGCATTTGTTGTGTATCTCTGTCCATGTTTTTCCCCCATTTTATATGAAAGACTGATTCCATAAATAAAACTATCATTAGTCGGAATAAGTTCTTTCGCAGAATAAAATGCTTTCCTTTTTGTCATACATATATATATATATATATATATATATATATATAACCAACATTGTATATCAATTTAAATCTCTTTTGGGAGATTGTATCTCTTACAAAAAAGTAAGTGCATATGTTGACTTGATGATCTATTATCAAGACATCTTCACTGCAATTGTCGGATACAAGTTCTAATGCAAAACATATTCCTGTCCACCTTCGCAATAAAGAAAAATACTTATCGACAAGACCAATATACTACACCATGAAAATAATAAAAAGAATCAAAAAAAACTTCACATTCTCAAGGCCATTCATATCAAAATCAACTAACACTCAACAAAATTTATTACAAATATAGCAACAACATATTAAAGTGCATATAATATTTATATACTAATGCCATTTTACATTTCTACCAATTCCTGGTCAGCTGCCGTATGTTGAAATGCTTGTTTTGTAAAAAAAACTTCTACAGCACATAAATTTAAAAATTCTAAAATAACTATAGCAAAGCACATTTGTGCATGTTTTTAAAAATCACTATGACAATGGAATGCAAATTTTATCACAGTTACAATAGCATGTTATTGTAATTTACCCCTGGAGATGATCTAAGAAAAGACTGAATTGGATTAAAGAAAATTATGGTGCCTTTCTTGATGATTTCATCTTGACATCAAGAAACTGAAAGGATCAATATAAAAATAAGTAGACACAATATGTCTATATTATTCAATGAAACATGTTTGAATGAAGATATGTTTCCTAAATATATAGATATGTAGAATTAATACAAATATAAAGTTCGTCACTTAGCTGATTAGTGCTATCTTCAGCATCCCGACTCCAGAGTTTTGAAGTAATCACTCCATCCACTCGTCAGGAGGTATCAACAATTGATTGTTTATATTTCTTGTTATTTCTTTTATATCTACACTTTTCATTCATGCAAGGGTAATTTATCTATATCTATATATATATATATAGATATATATAAGAAAACAAGTATTAATCCCATTAGCAAAACATTTAAGACTGTTACACTATTCTGGTTGTAATATATTTGCTAAATTCTCTTAAAAATATTTTTCAGCTCTGTTTATCATTGAACTTCTTAATATATCTGATCAAATTGGTATCAATGACTTTTACTTACTAAATGAGGTAATTATTTCTTTTTCTTTTCATTTCCAATTTACTTACTATGTCTACTTTTTGAGGCTGACTCAACTGAGCCATTTACCTTGCTTCCATTATAAAAAGAAAACTTTAAAATTATATATGTTAAAGTAATTAAAAATATAAAAAAATATTTCCAGTGTTTTTTATAAAAAAACAAACCTCACCTATTTTTCTTACGTTGTATTCAGTATTTCATAAAATTACTATTTCAATTTTTTTGTACCCACTTGATATAATTTAACTGTTTAACATATCATTTTTATTCAATATTTCATTTTGAAGCTTGCATGAGTGTAATATAGGGTTGGATAATAGATTAAAAATATTTACTATTATATTTAAAATTTAAATCTATCATCAAGCACTTTTACTGTTTTTTTACTGTGTGTGCACATCTTGTACAAATATTAAATTTAAATCTGTGTGTGTGCGCACACACACACACACACATATATATATATATATATATATATATATATATATATATATATATATGCATGTGTATGTATATAAACACACACACACACAAGTAAAAATGGTTTATCATTTAACTAATTGATGTTACGTTCAGCATCTCGAGTTTCATAAACAGACCCTCTGAGAATCACACTGTCCACTCATCAGGGGCTATCATCAATTGAATGTTTATACACACACCCACACACATGTGTATGTGTGTGTATGTACATGTAAAACTACTAGGGATGGGTGTAGTTTGAACAATGATGACAGAATTCTAAATAAAAAGAATAAAAAAAAAAAAGATCAGTGTTAATTAACATATGTAGACATAATACAAAATACCTATTGTGTTACCTGTCACCTAGCCTTTTGATTTGTTTCTTTGTTGTTTTTTTTCCTTCTGCCAACGCTCCCTTATAATACAGTCAACATGACTAATTAAGCCAACCCAATTGTTTTTTTGTTTTTTTTTTTTTGTTTTTTTGCATATTTTCTTTTTCCCTGGGTTATCCAGTTTTTATTTTTTTTTTTATTTTTTGTGATGCTTTAGGGTAAAAGTGTTATGGTCATGGGTATATAAAACTGGAACCTCCCCCCCTTTCATTGACATTCTAGTCTGAAGATTGCAATAGTGTGAAACTTGTGTAAAAATTTGGGTTGTCTTTTGATAGGAGTTAACGTTGTGAAATATATATATTATGAAATGGATTAATTCCAACAATTATTTAATATATTTTCTGTTTTATATTTAATTTTGTTGTTTTATATTTATTTGATGTATTGTCTATAAAAATAATGTATAAACAGAATATATATATATATATATATATATAATGACGACTCTGTTATAATAAAGTTTTGATAATTTTGGAAATAAAATATTTGTTATCACTTTTAACATATTAATATGCTTTACTTAAGCTGACTAGATAAATGTCATTCTGCTGGGTTGGGGTGAATAAGGAAAATAATCTTGAATTCAAACATGTTTCGCTGCAAGCATTTCTCTTAGTCTTGTCACATTTACTAAATTAAATTGTTTTTAACAAAATGCAGAAATAGTTTTTGTATTCTTGTAAAATAGATGTTCACTAAAAATACATTTTCTTTTGAAAAACTCAACATTTTTTGTGTGGTGGGGTGGGTGGCTTGTATATTGATGAATGAGTTTGTGAATAAGTCCATTACCTAAGGATGGAAAATGTATCTACTTTTTCAATATTATCTCCTTTGTCAATGCACTTAATTCAATGATGAATATTAACCACACAGATTGAATATACAGTAAAAAATTTTCGATCAAAATTCAACTAATAACTCTGTTGGACTCTGAACTTATTGATCCATACTGAAATATATGATAACATGCTGGAAAGTTCTCAGCCCAACCAAAAAATGTTTGGTATTTGGTTACATTTTGGAAAGTAGGTCAGGCTGATAACTTTTTTTACCACCTCTTGATATGACAACAATTTTATTGTTCCTTTTATCAAAGTGAGTTCTTATTAAAAATAAGACCTCTTTAGTAATGTAATCTGTACTAAGTTGATATAGATTTAGAGAAGACTAGCTTGTAGCATAAAAGCTTACCAACCAATTTACTTTTTTATTTTTTTTTTTTCCCCCCCAAAATGTAAATGGATTATATTGACTTTCTCATTGTTGTTTATTTATCTTAAAAATCACTGAATTTTTTGTTAATTGACTTTGATACCTTCTTTTATTCAGGATGATCGGCAACAAGTCAGCTTTGATTATATAAATAAATTAGTTCATTCAGAAAAGTTGGTAAGTGATTTTTATGCATGGAATTAGCACCGGAAATCTAAGTGAATAAGCTTGAGTTTTATTTGAAGAATCAATGATGAAACATTTAGTAAAAGTAATGAAGACATGGTCATGATTAGATGTAAATAAATGACTGTCCAACAAACAGAATTGACAAAGTTTACAATAAAAAGAAAAAAGTGCAAAAAATAATATAAAGCAAGCAATGAATCTATGCAGGACAAATTAACAGTAATATGAAAAAGTTCACAAACTAAGAATTGGGGTTGACAAACAAAAGCAAGTTCAAGCAAATGAATGTAGCATTCTAATTTCAAGGCAAGACAGACCGGGATTGAATCATATGTAACCGAGAACTGGCCTATTTTATTGGCTAGGAAGAAGTCCCAGCATGCACTTGTGTGCTTCTGCCTATGAATTGAGGAGGGGAATGTGTTTCATAGTCATTCCCATGAGAGATTTGTTTTCATTTTTGTTCCTCTTTCTCTCCAAATGCTACTTTGGATGACAGATGAGACTCTGCTTTCCATGGGTGAAGAAGGTAGCTTTGTTTCTCAAGTTGTGGATACAGATTTTTGACTATTTTTGAATTCTGCTCCCAGCATTTTTGATGATAGACTTGTGAGATTGAATTATGATCCCCAGGCTATTTTTAAAAAAATCTGGGCCTCCCCATTATTATTTTTTTCACCAAACCTCTCAAACCACTTACAGCATATTTCGTTATTTACAGTACTTTCTCTATAAACTGCACATATCTAATGTTTATCTCGGTTGCATTTTTTTTATTTATTTTTTTTTTTTAATCCCATGACCCGTAGGGGCACTATGTGTACTGCCGTCACAGTAGAAGTGGTGGTGCTTGTGTTAGATAGCCTGACAGAGCCCAACCCTCTCCAGGCCGGTTCTGAATTCAGAGTTCTTCCTTCTTCTAGACCGGTTGCCACACAAGGTTATAGAACCCAGTCTGTCCTCCTATTTATCCATAGCTGGGGGGAAAGAGGATTCATACTTTTCCCAATGGTATTAGCATGTAAGTGAATGTCATACATCCGACTGGAATTCAAACTCGGTTCTCTGATTTCTCAATCCGAACCACTATCCATTACTCCACTGTGTGTCCTTGTATTTTTTTTTTTTACCTTTCTTAAAATAAATTTTTAAAAATCTCATATGCTGCAAATGTTACTTATTTTCTTCCATTTTCCTTCATTGTTAGATATTCAATTCAGATTTGTTAAAATTGAAAATGAAGACACCACACACAGTTATAACAATTATTGCAATTAACTAATCTTTTTGAGAGAATAATTTTTTTTAATATATACAGAATTGTCTATAATAACTAACCATTTTTATGTCTTTCAGCAAGGAACCAAATTCTTCACACAAAAGCAGTTCAAGAAAGCATTCAATAAATACAAACAGGTGATTTTTCTTTATTCACAAGCATCATTCCTTTCTAATAATATTGATTGAAGGTTTTGAGGAGAGTGGAACAACCTCTTAATTGTCATTGTTTCCAAATCCATCTTGATGCTGGGTGGTAGCACTTGTTAGGGTCCCAGCTATGGGCAAATAGTGAAACTCCAAACAAAACACCTTGAAAGTATAAAAATACATATTTATAGTAAAAAATACTGGCAATACATTTTATCTGTAGTCAAAGGCATATAATAGTGTTGCTAATATATTTGGTTGAAGCCATAAAATTGTGTTGAAAATATGTAGACATGCTACTAAACAAACTACCAGTCAACATGAAAACACTCTTTCATGATATTAATCTATATAATATCCTACAATTTCTTAAAAAAATTAAACTATATTCCAAAATATAACTTCAACAAAACAACATAAAACATGCATTACCTCTAGTAATTATGTCCAAACAAACATGTATATGCATAAACATGTATATATATATATATATATACATCTTGTAATGTCCTTATATAGATAATGTTAAACTTTTATATATTAAGAGACAGTGGAGTTTTTCTGAACATTAAAAGCACTGTCTTGTTATTTATGGCCTTTAATATAAAAATGACATGGATTGACTCTTCTTAGTCCTGGGTATGATGATAAACTACATCCGACAACAAGGCCTCTGATTGGGATATTGAAGGTTTTGAGGAGAGTGGAACAAACACTTAATTGCTGTTGTCCCCAAACCCACCCTGAATTGGGGTGGTAATTGTTGTTGATTTCTTTTAATTTCTTGCTTGTGGAGTTTTCTCAGTTTCTTGATCTTTTATTTAAGCTTTTTGTACAAATAAATAGTGTGTGTGTGTATATGTATGTATATATATATATATATATATATATATATATATATATATATATATATATATATGTGTATATACACACACACACACGTTTCATTAAATAATATAGACAAGTGTTGAAATAGCAAAAGAAAAATTGAACAACCTTAACAGCAACAAACGGGACATAAACTATGCGTGTGTTTATTGTTGCTTAGAAATCATCTATGTAAACATTGACAGACTATCATCACTGTCTTGTCCGTATATTGCTTAATATGTTGTAATTGACATCTTTGATAATGGCTTAAGTAAGCCGAAAGCTTAGATTGTATTAAAAAAAAAATATGGATCAATATTGTGAATTTCTTTCTTCGTTCAACGATAATGTTATTAAACTTATCAGACATTACGAAAAAAATTTACATAAAATAGACAACACTTGTCTATATTATTTAATGAAACATGTATGAATGAAAAGATGCTGCCTAAATACACACAATATATATATATATATATATATATATATATATATATATATATATATAAAATTTCAACTCAAGTAATGCAGTAAAGCCACTAAGACACGAGGGAATACTGAGTGCAAAAGTAAAAAACCTTATTAAGGAGCAAGAACAATAAAAGAAAAGGAACCAAGAAGATAGTGATTGACATTGCATTTAAACGTTTGAAAATCAGAATTAGCTAGAAACTGGAACAGTTCCACAAGAAAGAAGAAACTATAAACATAGAACTTAGTTACATCTTGCCAATTCAACGGTAAATTGATGAGACCTTGTTGCCAATCTATCAGTAATGTGTGTGTGTGTATTCTATGTTTAATGATTTTCTTCAGGCTGCTAACCTACTGGAAAGTTGTCATTTGGAATCTGATAAGGAGGAAATGGAATGTCGACGAATCTTGGTCGATCTCAACTTGAACATGGCTCTCTGCTGTTTACGCCTCACCCACTCAACCCGTGCCATTACCTACAGCCGCAAGGTGTTAAATATGGACAAAAACAATGCCAAAGCTTTATTCCGATTAGGACAGGTACGTTTGTTTTTGTGAAATAGCAATTACTTTTGTTGAATGTCAACTTTTTTTTTTTCTTTTTATATCTGTAAAACAACAAATGTTGTATATGCTATCTACTTCTATACCATTTCTGTTGTCTATGCTGTCTACTTCTGTACCATTTCTGTTGTATATGCTGTCTACTTCTATACCATTTATGCTTAACCTTCTATATTTAACACACTGCCTTATTCACTACTTTTGTTTCCACTGTGTTTATATAAATTGTTTTCATCGTAAATATTCATTGAGGTTTCATTTTCTTAAATGTTGTTATTTTTATTCCCCACCCCCACTGACAAATTTTATATATGGGAACTTTGAGGTATTATGGTGGCTGTAGTAAGAATGGTAAGTAAGAATATGATGTTTTGGTGTAAGGAATACTGTGTTATGTTTGGGTCAGTAATTGTGGCTAGCTAAGTTTAAGATAAAACAAACTGAAGACTAGCTTTCTTCTATCCCCCCCTTTTGGCCTTGTGTCATGTTTTTGTATTATATCAAAATAAGTATTTCTTTCCTTTTCATTGCATTGTTTTGTCAAGGCTCCTCTAATAAACTACTTAATTTCAGTCATGGTTAGTTTCTGTTGCCATAGCAGGATATGACAACACAACTGCAAAATTCAAACACACTATCATTCATTCATCTGAGTTACTTGCAAGATAACATTTTTGCTTTGCAAATAAAATCACCTCCAGAAGGTTAAAAGGTTAAGCCATATAAGTTGAAGTAATTAATTTATTCTTAGTAAAAACTTACCATGAAGAAAACTTATTAAAGACACTTTATTTATCTCTGTTGAATCTTACTTTATTTACTTATTCAGATTGGATAATGTTTACAGGAACACATGACCTGTCAGCTTCTTCTGTGTACCATGTCCCTTCAGGACATTGGTGATCATGGTTCTTCTTCATCTGTGAGGAGATTGTCCAGCATTCACTGCTATAAAGGAGGGCTGATATTACATAGCAGTTCAGTATTCTTTCCTTTGTTTCTAATGAAATTTTCCTGTTTCTTTTCTTCATTTTTGAAAGGCATCTTTCATTATCCTTCATTCGTGAGGGAAAGTCAGAGAAGAGCTATCCTCCTAGACTCTTTCTCTCTCGCATTGATATCTCATACCAATCCCTTCAGTGGGCGTTAACATCTTCTCCGCCTTTCTCATCCATTCCCCTCCACCTATCACCATGCTACCATATGACCAATGATCTCTCGACAGTGTGGATGTGGCTCCGCTGGCCTCCTTAAAATTATAATCTAGAATTTTTGTTTACACAATTCTCCTTTCCCATCGGCCAAAATTTTTATGAAATCCACATTGCCAATTAAATTCTTATCATATGTTCTCTTTTTTCCTGGGCCACCCAAAAGTCACTTAGCCAGCACTCTTACCGTCTCATTAATCACTGTCAAAGTTTGCCATCTGGTTCTTTATGCTAAGTTAGTTTTATAATGGAATCCTTGACTTGTTAAGAAATTAAATTCTTTTATCTTGCCAAATCTCAATTCTCCACTATTTTCTGGGGATTGCCAAAAGTTTACACTTGCCACATTGCTATTCAACACCTTAGCATCTGTTGGTCAAGTAAATGATAACAATCCTCTCACCTATATTGAGACAATGCCAAAATTTTATAATTGCCACATTGCTTCTCTTTGCCTGTATCCAAGAAAAAAATAAATAAATGATATCTTGGAAAGATAATTAACATTGATTCTCCCTGCCTGTATCGGCATCTGTCTCCAGCCGAAATTTTTATGACTGGCACGTGTTTTGACCGATAATTCCAGATTTGCCTTTCTTTCTATCTCTCTTGGTGAGACATAAATTAACTCAACAGGACAAGACCTCATTCATGGCTTCTTCCCGGGTTCACAGTCTTTTGTGAAAAGTATCTCTTTTTTTCTGTAAATAGAATTAAAATCTTTTTTTTTTTTTTCTTTCATCGAACATTCTGTCTTTTGAGATAGCTCTTTTTTTTTCTTTTTTTTTTGCTTTAAGAAAGTCTATTTTATGTTTTAATTTCTATGGATAATTAGTTAGCCAATTACCATGGCTAGTGTCACACTTGCTTGATTTTGCTATCTTCAATTTCCATGTTGGGCTGTTCCTTTTGCTGAAAACCATGGATTTTGGTCTTGCATTTGTTTAGTCAATTAATTTTCGCCTTTTTTTTACCCATGGACCACTTTTACTCTTAATTTATTTTTGGTTGACACTATAAACATTCAATGAAAAATAAGTTTAACACTAGAGAAAATGGCTAACCTCCTGGATGTAAATGAATTTGGATGTGTCTCGCATGTAAAATATTCCCCAAAAGTAAATGGTGGCTTTATAAGTCATATATTTAAAAAAAGACAGATACTTTCACCTCACTGTATAAGTGGAATAAGTCAAGTGGGCAAACACATCCTTCCTGCACTCATTTCTATTTGAATATGGACTACTAAATTATTACCATAGACCCACAATCTGCTATTTTTTTGTATGGGCCCAGTTGAGAACGACTAGTTTCATCCTTTGTTCTCGCTTTCCTTCACTACCCTCTGTAGGAGTTTTTGTGTTCTTGTAGTTCTTTTGTTAGTTCGCATGATCATTACATCCTGCCAATACCTCATAATGGACCATTTTGTTTTGATCCCCTGGAAAGACGAAAGGCATATCAGTGACACTACTTGGTTTCAATCAAGAAATAAAAGAAAGAAGGGAAGAAATGGGAAAAGTTGTAATTTTCAAATTTTCTCATTTGTACCCTCTTACTTCTTAAAATAACAACCAGCATTCATATTTATGCTTGCTATTGCAATATTTTGCTAAAGTTGTTAAGATCAAATATTTAACGATGCAATAGGGAAATTTCTACAGATATTTTATTGTCATGGAACTCACTATAAGCTTATTTAAACATAAACTGAAGAATTAAGATTCATCATAAATTTAAAATAGGAAAACCATGAAATTTTCATAGGTTAAAACTAGTAGATATAATTCCATCAATAGAAAATGTTTGTTTCATAGGAAGTCCTTTTAGATGACAATGAGTTACATAGAATTGTTTCCATTTTTTTATTCAGTTACCTAATATCTTATTTAATTCATCCATGTTTATATAGAATTGAAAATAACTGACAAAGTACTTTGCTGTTAAATTTTTTTTAGGTGTTTTTCTTGGATGTGAACAAGAGATTTCTTTTATGGACTTAGTGTCAATAGGAATTGTCCAATTGATTTTGTTCCAATCACATTTGGCTAATCTATTAGTCATTTTCAATGATCAGATCAACATTATTTATGACTTAAAATGTTCTATTGTATCCACAGCAAAACAAAAAAAAAGTACATAAATAATTGTTGACCTGCCACCACCTGATTATCAAAATGGTTGAGCATACATATATATATATATATATATATATATACATACACAAACACACAAGGTCTGATCAAAAAGTATCTAGAGTGGTGCTATAAAAAGAAAACTGCAACACATCAGTTTGCCATTTAATCTTCTTCAAAGTAGTCCTCTTCATGGAGCCACACAGTTTATCCAGCATTATTTCCATTGATGGAAGCATTCTTGGAACTACTTTGTTGGAATAGTGAGCAGCTACCTCTTCACATTCTTCTGGATTTCCTCAATGTATTCAAATCTTGTTCCTTTCAAGTTGGATTTTATTTTTGAAAAAGAAAAAGTCACAAGCGGAGAAATGTGGGCAATGTGGTGGTTTTCGGTCCTGGGGAATGTTTCCTTGGCCCAAAACTGCTGCTCATGCCATAGTCATTGATGGTGTGGTGAGACAACCACACTCTACACACTTTCCTTCCATGCTCTGTTATAAACAATAGAAGTGAGCAAGAAAATTATAACTTAGTATGTCTGCATGACAGAGTTCAAGGTCAATCTATGTCGGGTGGCTTCACTCTGTGTTACCATAGCAACAGTTCAGATACTTTCTGATCAAACTTATATATATATATATATATATATAATTCCAGAAAGCTATATGCAAATCCCAAAAGTCATAAAGCTAAGAATTGTATTTCACAAGATAAACAACACATATGTGCAGCAAAACATTTCTCCCCCCCTCCCCATTCTACCAGCCTCTTAAAAACAGCAGCAGTCAAGATGCCCATGATTGGTCAAATAAAAATTTGCCTACTCTGTGAAGCTCTCTATGAAAGATAGCTAAAAACAAGGATGAAGTATTTCAACCATTTCTGGTTGTCATTTTGTATCACTTATCCTTGGGAAGCCTACTATTCCAGGGCAGCTGCTTTTCCGATGAGACTATAAAAACCAAATAGTTCATAAATTAAAATCTTTATAGTTCTTTATTTTCACTCTTATCTTCGTTTACATACACCAATAGAAATTAGATGTAAGAGTATTTGAATTCCTTAGTTGAAGCATTGTCATTTATTAATTTAAGACAGCAGGACACCTATCTGACAGGCTTGTGTGAATGGATGGCAGAACACAGTGTGGGAGGTTTGGCAAAGAGACAATCATTGCTAATAGTTACAAGGGTAGAAGGTTGCGGCAAGCTATGATTGCCCACATTCTACAGTGACACGACACAGATGATTTTTCTTATTTCTCTCTTTTCATTGCAACACTCTGGTCATCAGTTAACAGCACAGATCAGAAATAATTTGGTACATATTCATTTCTTCTCTGACAGGCATTTCATCAACTTGGACAGTTTAATGAAGCCAAGAAATATTTGTGTAAAGCCCAAAAGATTTTACCAAAAGATTCCAGTATTCAGAAAGAATTGAAGCAAGTTAAAGAGTAAGTTAATTTCTTTCTTTTTTTTTTTTTTATCTCCACTTATAAATGTTTGATTGACAGATGTTATTTACCAGTATGCAATTATAGGTGGAAATTAATATTTTTTGTTTTTACAAGGGAGAAAAATTTTAACATGGTATCATAATGTCTATCATCAACTTCTGTCTCCGTGAATCCTATTCTTTTGTTTGTTTGGGTTTTATGGCATATCAACCACTGTGGGTTATTTAATACCAAATCCAGTTTATATGAATTTTAAATGCCTATTTTGTATGGAATAAAAAATGTATAGCTGGCAACATTATTGTTTCAAAAAAAAACGTATAGCTGGCAACATTACTTTTTTACAAAAAAACGTATAGCTGGCAACATTACTTTTTTACAAAAAAACTTAGAGCTGGCAACATTATTGTTTCAAAAACTTAGAGCTGGCAACATTATTTTTCTGAAAACATTATCTGAGACCTTGCTGTTGGATGCAGTTTATCGCCGTACCCAGGACGTGGATGTAGTTTATCATCATACCCAGGACGCGGATGTAGTTTACCGTCATACCCAGGACGTTCTATTCTTTTGTTGTCCTCTCTCCTCAATAATGTTTTATCAGTTTCCTTCACTCCCAATAACCCCTTGTGTCTTAGTGGATTTATCACTTTGCTTGGGGTGAAATGATTTTGTTTTTTATAAAAAGACAGAAATAATTTATCAATAGTGGCAGTTTAACATGTCGATGCACAAAGAACAAGTGGGGAATAAAAAGCTTTGCATTAAATATTAACCAAAAAGACAAGTGTTGTAAAAAGAAAAGAAAAATCTCTTTTTGAATATCTCGATATACTCATAAATGTTAATGTTTAGTTTTAATGTGTGTTACAATGTCAGGTAAATTGTTATGGCAGTAAACTGAAGAAAGAATTTTATTCCTTCCATGACTCGAGTATAAATTCTGATTCGGAAGTTGTTATGAAGTGTAACTTCCTTCATATTTTATAAGTCCAGCATTAGTTGTTTATCTTGAATACTGCGAACTGCTCTGCCCTTACTGCTTGGGCATTTATGTAATCTATGCCTTAACTATGCTAATTAAGCAGTCATTTACATAACAGATTTACCAAATGCATTTTTTTCAATCATTTCTCCCTAAGCAAGGTAATAAAAGCTACAAGGATGCAGGGGGTTACTGAGACAAAGAAATAGAGAGGCCAAGATGATGATTGATGTTGCATTTAAATTTTTGAAGATTGTAGTTGGCAGGAAAGCAAAAAGCTGGAAGAGATGTTACAGGCAAGAAGTGCCAGAGAAACTATTAGAATATGATTTATAGTTATATCTAGCAATTTCAGCTGTAAACTGGTGAGACCTTGCTGCCAATCTAATATTGTGCTTAAATTTGTGAATTTGAGATACCAAAGAGGAAAGTTCATCAGAACAATTACTGAGAAAATATTTATAGAAAAGGCACAGGGAAACTGTTTCAACAGTGGGCAGTACCAATGACATTGCAGAGTCTTCTTTGCTTTATATAAAAAAATCTCTAGATATTTTGCTGAAGCACCAGACAAGATGTGGCATCAATATTTGGTGTCCAAATGAATGGTAGACTTATAAATGTGAAAGATTCTGGCTAGAAAGACTGTCTAGCACAACATAATGAATCAATTTTCTTGGCAGCATACCTAGGAATTAATATGAATATAATAAATGTTCCACTTAATGTCAGTAAAAAACGTAGGGCCAAAAAGGTGCAATGAGTCACTTTTTTGGAGGTAAGCACTCACCGTGCTAATGGAAAGCAAAAAAAATTCTCTTTGATGATTAAAAGAAAGCCATTTCATTTTGGAGGTATTAAAATTAACAGGCCATTTGTTGCCCCAGTAAACAACAGATTGAGTTGCATCTTATAATTAGCAACTTATCAAATTTTCAACAGAAATTTAAAGTCACAAGTTAACAAATTAATTGCTAAATATTGCTAATCCTGTTTATTTCTCTGATGACATATCAGCGGATCTATTTTTGATAAGAAATGCAAATTTTATCGTTGCAAGTTCAAATCACTGATACAACTGGTTTGCTACAAACTGGCTTACAGTCAAATCATGCTGAAACACTGGTTCTTGTATGATTGCCAAAGTTAAGCAGTGATGAGCCTGGTCAGTTTTTAGATGGGAGACCACTTGGGAACACCAACTTCCTACAATTCAAAATATGTTTTGGCTTTAAATAACCTTCAATATCAGTCAATCAATCCGCAATTGCTACAAACTGCTGATAGGAAATTAATGTTTAGGATATTGGAAACACATTAGCTGAGGATTAAAAAGTAGGGATAATTTATAAATCCTTATTTATACAAAAAGATCAAAGCAAAAATAGAATAAATGACAGAATAATAAATAATATCCAAATTATACAAGATAGTAATTTTTTTTTTAAATTATTTCATCCAAAGCAAGGTGATAATGTGACTAAGACACAAGGGGTTACTGGGAGTGAAAGAGAATGCAGAAAACTTCAGTGAGGAGAAAGGACAACAAAAGAACAGGTTTCAGAGGAAAACAGAAGATGGTGATTGATGTTGCATTTAAATTTTTGAAGATCGTAGATTGCAGTGAGCAAGCAACTGGAAGAGAGTTCCACAGGTGAGAAAAGATTCTGTTAAAATTGAACTTGTTTTTCTATTTCAACAGTAAAACAATGAGACCTTGCTGCCAATCTAGTCGTATTCTGAAATTTATAGAATCGAAATGCCCAGAAGGATTATTAAAACAACTGTTATGAAAATATTTGTAGAAAAGACAGTGGAAAGCTACATCATGCTGCTGGGAAAGTGACTAAAGTTGGGATGCCAGGTCAGGACCAAAAACAATAGAAACTTTTGGATTTTGTCAAGAATCTCAAAATATATAGCAGTAGCACCAGACCAGATGTGGATGCAGTATTCAAAGTGACCATAATTGTATATACGTGTATGTATGTATGTATGTATATATATATATATATATATATATATATATATATATATATACACAAAATCCAAAATTACCTCGTAGGGTGGAGTATAGATCTGTTTCAACCAATGAGAAATATGTTAGTTTTATTCAACCCCGGTGTACAGACTGTGTTTGTGTCGGAATTATTTAACTTTGACAGCAGTGAAAAAATTGATACAGAATTTATCCATTTCGATGTTTCAGTCAGACAAAATGCCCAAGTTGATGGTAAGGTATGGTTGAAGGTATTAGCCTTAAAGGGAAGATCTTTTATAAAATTAACTCAGATATTAATTAACCTTATGGCATTAAATTGGGGTTATATGAAGAATGAGTTGTTAAATTGAAACTAAAAGAGACGAAAAGGGAGTTGTGTGTGTGTGTGTGTGTGTATATATATATATATATATATATATATATATATATATATATTTAATTACATATAAAAAAAAGTTAGTTTCCTACCTAAAAAAAATAATAAATTATACTTAAAAATGTTATATATTAAAAAGATTCTAAATAAATCATATTTAGATAATTTATATTAAATTTAAGAATATAATAAAAAAAATTTAAGATAAAATAAATTATCCAGTTTTAACTTTAAAGATAAGTTAAATCAAACTATACCAAGTTATATTTAGAAAAAAAAATACCTAAAAAAAAACATTAAAAAAATATATATAGATAAAGTGGTGTAAGTGATAAAAGAAAAAGGGTTCTTAGAATAGGGGTCAATTATAAGATATAATTAATATGGTGAAGAAATAGAAATTAGAAATAGTTATACATCCGGCATTTGAAGAGTTAGAGAATTATAAGGTAATAAAGTAAAATCTATATTATAGAAGTTTAAATTTATATTTATGTTTACATTTTAAAACTAACTCATTCCTTTACTTCAATAGTTTACTTTGATTATTGTATTTTATTATTTTAATTTTTTTTTCTTCTAAACACAAATTGCATATATATATATAACATGTTATGTTATGCTTGCACACATGTCTAGTGAAACTTTAATAGACACACACTCCCTTAAGCAATAATTCTCATGGCATAAATCATAAAATTCATGAATTAGTTAATATTGTGAACCCAGATTCTTGGAATATGGAAGAAGCTGTAGTTCCCTGGACAGATGCTGAAGAGAAGTTACCAGACTTTTGTAAAGTATTGCGCCATGATAATCTGTTAATGATTTCCAACGATTATGTTAAAACATAATAAAGAAATTACCATAAGCATGTTGTACTCAAAATTATCCAAAAGAGCTAAAAATATAATTAATACCATTGCTGTAAGTGTTGCGAAGCCTGGAAGAGGTTTTTCTGTGATGAGAAAAATTGAAATTAAAAATGAGGAAGATTTTCTAGTCATAACTGATAGGTCTTCCAATGGATCTTTGGGGACTGAAGTGATTCAGTTTGAATGTGGCTAAGAAACCATAGCACAGCTGATGATACTAGAGTCAAAAAAGCATCGTACTTCTGAACAGAAATATGATGAGAACAGAATTTCAATCTGGAAATATCTTTTTAATAAATAAATGTTTTCTATTAAATTATCAAAATGGTTTAATTCTTTTTGATACCATATAAAGTGATTTGTTTCCATTATCAGAGTGAAGAGAAAATAAGCAAAATAGGTTCCTAAAGATTACCTTCATTTATAGAACTGGTTCCTGGAAATTAGAAAAGCTTTATAGTGTGTGTGTGTGTGTGTGTGTGTGTGTATGTATGTATGTATATATATATATACACATACATATACATGCATATATATATATATATATATATATATATGCAATTTGTGTTTAGAAGAAAAAAAATTAAAATAATAAAATACAATAATCAAAGTAAACTATTGAATCAAAGGAATGAATTAGTTTTAAAATGTCAACATAAATTCTGACCAGCTTTTGTGTTGCCATCCCCGCTTGTGTCCACCTTCAGGATGTTCTTGTAGAGGCTGTTATGTTGTGCGATGTGTCAAACCATGCCATCTTCCGACACTTAACAGTGGCAAGGGAAGATTCCTGTCAGCCCACAAGACTTGACATTACTTAATAAAGTAAAGCAAAATTTTTTTTTTTTTTTTTTTTGTTAAATAATTTTGTTTGATTTTTGAGATGAGGAATTGTTAACATGGACTGATTTATTCAAAGTATAGCTTTTATCTTTGATTTTTAACGACATTACTATAGACACAATGTCTTTGCCAGTTACCTTCTGACATTTTGGCAAATAGGGAATCTCTTGTATGTTTTGATTATCCCTCTCTTGTTTTGTGAAACTCATAGTCTGTTTTAGCATAAACAAGAAGAAACAGAATCACAGGGACAAAAATAACAGAATAATCAGTACATACAAGCATCCTACTGGCTTGCATAAACCGATTCATAAAATTATAAATGCTTAGCAAACCAGTTATTGGATTATCCAAAAATAATCTTATATATATATATATATATATATATATATATATATATTAGTAGCTGATGGCAACACAGAAGCTGGTCAGACATCAAAGAATGGATGGACATGACAATGCCAGCACTCCTGAAAGCCACTGCCAACAGTTCATCCTAGAGGTTGTTGTCTGTTTCTTCTGCTCTTAGGTCCCCCACCAGAAGGATTGAAGGAGTCCAGGGCCTGATGATTGCTTTCCTTAATTATTAATTTCAAAACATAAAGTAACACTTAGAGATTTTAGAAATGTAACTATAGAAAAAGAATTAAAAACTTAATTACTGTAATTGCTATGGTAACTAAAATGTAATTTAAATTATTTGTTAAAAAAACATAAAACACTGAACATTGCAGAAGTATCTAAAAAGAGAATGCATTCTTCTTCTTTTTTTTTTTTTTTTTTTTTTTTAAACTCTCTTTTTATTCTCATAATTCCAATTGAGGTAAAAAATCCACTCAGTACCAAGCATTACCCCCCCCCCCGAAAAAAACAACAAACAAACAATAACAACAGTAGCTCTCACATTGCAAGTCAAGTGAGCATGATCAATATCAATGCCTGTTTCCAAAAGAAAAATGCCAAAGGAACAAAGCAATCGTTTGTCACTAACCCCATGTATATATGGGAATCTCACTTTAAACATGACCTTGTGTCATATTTCATCCAAGTAGACATATAGATATTAGGTTGGTGCAAAAATAATGTCATTTTTTGACGTTAAAAAATACGTCAAAAAACGACATTATTACGTCATTATTTTTGCACCAACCTAATAAATACCCTTTTCATCTCCAAATTTAACAGATATGGTAAAATAAAAAGTCACTTTTTCTTTTCAAATTTATTAATATTTTTTGCAAGCACATTAAGTCAGTATACAAAAAATTTATATTTATCTGTGAACCTCTATAGACAAAACAAATAAATTTATTACAATGAATATTGAAACTCTGTTAAAAAATATTGAATAAAAAATCATTATTAAAATCCCAAAAGGATGTTGCCACACATAAATAACACTGATAAAAGAAATCGTAATTTTCTTGATTTTAAAAAAAATAAAAGTAAAAATTTTGGTAACCAGTGAGTTTTGTATTCAAAATAGATGACTTAATAAAAGATATATTTAGGTATTTAAGTTTTTGTAATATAGATTTTGGTAAAAATTCTATGTTCGAATGTAAAGAAGTTTCTGCTGCTTTATTGTTTTCCTGTAGTTGTGTTGTCAATTTTAATTTTCAGGAATGAGCAAAAGTTTCAGTTTATAGAAGCTGACGTTTACAAGAAAATGCTTTCTGCTCTTGAAACAAACAAAAAAGACGTTTCTATTGCAGGTAAGATTTTTCTCTTTACTCTCTTGCAAAGATTTGATTAAAGACAGAATGATAAAATTCTTTGATACAACATGACCATTATGTAGGAGTTGTTATGCTATAAATATAACATTCTTTATCATGACACGGTTTGACCAAGCATTGTGAGTGAAATTAGACAAAACTATTTAGAAGCCATCAATGTTTGCGCTACCATGAGGTCGCAAGTCATTGTGACTGAGGGTTTGAGTGTACTAGCCTTGTTCAATCACTAGTCAGACCAGATTAGACACTCTCTCTCAGAAACTGCTCAACATAGCTGCAGTATATAAACCACAGGTTGGCTTTGTGGGTGTTGGTGAAACACAAATGTGCCTGAGCAAGTATCTGCAATAGGGATTTTCTAACCAGTCTAGTAGACTCCAAACCTTATCCAAACCTTGATTATGGAATTAACAAATCATTTCCCAAACTTGTTTTGTCCTACCTGATCATCATGTAAAGCCTAAATATATTCTATGAGCAGGGACAGTGGAATTAGCAAGCTGAGTTGAAAATCCAGGTTCTTCAGTTGCATTCACTTTCGCACTTGGAATTCATCTCTCCCCTCTCCAGGTATGTGGTAAATAGCAGAGTAGACTGGGATTTCTAGCTTTAGGATTTCAACCACTCTAAGAGAAGGAAAATTCCAAATTCCAAACTGTGAATGAGTCAACAAGAAACCATTCTTCTATCTTTCTCAAGAAGGTATATTATTTCACAGATAATAAATAAAAGGACTCTGTGGAGAGATATGATTGCCTACATCTTGCTGGAACATGACAATCTTTAAGGAAATGTGCTATAAAATTATTGTTCATTCTTTTTTCAGAGGTTTTGAAAAATTCTTCCTTGCCTGTTTTATTAAATTTGTTTTTATTTTGCATCTCAACTTACTGTTTCTATTTTCAGAGTCACCTGTTTCAGAAAGTGATGCTGTATCTAAAGAATTCCAAAACAGTGTAACCAAATATTTAGAGTGAGTTCTTCATTTTGACTTGAGACATTTTGACTCTAAAATCATAATATGGATTTGTAACTGTTTCTCTCATTGCTGCTTTCAAACCACTAAGCTCAGCTCAAAAAGTCAAGATTAGCTCAACTGAAAAGGAAATTTCAGTTATTGGATTATATAAATTGCTTCATGATTATTAGCAACAAAACTATCAGAAAAAAAACTTTCTTTTTCTTTCCTTTCCCTTCCTTTTGTTTTTCTTTCCTTTCCCTTCCTTTTGTTTTTCTTTCCTTTCCCTTCCTTTTGTTTTTCTTTCCTTTCCCTTCCTTTTGTTTTTCTTTCCTTTCCCTTCCTTTTGTTTTTCTTTCCTTTCCCTTCCTTTTGTTTTTCTTTCCTTTACCTTTCTTTCCCCTTTTCTTTCCTTTCCCTTCCTTTTGTTTTTCTTTCCTTTCCCTTCCTTTTGTTTTTCTTTCCTTTACCTTTCTTTCCCCTTTTCTTTCCTTTACCTTTCTTTCCCCTTTTCTTTCCTTTACCTTTCTTTCCCCTTTTCTTTCCTTTACCTTTCTTTCCCCTTTTCTTTCCTTTCCCTTCCTTTTGTTTTTCTTTCCTTTCCCTTCCTTTTGTTTTTCTTTCCTTTCCCTTCCTTTTGTTTTTCTTTCCTTTCCCTTCCTTTTGTTTTTCTTTCCTTTACCTTCCTTTTGTTTTTCTTTCCTTTACCTTTCTTTCCCCTTTTCTTTCCTTTCCCTTCCTTTTGTTTTTCTTTCCTTTCCCTTTCTTTCCCCTTTTCTTTCCTTTCCCTTCCTTTTGTTTTTCTTTCCTTTCCCTTCCTTTTGTTTTTCTTTCCTTTCCCTTCCTTTTGTTTTTCTTTCCTTTCCCTTCCTTTTGTTTTTCTTTCCTTTACCTTTCTTTCCCCTTTTCTTTCCTTTACCTTTCTTTCCCCTTTTCTTTCCTTTACCTTTCTTTCCCCTTTTCTTTCCTTTCCCTTCCTTTTGTTTTTCTTTCCTTTCCCTTCCTTTTGTTTTTCTTTCCTTTACCTTTCTTTCCCCTTTTCTTTCCTTTACCTTTCTTTCCCCTTTTCTTTCCTTTACCTTCCTTTTGTTTTTCTTTCCTTTCCCTTCCTTTTGTTTTTCTTTCCTTTCCCTTCCTTTTGTTTTTCTTTCCTTTACCTTTCTTTCCCCTTTTCTTTCCTTTACCTTTCTTTCCCCTTTTCTTTCCTTTCCCTTCCTTTTGTTTTTCTTTCCTTTCCCTTCCTTTTGTTTTTCTTTCCTTTCCCTTCCTTTTGTTTTTCTTTCCTTTACCTTTCTTTCCCCTTTTCTTTCCTTTCCCTTCCTTTTGTTTTTCTTTCCTTTCCCTTTCTTTCCCCTTTTCTTTCCTTTCCCTTCCTTTTGTTTTTCTTTCCTTTACCTTTCTTTCCCCTTTTCTTTCCTTTACCTTTCTTTCCCCTTTTCTTTCCTTTACCTTTCTTTCCCCTTTACCTTTCTTTCCCCTTTTCTTTCCTTTCCCTTCCTTTTGTTTTTCTTTCCTTTCCCTTCCTTTTGTTTTTCTTTCCTTTCCCTTCCTTTTGTTTTTCTTTCCTTTACCTTTCTTTCCCCTTTTCTTTCCTTTACCTTTCTTTCCCCTTTTCTTTCCTTTCCCTTCCTTTTGTTTTTCTTTCCTTTCCCTTCCTTTTGTTTTTCTTTCCTTTACCTTTCTTTCCCCTTTTCTTTCCTTTACCTTTCTTTCCCCTTTTCTTTCCTTTACCTTTCTTTCCCCTTTTCTTTCCTTTACCTTTCTTTCCCCTTTTCTTTCCTTTACCTTTCTTTCCCCTTTTCTTTCCTTTCCCTTCCTTTTGTTTTTCTTTCCTTTACCTTTCTTTCCCCTTTTCTTTCCTTTACCTTTCTTTCCCCTTTTCTTTCCTTTCCCTTCCTTTTGTTTTTCTTT
Organism: Acanthosepion lycidas; assembly: GCA_963932145.1. Lineage (NCBI taxonomy): Eukaryota > Metazoa > Mollusca > Cephalopoda > Sepiida > Sepiidae > Acanthosepion > Acanthosepion lycidas. The sequence goes on from OZ010603.1 coordinate 10,132,260, forward strand.
CCTTTCCCTTCCTTTTGTTTTTCTTTCCTTTCCCTTCCTTTTGTTTTTCTTTCCTTTCCCTTCCTTTTGTTTTTCTTTCCTTTACCTTTCTTTCCCCTTTTCTTTCCTTTCCCTTCCTTTTGTTTTTCTTTCCTTTACCTTTCTTTCCCCTTTTCTTTCCTTTACCTTTCTTTCCCCTTTTCTTTCCTTTACCTTTCTTTCCCCTTTTCTTTCCTTTCCCTTCCTTTTGTTTTTCTTTCCTTTCCCTTCCTTTTGTTTTTCTTTCCTTTCCCTTCCTTTTGTTTTTCTTTCCTTTACCTTTCTTTCCCCTTTTCTTTCCTTTCCCTTCCTTTTGTTTTTCTTTCCTTTCCCTTTCTTTCCCCTTTTCTTTCCTTTCCCTTTCTTTCCCCTTTTCTTTCCTTTCCCTTTCTTTCCCCTTTTCTTTCCTTTACCTTTCTTTCCCCTTTTCTTTCCTTTACCTTTCTTTCCCCTTTTCTTTCCTTTACCTTTCTTTCCCCTTTTCTTTCCTTTACCTTTCTTCCCCTTTTCTTTCCTTTACCTTTCTTTCCCCTTTTCTTTCCTTTACCTTTCTTTTGTTTTTCTTTCCTTTACCTTTCTTTTGTTTTTCTTTCCTTTCCCTTCCTTTTGTTTTTCTTTCCTTTCCCTTCCTTTTGTTTTTCTTTCCCTTCCCTTTTCTTTCCTTTCCCTTCCCTTTTCTTTCCTTTCCCTTTCCTTTCCCCTTTTCTTTCCCTTTCCTTTCCCCTTTTCTTTCCTTTCCCCTTTTCTTTCACTTTTTCTTTCCTTTCCCTTCCTTTTGAGTAAAACTACTATAAAGGAGAGAGGTTAATAAAAGAACAAGTATTGAGAAGACAGAAGATAACAATTGACATTGCATTTAAATTTTTGAAGATCAAAGGGAATAAAGCCACTAGGACATAAGGGGTTACTGAGTGTTAGGGAATATGAGAAAAACTACTATTAAGGAGGGAGGACAATAAAAGAACAAGAATTAAGAAGACAAGATAAAGATTGACATTGCATTTACATTTTTGAAGATCAAAGTTAACATGAAAGCAAGAGCTTGAAGAGACTTCCACAAATGTTTGTTAGAAGAAACTATTAACATAGAACTTACAGTTACAGTAGCCATTTCAACTGTACCTTGATGAGACCTTGCTGCCAACTATTATGTGTGCCAATTGCACTGTCTACTTAACCCTCCAGTAGTACCATACACAATTCACAAAATATTTTTCTTTATTATTTATTTAGAGTTTCTAGATAAAATCCAAAGAATCTACAATGTTATTGGTCCTGACCAAGCATCTCAGCTTCAGTCACTTTCCCAGTGCCTTAATATCGCTCTCCTGTGCCTTTTCTATAAATACTTTCATTGTAATTATTCTGATGAGCTTTCCTCTTTGTTACTGAGACTTTATGATATCAAGCATAAGATGTCAAATTGATTATAGAATTATATAATGGTGGTAGAAATCTATGCAAAGATCACAGTTACCTTGTCACTCATTGCTTGGAATCTGAAAAATCATATTGAAAATGTCAGATTGATTATTGATTGTTTAAAAGGATCATGCTGGAAACAAAACCTATTTTTTCATTGTTACATTTTTGAAGCTTAGAAAATATTTTTTTAATATTGTCCTTTTGATTTGATTTTTCTAAATCTTTTTTTTTTTTTTTTATCCAATAAACCTAAAAGGACACTGAAGACAGTATATAACAAGAAAATTAAGGATTAAATGATATAGAAAAATGAAATGAGAACATTCTACACCCCCCCCCCCAGATTAAATAAAGGTTTTAGTTCAGAATTCTCTGTAGGTTACCCAGATTGATATACACCTGAGGAAGGCCAGAGAGCACACTGGCCAAAATGCTGTGATAACAGCAGCAAAGATTTGGACAATAATATGAATATATTAGGTTGGTGCAAAAATAATGTCGTTTTTTTGACATTCAACTTCAAAAGATCATAACTCCTTTCATAATAAACTTTATTAATCGAAATAAGAACCATTAGAATCGACAGATTTTTGCCAACGAGAAACAAGTTTATTTATCCCATTAGCATAGAAATCCGGAGTTTTGGAAGCGATGAAGTCATTGAAGGCCGATTCGGCATCATCTCGGCTTTTGAAGCATTTTTCGCCCAGGAAGTTGTCGAGATGCTTGAAAAAGTGATAATCGGTGAGCGAGAGGCCCGGTGAATATGACGGATAAGGCAGAGTCTCGTAGCCCAATTCGTTCAGCTTCTGCAGGGTCAGTTGAGCAACATGCGGGTGAGCGTTGTCATGGAGGAGAATTGGTCCCTTCATATTGACCACTCTCGGGCACATACGTTGGAGCTTCTGGTGCATTTTGTCAATTTGTCGGCAGTACTTCTCCGCCGTAATCGTTTCGCCTAGATTCAAGAAGCTGTGATGGATGAGACCGGCCGCAGACCACCAAACAATCACCATAACCTTTTTTTTGGTGCAATTTCGTCTTCGGGAAGTGTTGTGGAGCTTCTCCGGCATCCAACCACTGTGCCGAACGTCGCCGGTTGTCTTAGAGCATCCACTTCTCATTACACGTCACAATCCGCTCGAGAAATGGGTCGTTTTTGTTGCGCAGAAGGAGCGTAGAAGACACCTCAATACGACGATTTTTTTTATTATCGTTCACTTCATGCGGCACCCATTTATCCAAATTTTTTGACTTCCCTATTTGCTTTAAATGGCGAACGACTGTTGAGTGGTCAACCTCGAGTTCAACAGCAACTTCTCGCGTGGTTTTGCGAGGATCGGCTTCAATTAAGGCTTTCAAATGTTCGTTATCAACCGCAGTTGGCCGGCCGTGACCGTCTTCATCTTCGAGGCTCTCGTCACCATTGCGAAATTTCTTGAACCACTGTTGTGCCACACATTCGTTAGTGGTTCCTGGGCCAAATGCATCATTGATATCATGAGCTTTTCGGCCTAGTTTGAACTGGAAGAAGAAAATCGTGCGGATTTGAATTTTGTCCATGCTGTCGAAAAGCCTGAAAAAAAATGAATGAAGAGATTGAGAACGGTAACAAATAACACGATTCGATAGAGCAAAAAACGCGCTTCAAAATGATATATAACATGGCTATATATATATATCAATGAATTAATTCAGAAATCATATATAAAAGTAACATATGTGAGAAAACGACATTATTTTTGCACCAACCTAATAAATAGTGTTGTTGCGCCTTAATAAACATTATCAGCAACAGTCCCAAGGGTATGGAAACAAGCGGACACTTAACTCTTTTCCTGTTTTCCCTTCTTTTGAAGGGTGTAACATGAACATTTCACACAGAAGCAAAAAGGCCTATGGATGCTTCACACACAAACACACCTAGACAGGCGAGTCACACTCAAATACATTCATTAACAATTTTCATTGTGTATTCCATTTTATTTTTAGGAACAGAAATTCTTAAACTTTCCTTTTTGTTATTTTGTTTAATAAATGTTATGTTGCATTGTAAATCAATCAGTCTCTCTGTTATTTTGTTCATGTACCTTTTTACTACCATATTATTTCATGTAAAATATTCTTATAGAAACCTTTATATATTATAATTATAGAGCCAACCAACACACTAATGTGTAAATATTAGGTTGGTGCAAAAATAATGACGTAATAATGTCGTTTTTTGACGTTAAAAAATACGTCAAAAAACGACATTATTACGTCATTATTTTTGCACCAACCTAATAGTAACTTCTCATCCCAGAAATTCAGATAAAAATTAAATGATATAATATTTTAAATGGGGTGTTTTGAAAATCTCACAGTACTAATGCCCTACATTGATAACAGAGGATTTATTTTATGCTATCAATTCGATTTTTCTCTTTTCCTCCTTTCATTTGAATTTATTTACACATCATTTGAATTTTTTTTTTTCTTAAATGAGAGGAACTCTTCACAATCTAATCATCATGAGTTGAATATTTGATATACTAACAGATGAAGATGGGTTTCTCTCTCTTTTTTTTTTTTTTTTTTTTTTTTTTAAGTTTTAATGCTTCTTCACATGAGCTTAAGATTAGTCTTTTTGAAGGCAACTTATTCAGCTCATTTTTCTAAAAATAGAAAATAAAAGGGAAAAAAAACTTACTGATGATAATGTAAGTAAAAATATTAGCAAAATGATTTTTTTCTTTTTAACAAAATAGCAATGGTCTCCAAATATGTTATTTAGAACTTTATTCTTTACTAGGCAACCCTGTAACCTATTGACTTTTACTTTGTGAGAAAAATAAGATAGCAAAAAAAAAATGATTGTCATTGAATTTGCTCCTTCATTATTACCTTCAGTGTAATACATTCAAAAAGGAGCTTCTTTCTTTCTTTCTTTCTTTTTTTTTTTTCTATCCATAAGCAAATAAATTAGGGACAGTCATTATAATACTTAATTTTTCCAAGTTCAGCACAAATACTCCCCCGACCATACACATAAAATATTAACATTTACTTGCAAATTATGTTCAATTTTTTAATTTTTTTTATTTAATACCTCTGGCCAGTCCTGTGTATGACGATAAACTACATCCACCAGCAAGGACTCTCATCAGGAGATTGGTGGTTTTGAGAAGCAAGGAGCCACCTCTTAATTGCTTTTGTTCTCAGGTCCACCTTTACCTGGGGTAGTAAGCACCTGTTAGGGTCCAGCTATGGGCAAATAGTGAACTTGTGAACAAAAATTAAAACACTATAGAAGTATAAAAATACATTTTTAGTTGAAGCCATACAATTGCATTCAAAATATTTAGATTTCGTCATTAAATAACCCATAGAGGTGTTGATATGCCACTAAACAAAATCAACCGACCAAACAACCAACATGAAAGAACTTTTATGACATCAATCCGTATAATATCCTACAATTTCTTAAATCAAAATTTATTCCAAAAATATAACTTCAACAAAATTACAATTTAAAACATATCACCAGCTCTAGTAATTATGTCCACACAAACGTGTATATGCACAAAAGCTGAGTATCATCTACCATGTATTCAACTGTGAAAGCAGAATAACATACAGTGTGCGATGGGTAAATTGTCACTATTTTATATTTTTAATTTCATGCATGCATATTGTTTGTTTTTGATTTTTTTTGACTGCACAATAGAGTAGGATCAGTTGGGCAATGTCTGAGAAAAAGAGCACCATGATGCAATTCACTCCACCAGAAATTTGGAAACGGCCTACTGTACTGTTTGGCATTCAAACTGGAAGCTCTAATATGAATATTTCAGAGTTTTGGGGGTGTAAATCTGTGGATAGTACAGAGGATTCAGAAAGAGTTGGACAATTGGTGATTATGAAGGTGTTTAGAGCAATCACTAGTTATAGCTCCATTCATCTTGCCTCAGGTTCAACATTGAGGCCTACATCAAGTTTATTGAGGAGGTAGTGCTGTTCTGGATTAAGAGGGTTGCTGCTGGAAGACCCTATGTCTGGTAACAGGACTCTGCACCATCCCACACAAGCAGGAGAACCCAGTCATGGCTGTCAGACAATTTCTGCAACAATATCACCCTTTACATCTGGCTACCCAACTTCCCCTTGATTATTATGTGTAGGGTGCAACTGAGTGAGAGACCAGCAAAACTCCTTGTAACACCAAAGATCAAATGAAGGCAAGGATTATGGCATCATTCACCAACTTAAACAAGGAGACTGTCCAGAATAGTTGCAGAAGATTTCAAACTCATCTGGTGGTCATGGTTGAAGTCAATGGTGATTTTATTGAATAAATTTACTCTCTAGTAATTCAAGATATTTTTGTGGTTAATTTTGGTAAATATATCTGTTAAAATGCGATGTCAGTGTTCTTTTCATTATTGTGTAATTTAGATGATAATTTATCCATTGCACTCTCTGTGTGTGTGTGTGTGTGTGTATATATATATATATATATATATATATAGAATAGAGAGAGAGAGAGAGGGAAAGCTCCTGCTGTGGGTTTTTTGATTGGGCCTTCATCACAATAGGCAGGGAGGCATAGATGAGATTGGCAACAATAAACTACAGAAGAATTCAAAACTGATCGCTACATTTAAGTATTGCATTAATATCTAAGCTTACCTTTTAAAAGTTCAACGATGATTCTTCTGCCGCCACTTAATTTAAAGACAATTTGATGTATGTGGGTCCTTACTTTCTGTACAAGCACTTACTTTTATTTTATGGGTGACTTTTGCTGGATTTTGCAATTCACTTCAGTTATTCCCAAATTTATTTCCAAGTTATAAAAATTGTTATTGTACAAAAAAATTTGTCGCAAAAAATCATGTAAAAAAAATTGCTGAAAACAATTACAGTAATGTAACTTTAGATGACAACTTATTCATCTCATGCTCTGTACTTTTATTACTCCAAAACTCTCAAGAAAATTAAATTTCTGCATTAAATGGAGATAATAATACCTCTGGCCATCTATTTGAGGGTTACCAACAAAATCAAACTCTTTTTTTTATCATTATTATTATATAGATTATATATCTTATTAAAAAGATAGATAGTTTTTATTTTTCTTGGTTACTCCTAAAATTTTATATTTTGTGCAACATTCATAGTCACTATTTTTATTATTATGCTTGTTTTTTTTATTTTCCCAGGAATTTTGCAGATGACAAATGTCAAGATGAATGTCCCTTGCCAACATATAGCATGTCAGAAGCAGAAATGAATTTTGTCTTAGAAACTGTTCACAGTATGAGTCTTAATGTAGTACAGTCGGGCTCTGTAAGCTTGTCTTTTATTTTCTTTGATTTTGATCATGAAAATTTGATTATTTTTGCTTACATTATACATGAACTATTGTCCTCGTCTGTGTTGTTTTTTTTTTTTGTTTTTTTTTTTTGTTTTTTTTTTTTTAGTTATTTAAAAAATGAACTGAAAGAAATTAATATTGCAGAAACAAAAACTGTATTATCCAGAAAAAAATGAAAACATAACCCAAAAACACTTTTGTGTTGCATGCCTCTCTACTGAATGAGGTCAGCAAGTTCATGTAAATGAGCTTCTATTAAACAACCATAGTTCAAGTGTCAGTGAGTGGTGGTTTACTAAGTGTAGATATGGCACAGGGCCAAAAGTGGGGGATGCTCAGTGAACTCCCTATTCAGCCAGACAACTTGCTAAACATTACACATCAGAGTGCCCCAAAAGTCACTGAGTGGAATGGATTACATAGAAAAATAATCCATTTCCATGATCCACAAATAGTAAAGGGTCCAACAAACTGCTATAAAAGTAACTGACTTTCCTGCCGAGAGAGTTCTTGAGAAGAGGCTGTGTGTGTGTGTGTGTGTGTGTGTGTGTGTACATGGATATTTGAACTTTGTGAACTTTTATTATACAATCTTTGAGTTATTTGAATTTTTGTTCTGATCTTTGGTTGCTAAACAAACATAACATTTTCATAGTTTACCTCCTAGTCCTATGAGCAATGAAATAACCCAGGATTCAATGAATATAAGAGCCAAAAATAAGAATATGGAGTGGTGGGGGACACCTGAAGAAGGCAAAAAGTTACCAGGCTGAAATGTTGTCTGTATCAACATTTATAACAACCAAGATGTTAACAGTAGTTTAAATAATGCAATGTAGAAAAACACTTCTTTGTATCAGAATCAGACAGAAATGTGCCATGTCCCTTCAGAATGTTGATCATCATGGCTCTCCACAATTTCCCATCCTTTGTAGCTCTTAGTAAATTTTGTCTTTTTGTTATTCTGTTCTGCCATCCATTTATCTATACAAGCATGTTAGGTAGGTTATGCACTGTTTTTCTCTGTCCTTCTTACTTTCAATATGTCCTGTTAGTGTCGGATCTTCCAAGCCCTCTTTCCTCATTATGTGTCCTAGAAATTTCAACTGTCTCTTTCTGGTATTAAGTACGGGTCTCCATTTTGTTTCCATTTTTCTCTAAAACTTTCTCGTTACTCACATGTTCAGCCTATGGTATCGTCAGCATCCCTCTGTAGAATCAAATTTCTGTTGGCTCAAGTCTTTTCTTCATCTCAGAGGAGATTGTCCCATATTTGTTGGTATTACATAACAATTCAGTACACTTTTTGTTCATTTCCAATGAAATTTTCCTGTTTCTTAATACTTTTCTTTGAAGACATCTTTTGCTATCCCAATTCACCTTTGGATTTCATAGTTGCACTTTCCATCCTCTGTTAAAATACTCTCCAGATCCATTTATGGATTTATGGATTTGATTGTAACTTATGAAGAAAAAAAAGATTTCTTAATTCTTGAAAGTTCTTGTGAAAAATATCCCTCCATTTGTGTTCTGTTAATTTTCACTGATCAATTCTTTGACTCTTTTTATTTTGTAATGAAGTGAATGTAGAAAAAGTTAAATTATGCATGATGCAATAGCAAATGTGCTTGTCTTTTAACCTTGTCAGGATTTTACTCTTATTGTTATTTAAAAGTCTAATAAATCATTAATAGAACTAAAGTTTGGGGGAATTTAGTAAAAATAATATGCTTCCATATTTGCTATAAATAATTTATTTCTTTACAAATATTGTCAATCTACAAACTGTTAATGAATCTAAATATAATGAAACTTGTAGAGCTTATGGCCATATCATGTTGCGACATTGGTTCCTGTACAATCACTAATGTTACGCCAGGTCAGTACTTAGATGGGTGACTACGTTGGAATATCCAGTGCTGCAAGCTTGGATGTACAAGTGGTCAAAACGGCTTATGACCATATCCATATTGAAAATAGTTCCTGTACTCTCATCAAAATTAAGCAATGTCAAGTACCTAGATGGGTGATTGCTTGTTATTAAATTTTCAAACCCTTTGGTAACTTTTGGAACACTCTGTACAAATGTACTTTCAAAATGAAAACTGAATATTTGCAATCATGATCAATTTTTTTTAATTTTATTTAAAAAAAAAAAAAATCTATCAGTGTGTCTGATTCTAAAGCCAAGACATTCTTTGTACGGAAGAAAGCTCATTTAGACTTCCATGTAAAGGTCTTAGAGATTTTATATATATATATATATATATATATATATATATATATATATATATATATAATCAAGTCTTCCAGCTCTCTTTGGAAGCAGAGAGTGGCTTTTAGGATTAAATGTCATTAGCCTTTGATGATTTTGATGACACAAAACCCAAAATAATAAACCTACACTTACAAATGACGAAATCAACCTACTGAAATTGGGCCTAAAATTCAGCCCTGCTCTGAACAGCAATATAGCAGACCTAAAAAAAGACCTTAAGGAATTTGAACACAAATTGAGACTAAGAGAAATATTTAATAATAACGAAAATATTACAGATGACTCACTAGTAAAAAACAAATACAATTTATTCCCAAACAAAAATAATAATACCAATGAGCTAAATATACTTTTTGAAAAACTCTGGAACCTCGACCTACAAGAAAAATCCAAACCATTCGACAACCTCACATACAGACAAAAACTAGCCTTAGAGAACATCCAAAAAAATAACATATTTATAAAAGAAGCAGATAAAGACAGTGTTATAGTAATCATGTACAGAACATACTATAAAACAAAAATCCTAGAAACACTAGAGGATTGGAACAGCTACAAATTAATTAACACTAATATAGACAAAAACATCAAAAATTACAAAACTCTGCACAACACAAAATATTAACAAAAAAGAGAAGGATTTCCTAATAAACTTTTTACCAAAAACAAGCAATTTCTATGGACTACCAAAAATTAACAAAATGAGTGAAATAAAAGCAGCTATCCAGACACAAAAATCTGAATACATTAGCATCACAAACCCCAATGACCTTACATTTAGACCAATAGTAGCAGGACCAGCCTATCCAACTAGCAAACTCAGTAACCTAATAGATATAATATTGCAACCATATACTAAACAAAAGCCACATCAGAGACAATATCCATTTCCTTAGCTGCATACCACAAAAGGTAGATCCGGGAACGCTTATGGCAACTTTTGACATTAGTAGCCTATACAGCAACATACCCCATAAACTAGGTAAAAAAGCAATCTCATTCTGGATTGAAAAACATCCAGAAATACTACACCCGAGATTCACTAAAGAGTTCATTATCAATAGTATAGACCTAATTCTAAACAATAACACCTTTGAATTTGACAACAAAACTATATCCAAACCCTGGGTACTGCAATGGGAACAAAAATGGCACCAACATATGCCACCCTAACATTAGCTTACCTAGAAGAAAACCTCTATGAACGGATAGAACAAATATATTGGGCAAATATAAAAAGCCAATTCACTAAATCTTGGAAAAGATACTTAGATGATTGCTTCATTTTTTGGAAATCCTCATGGGGTGATATTAACCAATTCCACACTCTACTTCAAAACTTACACCCAAAAACCAAATTCACACAAGAATATAATTTTAACGAATTACCATTTTTAGATATACTCATTAGAAATAAAAACAACCACATAATCACAGATATCTACCACAAACCCACAGACACCCAACAATATCTTCATTTCAAGAGCCATCACCCAAAAAGCTGCCTAAAATCCATCCCCTATTCTCTAGCACATAGGGTTTGTACTATAGTGACTGACAAATACCTCCGAAAAAACCCACCTAGAAGAATTACATAAAACTCTAAAAAACGAGGCTACTCCACAACACTAATAAACAAAAGTTTTGAACTCACAAAAAAATTCCTCTAGACCAACTTAGAAATAAAAAGAAATGTAATGTCGAACAAACTCTAGCATATGTCTCAACATACAACAAAAACAATCCAGAACTATTCACAGAAATTACAAAAAATATAGACCTACTTAGCAAGAATAATAAACTGAAAAATATACTAAAAACAACCAAAATAATTAAAAGCAAACACCAATCTAAAAACCTAAAACACATATTAACCTAATCTAAATTTAACCAATACACAATACAGGGAGTCACAAAATGCAACAAAAAAAGATGTGGGGTTTGTGGCATCATTATAGAAGGAAACTTCTACACTTTTGGAAACTCCAAAATGACATTCATAATAAATAAAAACTTAAACTGCAACTCCAAGAATGTGATTTACGTATTTAAATGCACAAAATGCAAGAAGTCATATATAGGTATCAGTCAACAACTGAACAACAGGGTCTCCATGCACAAAAGCAACATAAAATTACCAGACAACAGAAAACTTTTTGTATCACAACACATCTTCAAATGTAAACAGGGTAAATTTAATATTATGCCAATATATCAAACAGACAATTATTCTTACCTACAAATACAAGAAAACACTTCATAAACAAATTTAAACCAGAACTAAATAGATTATAACCCCACACACAAAAGCACACAACATGACCAAATACAGTGATCAAATCACTCACATCGGGTATCTGTGGAGCACGCAATTATATATATATATATATACACGTTGAAAAAAGCAAGGAACTACTCACGAGCACGTACACAAACCACACACAACTTAGGAAGTACGTGTGTATGTATGTACGTATATATGTGTATACTGGTTCCATGTAGAGTCAATAAAAATTTCTTATTAAATCAAAAGAACAAATTAACAGTAAATTATAAACATAGCTTACCTTTTACCTTACAATTGAGTTAAACTTTGGAATTTGATTATGCTTTTTTCTTATATTTTTTAAATTAAGTGTTACGAATGTTGGAATTGTACTCTATTCATCCTCATCTTACCTGGATATATATATATATATATATATATATATATAATCCTGTCTTTTAATGTTTTTTCTATTTTATTCACTATGCACAGTATTTCTGGTTCTTGATAAAACTCATAAATGAAAATTGATTAAGCATTTTTTTTCTTTTTTGTCTTCCTTTTTTTGTTTCTCAATTTACCTCTTGATGGTAACTATAATTTTCTTTGTTATTCTTTCCTGTTGTTTGATTTTCATATGTCCATTTTTATTGCAATTATTAAATTTTGTACACCTAGTAAAGCATTTAAATTTGAAAACTATTGTATATTGTGCAAGTGTGTATTAAAGTTGCATTTGTATTCTCTTGCGCAAGTATTATTGTTCGTATATGAAAACTTCCTTTTTTCTTTTTTTTTTTGTGCGGAAGAAATCCACTTACCTTCAAAAAGGGCTGTAGACATGTGCCTTGCCAATGCTATTAGTTGGTATGATACAAATAGAAAATGGGACAGATTCATTCCATTGTTTATAACAGAAAATGTTTGAAGGAATAGCTCGGATGTGTTACATATGGGATCAATGGAATAATCTATATGTGCTGGCTATGGATTAATGTACCTGCTTTGAGATCAAGAACACGTGGGCAGAGACGGTGTGGATCGAAGTGGCCAGCAATCAGCAACAAGCTTGGACCAGCCTCAGTATTGATCAGCGCAGAATGTTATCCTAAGACCCTGAGGATCAAACCACTAAACATGGTTACACCACCGGGTGTAGGTGGCAGCAAAAGGTGTTAAATTATTTGGTGCCAGTGACCAAGGATTTAACCCTGTTAGCAAAAGGTGTTGCATAGATAAGCATCAACCTTTGACTTGAAGAGGTTAAGATTGTAGCATTTATTGTAAGAGTCTGTTCCACAAAGTAATAATTCTTGGGTGAAAACTGAGTGGAACTTCTAACTGGAATACAAGGGAAATGACAGTACTTTAACTCCCTGGAAATAATAGAGCATGCTCTAGCTGTAAAGGTCTGAACTATGGATTCTTTTAATCAAATTGAATTGTTATTTATTACCCTTTATATATGATTTGGTCAACATAAATAGAAATGATGCTACATCATCTTCAACATGAAAATGTCCCAAATATTTGTTTTTATTTTGTTGCATGCACACATTTTATTTAAATTGCTAATTTGACATTTATAACACGTTTTTTTTCTGTTTTTGTTTGCAGGGACAAAATTCCTCCATTCAAATTACCAAAAATATCCCATCATTCCAAGATGAACAAGTTCTGTTATCTTAACTATGAGTAAATCTTATGGTAGCAACCAATTTCACCAGTTCTCTCCACATTACTGCCCAGTGTCCAGTGGAAGCAACAGCATTGTACTTCTGTCTTGTCCTTAGGGTTTTTGAAAGTGACAATATTTGACATCACAGAAGGAAGTGTCATGATACAAAGAATATGAAAAGAAATCTAATTTACTCACCAAAGTAGAATCAAATTTTAAAATCTTAATTAGCTTTATTGTTTCTTCTGCTAAATTCCTTAAATTGTTACTAAGTTCATAAAATTTTATCAGATTTGGCCTTTGGTTCATAACTTGATAAATCAAAGGAAAACCTCAAACCATCCAACTTTGGATTATTTCTGAACAACCATGGTAAATTGTATAATTCTACTATTTTTTCTTTTCTTTTTTTCTTTCTTTTTTTTTTTTTTCTTTCTTTTTTTTTTCTTCTTTCTTTTTTTCTTCTTTCTTTTTTTCTTCTTTCTTTTTTCTTCTTTCTTTTTTTCTTCTTTCTTTTTTTCTTCTTTCTTTTTTTCTTTTTTCTTTTTTTCTTTTTTCTTTTTTTCTTTTTTCTTTCTTTCTTTTTTTCTTTCTTTCTTTTTTTCTTTCTGTTGGGGGTTAGGTGGGAATTATATATAGTTATATATTCAAGGGTCAGTTGGTTTCTCTTCTATTCTCTAGATCTTTAAATCATTCATTGTAAATTTATTCCTCACAGAATATTCTGTAATTCTGTGTTAAAGATTGTCACATCTATCAAATATGATTTTAGTTTGTCCAGAAATTAAGGCCATTTTGTAATTTTACAAATGTGTCGCTTCTTTTCTCGCTTTTCAATATTGGATGATGATTTTCTTTTCTTCACATTTTCTCTTTTCATCTTTGATACTCATATCTCTAGAAGGAAACATTTGAAACCAATACTCTATGTTAAAAGCACTTCTGCCGCACCATATTTGCTTAATGTTATCGCTCTTTTGAGAGCCATTGAAGTCAGGTTCATTCTTGATGAAATCGGTTTTTATTAAACAGAATGGACAAGGAATGTTTGGTCTTTTGGTGAGTTTCAACTTGTGTCAAATAAGTCGTTTGATATCAGGTGGAAACTTGTATAGGAATTTATCAAAATTGTTTGTAATATTCTGAGTACTTTTGATCTAATCATCGTTGGTCATTATCAACGAGAGAAAGTAGAAGTGGAATAATAACTGGTAGTGGGAAGAACTTTTGCTTTTAACTGGAGTTTGAAATGAATGTTGGTTCACATATGGTTGGGGAAGAGATTATAGCATTGCATTACTAAAATGACTTTACTGTTTATACTAGCACAACAAAAATGGTACATAATTTTCTTTACATTTTAAGACTGCTTGCAAAAGTTTTACATCCTAGCAAAATATTAATACTTTTACTATTCTTGACTAAAATACTAACATTTAAAAACAGTTTTAGACAATCTGATATTTTGAAATTGCTCAGGGTGTTAAGTTTTACTGATAAATAATCTCATTACTGAAGGGTTTTTTTTTCCTCTGGAACTTTCTTGATAGATATTGCAGATTATAAGCTTCTTACAAATCCCCATGTTGATTTAAAGAAAGACATTAACTATATAAGATTAGCCCATTACTTGAAACAACAATAGTTCAGTTGGCATTTCTTACTGAAACAGTAACTTTCATTTTTGTTTTCAGGACAATGGATGAAACATTTTTATTTTTTATATTTATTGCCATAAAAATGGACATAATAAAAAATTGCTACAATATTACATTGTTTTTATGTCTGTTTTTACTGCAATAATAAAATTTTTACTCCCATGAATTTTTTTTTTTTTTTTAACTATAATCTGATTTTAAATAGTATTAATAAAAAAAAATGCTAAAGAAAATTATTTTAGAACTTAAAGATTATGAAAATGTTAGAAAAATCCACTTTTGTCAGGTAGGTTTCAAAGCATATTACTATGCATAATCCAACATTGACATCTTTACACATGATGAGTATGAGTTGTATATACACACACACACACACATATAAGGTACACTTTGATTTTTATTTTTGACACTGAATTGAAGCAAAGACATTGTCTTTTTTTCCCCTCTTTTTGTGAGAGGTGAAAAAAACAAATGTGAAAAAAAATTTTTAATTTAAAAAAAAAAAAAAAATGTGAAGTACCCATTGGGGCAAAATATCTTCCATTGATTGGTTGGATGAAGAAGTGCCTATTTGATGCTCTAACTCAAAAAAAAATAATCGAAATTTCTATTAATCAAAGTAAATTTTCAGCATTCATATTTAGTTTTAGCTAAATGTGAACTGGAAAATTTAATTTACTGTCAAAAATTTCACCAACATCTAATATAGGTTTCTTTTTAAAATCTTCATTTCATTTCCACCTTTTTTTGTTTTTATATGAAACATTGATATATCTGCAAAAGTATGCAAACAAAATTTTCTCTTTATTCAGAAAAGCATGGTATTAATTTGGTTACACCATTTCTTCCTGCATTTTGTAAAATATAATTGAAATTTTCAAATATATAAAAGTAAAATATATTTTCACATTCAATTAAAATTTGACTTTTCTTTTCTTTTTTTTTTTTTTCTTTTTTGATTGGTGACTAAAATTGACATTTTAAAAGAACTGTGTATGTATAAAACTTTTTATGTCAACTCAAGAGCTTTGGTTATACAGCTATTGGTTTCCCACTGACTGGACTACGCAATAGTTGGTTAGCTTGCACTCTCTCTTTCCAAGCATCCCTGTCAAGCGGGCTAATGTGGGCAAGGCTGCACTCCTACACATCCCTTTCACATCTTCCTAGATATACCTTGACGTCTGTGTGACCAGGAATCCTGGACAGCCCTAGAACATGACGAAGTTTGTTGGACATGATCAAACCATCTAAGACGACGTGTGCACAGCACTGATGTTGTAGCCTCAATATTGAGCCTTGTTAAGAACTTGGATGAGGGTGGTGTTTCATACAGTGGCTTTGTGCTGTAGATCCAACAAATCATTGAATGGTCATTGCAGCAGAGTCACCACAAGACCAACACATTTGGTACCTAAGTCACACTACCATGGAGTAGTACAGATTGTACACTCACAAAGAAGAATTTGCCACAAATTCTCAATGATATGTGTCTGGATGTGAGAATGGGTAGGAGCTTTTTGAATTTCCCCCCAAGCCACTGATCACCTGGTTATAATGGCAAGCTCACAACCTTCTCCTGCACAGAGCATATCTCAGAAACATGGCTCGATATCCATTTTTGAACCATCCTAAGTGACTTGGGTATTGGGCCTACCATCAATAGGGCGTTCTTCACCACTTTATCTAGGGCAGATGTAATCTGGTAGTTCTGTTAACCTTCAAGTGATGCTACTGTATTTCTTGTGTACCTAGGTGTTGCATTTGGAGCACAAGATCAAATGCATTCCCACTCAACTGCAGCAGACAGCACAGGGAAATGCACTGCAACTTGTCAAGGTCAATGCCAGAAATCATAAACTTGGTCTTTTTCATGTTGACACAGACCCCCTTGCTCTCCATGCCCACCTTCTAGGTTTTCAGCTTGGCAATACATTCATCCAGAGTGTCAGCAATTAACACAAGGCTATCAGCATATAGAAGTTCCCATTGGTACACCAGTGTGGAATTCTTTTGAGAGAGTGCCTCCAACACGAGAATGAAGAGCAGTGGACTCAAGACCAAGCCTTGATGAACACCAACACTGAACTCCCCTCTTTATTGGCCATTGGAGTATATGTAGCATAGAAAACAGATATATCAAGTCCACAGCCTGACAAGAAAAACATTTATTTCTTACAAGAAATATTTGTTTTTCAACATAATCTTCTTTCATGTCAATGCAGTTAACCCAAAACTTGTCAATAGATCACGCATATCAAACATAAATTGAAAATTTCAGACCAAAATTCAACTAATACCTATAGCAGGCTATGAACTTATTGATTCCCCCTCTCATACATAAGTGGACATTTATGTCAACACAACAGTCTTCATACTTAAATGCAATGGTCAGGCAAAATTGTTACACACAAATACCATTAGGAAAGGTATCAAGTCATCTGTTTTTCTACCAGCTATGGGTTAAATAGTAGAATTTGTATCTGGAAAAATCAGTTATTCTCAAAAAAAAATGTTATTCACTTGTAAAATAAATAGAGAGGTTGATCATCCTGATGTTTGGAAAAATGGAGTCCACATTTTTGTGATGCTTAAACCTCCTATATTATGGAATATAATTGGCTATTATTTTTCTCTGACTCTTCAAATGTTGAATGTATAAGTAATTCTAATTTCTATTTTCCCATCTTTACACTATATTAATTCTATCTTATAAATTGTCCCCTGTTCTGTCACCCATGAAATAAAAATAATTGTTTGTACGGAAAATAAGGATCTACGCACATGAAATCGTCTTTAAATTCAGTGGCAACAGAAGAATTATCGTTGAACTTTTAAAAGGTAAGCTTAAAAATTAATTCAATACTTCTGTACAGCAATCAATTTTGAGTTCTGTAGTTTATTTATGCCTATTGCATCTACTTCTCCCTAGCTATTGTGATGATAGCCAAACTAAGAGTCCTCCACGGGAGCTAACTTAAATGCCACTTGATAGTGTGGCTTTTAAGCTAGTACTAAAAATAAAACAATAATATAAAAGTTGGTGTCCATTACTCAAAGTAATGAAACAATTTAAATGTCTTGGCTTAATTATTAGGGAAGTATTCTCCAGAATAGAAATAATTTCAAGTGTAGCGCAAATGACTGCAACAGAAAACTAAGAACCATCTGGAAAAACATCTGCCTGAATTCAAAGAGACTGTTGAGTGTATCAACAGAATTACAGCAAAGAATCTAAGCATTAGGAATGAGATGCAAAAGCCTATCTTAGGCATCGTTTACGTAGAACACATCAAAAATGATGCAGTGCAAGACAACACCAGAGAAGGAACAGGCCTGTTGGAAGAGACCTCATCATCTCCATCAAAAAAAAAAGGAAATTGGAATGCGATGTGAACGTCAGAAAGAGCCAACAATCTTTCCAATGTTATCTTACAAGATACCACTTTAGGCAAAAGAAGTAGCAAACAAATGGGCTGACCTCATTACTGAGTGAACTGGCATTGGTACACAATAGAGACATAAGAAGGGAACTGGTCAGTGACCCTTCAACCACATCCCGTCATGGGACTGATGATGATGAAGGGATACTAATCAGTAAGATGCATTTAATACTTATATGACCACAGGGATTAAAATGTTGGTCTGTGAGTTCAGTTCTTTTGCTAAGTAGTACTGATTCAGTGGAAACAGGGATTGCAATAACAGCAGTCCTAAAAAGAGAACAAGATATTCCTAGACATGGACAGTGGAATAAGAATTATCTATCCTTGTAGATCAAATAAAGGGTACAGTTTGAAATTCCATGATTAACAGACACCTGAAAAAGGCTCAAGATCGCCATGGCTGAAATAATGAAATGACAACAACAAAGACGAGGAAATTAGTCTGAATATAAATAACTTGAAACTTATTCTAGCACAAATGCCCATCTTCCCATATTATCATGTATCACTTATATCAGATTAGTCGCTAACTCTATTTTAGAACTTTAATTCCATAACTTTGGGTGCAATAACACCACTTTAACTACTTAAAAATATCGAAGGTTGCAAACTCCATAATATTCTCATTCATTTCCACTGACACAAATAGTCAGGTCATCAGTGACTAAACTGGTTCCCACACCAGGTTTTTCTGGTGAAGAGAGTGTCTGGACAGCCATCAGGATTAAAAACAAAACCTGTCAATGGTCAGACAGTTTCTTTTAAGGTCAAAAGCACAATTCTAGCACAACACCCTAAGTAGAAAGTTTCACTTAATGGAATCAAAAGCCACCTGTTCATGACCAAGGCAAATCTTCAAGTTGTAGGACATTGTAGTTTGACCTGGAGAGGGATGGGTTCCGCCAGAACTATTTGCCCACGACAATCCAGCTTTTAACCCAGATATGTGGGTGGGGGGGGGGCAATTGGTTACATTCTCAGTTGCCCAATGAGCCTATAACCACACCTGGCCATGGGATTGTTGATGATTACACAAATTTCTCTGCATTCTTTAAGCTAATGCATTTTAGGGTTGAGATAATCCCTAACTCCTGGCTCCAATGCATTGTTTTGACCATATAGAGGTTATATAGAGAAAAAAAAAAAAAAAATCTGACTTAATTCTCAAGAACCACCATTACCAATTTTTAGTTTTGAAAACTTCTTAACCTAATCAAGAAACCCTTATAAAAAAAAAAAAAAAAAAAATGATGTTTGGTTAGATTCTGTAAAGTGCATTAGGTCAAGAACTTCGTGACATCCGTCTTGTACAAAAGAAAAAAACCTACATTAGCTGTAAAGGATCCATTTTTGAAAGTTCTGAATGTTTTGCAAGAAAGGCTGCAATCTTACGATCCTTGTCCCTGCCCGAGATGTTCCTGTTGATTAATTCAATTTGGAGATTGAGTAAAAATCACAACACATTATGTTCTGATTTATTAAATGATGAAGTCTTTAAGCTCCAGTCAAAATGTTTGATGGGATTCTAATTGAGTGATGATTACACAAGGATTTTTTAGGATTTTCTTTTAAGCACAGAAAAACTGCCGAGAATAACAATAAATTTCAAACAATGTTTTGATCTAGGCTGTCTATGTCTGGAGTTGTAAATTCAGTAAAAAGGCCCCACAGGACTTTGATGCAGCAAAAATCCTGGCAGTTTTGGGAATTATGGTTCATTAATATTTTCTCAGCAGGTGTTGTGTATGTGTGTTCATTACAAGTCTATTTGCAAATACAAGTCAACAGTAGTCTGAATGCTTCTATGACCACAAACCTTTTGCCCTTAACAAACGTCAACACAGAAACTGCCAACTCACTCTTCACCAAATGATGCATTCAGTAAAATTACTCATAAATTTTGCTGAATTTAAGTCTGTTTTCTTTGAAAATTAGATGCCAATTTGTTGACAATCAAGAATCTTGTAAAATATTTCGGTCAAGATTTTTTTTTATTTAGAAATCATTTTTGGTCAAAAAGCTATTGAAGAAAGCATTATTTTGGGCTCTTAGATAACTTCTAGCAATGATACCAACATTATACAGTTACTATTCATCATGTCAACCCACTCAGGCAAAATAAGTAAAGTACGTAATGTTTAGTATTTACTTAGTAGTGAACAACTGAATAAATTTAAGCGCCGTACTAGATTGGTAGTTAGGTCTCATCATTTTATTTAGGTACCGCCATGAGATCGCTATAGCATGAATATAAAGGGCCTTAAACTTGATGAAAATATTTTTTATTGCCTAAATGTTTGTTATTAAGAGATTAGATCAAAGTATTTTTGGGTATGATTTTGCATTTTTAATGGTTCCTAGCACATCTGAAATTTTTGTTAAAAATCTCTTTTTTTTTTGAGTTAGCAAAATTGACAGATAATCGATCATGTCAACCATTTTTTCCATTTTATAAACTCGGTAGAAATTCTACATCAGCTGAACTTCGCTGCTTCTATTAAATCTTGTGCGCCAATTTTATCCACG
Source organism: Acanthosepion lycidas (assembly GCA_963932145.1). NCBI lineage: Eukaryota > Metazoa > Mollusca > Cephalopoda > Sepiida > Sepiidae > Acanthosepion > Acanthosepion lycidas. Next base: position 10,152,914 of record OZ010603.1, read on the forward strand.
CATTTCAAACAAAACTACGGCCAGGCCAGGCCAGCAAACAGGTTGACAGGACGACAAAGCCAACTCAACGTGGAGCATTGGAAAAAGACAATCTCCATTTCAAATTCTTTTAAAAATCAATTATAATTTTTTCAAAATATATTTTAAGAAAATTAGAAATTATAAAGTTTATTTAGAATATTTTGAAACAAACATTACTTACTTTCTGCGCCCCAAAAAATGTAATTTAAAAATAAGAAAAAGTAGGTCTTAACATTTGGTGTCACTTAATTGATGATTTCATCACGTATTGACAGCTTACGTAAGGGAAGATTACCGTACGGAAAGACAGAAATGACATAATTATTTAGTTTTAAGTGAACCAACTTATTTACCTCGTTATTTTTAAGGAAAACTTTCAGCGCTCTAATTTTTCTTTTGTACTTTCATCTTTAGGTTTACGATGCTTTATGCATAAAAAATTAAAATAAGACTGTTGAGAGTGAGATTATGAAATTAAAACAGTTTGCTTTCTGCAAGGTGAAATGTCACTTGTGTGGGTTCAAATATTTGTGTGTATGTGTGCGACAATTGTAAATATTGTTTAAAGTCATAAGGAGTTATGTGCCTTTGACTGATATGATGTAAGTTGACTAAATACAATTACTACTACAATAGTGATAATGTCACTTTTTCTAGTAAATTGTAAGTTTGATCAATTCGCGCAGTAAGACTTTTTAAGTTGTGTTGAGCTTCTGAGAGAGAGAGAGTGGCGGTTGTTGAGTCAGTGTGCTGGCGCGTGTGGAGTTGGCATCTCTCAAAGACTTAGTTACTGACTGGTGTGCTGAGGTTGATTAAATGTACAATTAATATGTCAGTGGTAATGTCACTTTTTTAGTCAATTGTAATTTAAGTATTTTCACGCGGCAATAGCTGTGTGGGTTGTGTTGAGTTGCTGAGAGAGAGTGGTGGTTGCTGAGTCAGTATGTAGGCGCGCATGGTGATTGTTGAGTCCTGGTTGATTGTCACAGAGAGAATTGTGGGTATATTACATAATTCTGTGTCTGTGTGTGCGTTTGAAATGTTATGAGTAAGATCGTCGATTTGTTTTGACAGGCGAAACTTACTGGATCCTACTGACGACTTGTGAAAAAGTCGCCTCTTTTAAGGAAAAAGAATAGGCTCCCACAGAAGCGCGGGAAAAGGTTAATCTTGCACTAAAATATGTGATTGGTTAAAAATTAACCAATCACTACATTCGTACTAACAAAAGAGGCAAGCAAGTTCAAAACCGAAGGATTCAAAGAAATGACTGCGATGGCTAAATTGTCCTATAGAAAAGTAGTATTGATTTATTAGCCAATCGCAGACGAATAAATGTGGGCGTGAAAAAACATAGCAATCGTTACAAGTCTATAGAATGTATCATTCTTTAAACTGACGACTTAAACATCTTTTTTCAACCTTTTCTTTTACAATGAAAAAATTGTTTTAAAACCTTTTCTTAACAGTCAATTTCTTCAAATACTTTTATCTTCTTTTCTTCAAAATTCTTTTTCTCTTTCTTCTTCAGATACATTTATCTTCTTTTCTTCACAGTTCTTTTTCAACTTTTGGGGGTCTGAAAGGGAGAAATAAAAACACAACTCTTAACCGAGGCTAATAAAAACTGATTCCAAGATGAATATCTTTTAAAATATTTAAAAATCTGGCTTTAAATTAAAGAATGAGAATTGAGACCGAATTCCCGCCTCGAATGACTCTGCCACAAAAAACAAACGTTGACTCTCCGAGTCAACAAACAAATCGAATGCAATAAATCCTCTTCTTGAGAATTAAATTACTTCTTTTAGCTTCCGAATTCTATCGAAGCAAAATAAAAAAAATTTCTTCAAAGTTTCTCAAATTCAAACAAATCTCAGCTATGGAATTCTACCGAAGCTAATAAAATCTTTTCTTCAGTCATTCGATACAAAAACTCTCCTTTCCTTCTTCCTCTCCCTAAATAAAACCAGATACAGTGTAACTCGGATATATGAGAGATTTTCTCTGGTCTCAAATTAGAGCCATACTTACCTAAACAAAATATACCAAACCCGGATATAAGATAAACCCTGATATAAGAGACTTCTCAGGTCCCGACAACTCTCTTATATCCGGGTTACACTGTATATAGCATTTAAAGTTAAATAACTATATTAAAGAAAATAATTCGACACTGTAAGTCGAATATTCGAGATAACACGTTACTTCACGCGGCAAACTAAATTATTTGACCACGGAGCCAGGATACAAAGCGTCTTAATTGACCAAGGAACAATCTCTGACGATCAAAGGGAGGCACCGTCTTCTGCCTCCAATCCCATAAAAGGGCGTCAATAAAAAATCATCGTCTACTTTGTTTTCAGAGGCGTATCGTTTCAAATTTTAATACATTAAATATTTCTTTACTGAAATTATTGAAATGTCTTCGAATTTTATATTTTTAACATTCTAAAATTTTGCAAATAAAAAATTATCAAAAGAACTCTCTTCTAATTTCATGTTTCCCATTAACTATGATCTTCAAAAATTTAAATGCAACAGCAATCATCATCTATCTCATTTATCATTTTCTTTCTATTGTCAAATTTTTCTGTTTTCTTCCTTCTCAGTAATCCTTTGCGTCTTAGTGATTTTATCACCTTGTTTGGGATGAAATGATTAAAGAAAAATATAGTTAGCCAGTCGTCTAAGCCTCCCTGTGCCCTACAGACTATTCTGAGTTGATTTTACTTGTGACTAATTAACATTTTTAATTATTTGGGGGGGTTTTCAAACTTTACTGCACACAATCGAGATCCAACACCGGTTTAACATTTTACAATAGTTGTGTATTATTAGGATAAGAATGGCTTAGCTTTAACACATTGAAACAATTGTATCTGTACGTTTGTTCATATAATCTGCCTTACAAGTGATCTCTCAGTACCTGGGTGGAATGTCCCTTACCAACCTCATGCAAATCTCTTAATAGGAAATTTTCTATTTTTACTTGTGGTTTTGTTGTGTCACTGAGTTTGATTACTTGTGTCAAATAATAACAAACACACACTTTGAACCTTTATATATTTTTTATCTTTATTTAAGTAAAACATGACCAGTGGATTACGTGTGGATTGATAGTTAGATTTGGTGAACGGAAATGAAACGTGAACAGAAACACATAACACATAAATTACAATGTTGCTTTTCAAATTTTATGTTATTTTTTTATGAAATCACATATTTAAACAAAATTATCCATAGAACGTAAATAAAGGACGCTTTAAGAAGCAACAGAATACTTAACAAAACCGACATTAAATTAGAATACAAAATAAATTTTAAACTTTTAAATTAGAAACTATTATTAATACAGCAAGAGAAAATAAGTCCTTTCATGGCTAAGTAGTTCTGGTAGGACCAAAGGGCGTCTCTCTAACTGGCGGAGTTCATTTTGTAGATCGGATGTCGCTGCGCGGAGCCCAATGCGCAGAAAACGACTTTTGTTATTTCAACTTCCGCATTTACGGCGTTCATATCCGCTGCGTCGACTGCGAAGAGAGTGCTTTGCAAGTACCTGATGGAATACTCACACAAAGTAATTTCCGGTGGCAATTTCTTGATGGTCTCTCTAGAGGTGAAGATGTTGCCGGCTTTGTCTCAAGAGGGAGGCGGACCTTTCAGCAGAAGCAGGTTACAAAGAAGGGTGGTGACCCCTACGGGAATATCCCGTAAGATGTGAAGGCGGAGACCAATTACGGAGGCGACGTCAGCCACCTGGACTGGCGCAGAGAGTTCGTTCATCGGCGGGCCGGGATGGTCTCCGGCTAGGTCCGCAAAACCGTCACGTTCAAAAACCGGCTTCCATTTGCGCAGAAAGTCCTCGTCAGTGAAGGCCCGTTCGGCAACTAAACCCTCATAGGAGAGATCGCGACCGCGCGCTGTGCACGTCGACTTCGGATTCCCACTTTCACCGCCGCTATTACCTGTTTGCTTACGATCCTGTTCTTGGGGAAAAACCTCGTAGTACAGCATTGAGAACTTGTTAGAGTCATTGAGGACCCGCTCGGTCTTCTTCCGAATCGCCGTATCGGAAATCTTAGGCAGAGAGTTTTCATTCTGTTTTAGGCAAGGAGTTTTCATTCTGAACGTCGAGGGAGTAGTCGTCTTTTGGAACGGATGGCGGAGACCGTACGGCCAGGAAGGTGCGATTTCAGCATGGCTTTGTAGTCACCCCTACGCCGCCTGCAGCTTATTTGGTCACTGTGGCGTGCTATGCAGGACCCTATGTACGAGTTGACGTTTCGCGCGCTTAGGGACAACGCCTCGCGCTCTACCTCAGCCCTACGGTGTAGCTCATTGCGGATCCACCGGGTGTAGGTGCGGACATACGAACGATATGAAGCGTCGTACCGTTTCTTTACCTCATTCCACTGGTTCGGGTGTGTTCAGCGCATATGGATAGAGAGACCGACCGAGCGTTCGAAAACGCGTGATCAGACAGAGAGCAGTCCCAACGAGGGGGCGGTTCTCACCGATCGACAAGGAAGTTATTGTTCCCTCTATCCTGTGGCGAGTGTCGAGGCCATTTTGTATCGAATAAGAACCAGAGGGGGATGGCAACCCCACAATGATCGGCGCATTTTGGAAGTACGGGCACACCACATTTAATGTCTGCGGATGACGTCTGGACTCTTAGCCATCCCGGGAGCTGTTACCAGCGGGACTCTATAGGAAGCCTCCCTCAAGGAGACAAGCCCCCTTAAGAGAGCCATAGTTACTCCCGACGGAAGGTTTCAGGAGGCCAGCTCTGTGGGACGGTTATCGCTGCGTCAACAGCGAAAGGAATGCCTTGTAAGTGAGTCGAAGTTGGTCGAGGTAGGCCGAGGTTGCGGCGGGTTTAGGGAGGCCAGTTCTGCGGATCGGAAGTCCCTACGTCAACTGTGAAGAGACTGTCTCGTAGCGAGTCGATGTAGAACTGTTCCATGGAACGGAGGAAGCTGCGTCGACTCCGAGAGTGCTTCGTAAGCGAGTCGAGGTAAAGGTGTTTTGTGGAACGGACGTCGACTGTGAAAAGCGTGCCTTGTAGCGAGTCGAGGTATGTCGTCGTAGGCCGAGTTGACAGCGGGTGTTGGCATTGAGGGAGGCTTGTGGCTGGGAAGAACCGATGTAGAGATGTTGAGTCGAAAACTGGATAACCGAAATTGTAGTTCAAGACAGGATGTGGTAACGGTCATTGAAATGCGCGGTCATGTTGAGTGGTGGCAGTGAAGGCGGCGAATGTGGCGGTAGTAGTACTTTGCGTTGGTGGCCGGTCCGCGATTCTGTTGTCATGATGATGGGGTCATAGCGGCGGTAGCAGCAGCAGCAGCGCACTGCGCAACGGCCGGCCGCAACTGTCTCTTGTTCGTCCTCGGAGCCTGCTTTTAAGCAGTTCTGGTAGTCCCAAGGGGCGTCTCTTTAACTGGCGGGAACGTTCGCGATTAGCCACCGCTGGAATTCACTTTGCCGATCGGATGTCGCTGGGCGGAGCCCAATGCACAGAAAACGACTTTTGTTATTTCGACTTCCGCCCTCGCGGCGTTCACATGCGGCTAGCGTGTAGAATGAATCAGAATGAGATCTAAATGCGACGATGTATATGTGCGTTTCCCCAATATAAGCTATAAGAGAAGCTGGGCATAGCATTGAGAGAGAGAGAGAGAGAGAGAGAGTTCACACACACATACTTACCACGGGGGCTACCTAAAAACACAGATGACTGCCCATCTGACAATTAGGCTGTGAAAACGGAAAGAGAGTGGACTTTACTGTCATCGCGACAAGCCCAAATCGATCGCCAACAAACAGTCAGCCAATTTGTATTGGTTATGAATAGAAATAAAAACTGACCCTCTACAATTTTTACAATATCAAATGTAACAAAGACAACAACAAGAGAAATAATCAAGTAGAAGAAATTATGAATTTGTTCAACAATAAATATTTTTTATAAACACAACAAATACATAATATATAGTGCAAAAGTTGATAAACACAATAGAGTTCTTTGGTGTGTGTTACTGAAAGAATTTGAGTTACTGTACTGTATGTGTGAAAATGAGAAGGTGTAGTTAGCTATATTTGTTTTTATAGGAAAATTAAACAGTTGCTTTTGTTTTTGTATTAAGAGAAAAAAAGTATTGTTCTTGACTCACTGATTGTTATAGAGTTATCGCTCATTAACCAGAGATTCTTCTTGTGGAATAGAATATTTTGTGGGAGTGAGTGTTAAGCCTGGAAATGGTTGACAAGGTTTGTTGTTGTATTGGAGATAAAGTTCGTCTCCTTTGCTGTGTTGATTTCCAATGACGTCAAGTGAACTGGTTCAATATTTTAAGTGCCGACTGACCAAGTCGCGTCGAAGTTTCGTTTTTATTAGTTCTCTTGGTCACGTGGTGAGGCTCGTGAACATATTTACATTTTTATGGCATCAACTAGAGGTCAAAATTTGGGTCGGTACCTTCGGACGTAGTTGACGACACTTAATTAATATTTTACAACCAATCAAAATACATCAGTTGTTATATTTGGTTGGGAGTCTCTATGTGTTTAACTTGCACAAAATTTGATTCTACAAAGCATACCCCTTTTCACACCTCATATACCGTACATTTGAATGCTACACTATACGACTTACCAGAGACATTTTCATATCTTGTAAATGAAAATAAAATCTTTGGTCATTTCTACAGCTTTTATTGAGCTTTTCAATTTTTGATTCGTAAATGTAGTTTTCACTTAATAACAGCATCACCTAACCCGATGGAAGTAATGCAGAAAAACAATTCTTTTAAAAATTCATTATTCACCGGAATTTTTTTTCTTAAGACAATAGTGTCCTTCATAAATCTTCTTTTTTTTTTTTTATAAAAGCAATTAAAAGCTTCTCTAATTAAATAATATAGTTTTATTGCTTATTTTAAGATTAGGATCAGATTTTCGTGAAATGATAGTAGTTTGAAAAAGAAATTGATTTACATTTTCCAAGGAGTCCTGCTTTTAACTAATAAAACAAATTTTTGGATTGAAATTTAATTTCTCGAAATTTCATGAAATTAAGTAATTAGTAATTTTTTACCAAGATTTTCTAAAAAAAAAAAACTTCAAAAATAATTTCATTCATTTGTGAATAAGTTGTGGAAGTTTCATCAAAATTCGACAATTATTTGATTTTTGTAAGAATATCCAAATCAATGCTTTCACGTAATTATTACGTCGACTGCTGAAGTAAAGAAACAAGATTTTTAACAAAAATTTCTATGCCTCAATATAGTTGTTACACAGTGATTCGTTGGAAATATTTTTATTTCTTTGCGGCATGTAATACTAGTTAAAATTAAAAAGTTATTTGTTATGGCTTTTTATTGCCACCATCTTTCTTGTTTGTTTTCTTACATTTGTTGCGGGGGCGATAAGGATGTCGCCCCCGCAAGCCTTATGAAGAAACGTGTGAACAGCTAAGAGGGGACAATGGCAAAGGTTTAAGAAACAAATAACGTCGATTTTATTTATGCCAATGGTACAAGAATGTACTCTGGAGAAACGTGTTTAAATCGGTGTCGGGTCCGGTATGATTGGTTTTGTTTAGGGGTAGCTGCTTTCGGTCGTGTCGTATCGGCGATGGTAGCTGGTCGACTGCCGGATGGGAGAATAGTCTGGAACAGCAGCAGGTTGATCGATGTCCCTAAACAGGGCCAAGTCAGAACGGTGATACGGGATCGCGCTGAAGTGTAACACTTGGCGAAGCTGGTCAGAGAGGTGATACGTCTTCCAGGGCGGATCGACCGCGGAGACGGGATCGCGCCGAAGAGTAACACTCACGACAAAGCACCGGAAGCTCACAAAGGCAGCGTACTACACTTTGATCCAGGCCCCCGGGCCGAGCATCTTGGATTTGGACGAAAAAAAAGGGGCTAATGATATTTGGAGCGATTTATTCAAGTACTTCCCGGCTAATGGGAGTAGAAAACCGTAGATAAATTAATATCAATGGTTGTCCGATGTTTGAGAAAGCGCTGCATAATCCGACGCTCACGAGGTACGGTTTGGCATCAACGATATTGGACTAGTCATCTGGTTTCTCGCATGTTGCTTGACTTAAATCTGCGAGATCAGGAGTTGTGAAGGTCAAGGCCGTCTTTCTAAGGAGCGGCTAATGGCGACCGCGACACATTCAACAGCTTTCATTCGTCTAGACACGATGTCAGCGCAAACATCACCACATTTCTCCTGGAACAAAATCTTCATAATAGTATAGCGATTTGCTATGTTTTCCACGCCCACGTTTTATTCGCCTGCGATTGGCTAATAAATTACTACTATCTTTGTATAGGACAATTTAGCTATCGCAGTCGTTCTTTTGAATCTTTTGGTTCTGAGCATACTTACCTATTCGAGTGTAGTGATTGGTTAATTTTTAACCAATAAAATATTTTTTGTTAATGCTGCTTCTTAAGTGTTGGGGTCACCAATGTAAATGGTGTTTTGTTGAAAAGATTAATGTGGCTGCGTGTTGAAGAGCATTTAACACTTATACATTTTTTGAAATCAAAGAAAAACAATGGAAAACCGATTTATGTTTCAACGATAAAACATATATATTAAAATCAACAACAAATACAAGGTAATTTTGTCACGTGTGAATAAGGAGAAAAAAGTAGTTTCCCTTTATCTGTTAGTTGAATATGGTGATATTTAAATTAGCAAGTTTTCGGAATATAATGTTCAGAGTTCAGTGTTAAAATAGGTTGTGTATTCAGAAGAACATACAAAAAGTTCAATTGTATATTTGTTATAACTAACAGAGGTGTTGCAACTTGGCTTGTTCACAAAGAATTGATGGTGAATGATTTTCAAGTTCTGTGTCTGTGTGTGTGCGGAGTGAGTAGAATGAATAATCTGTATAGACGCGTGTGAGTAGTTGAGTTAACCTGTCTTCAACTGTCTTGGTTTCAACTCTACTGGTTTCAACTCTACTGGTTGATTTGGGAATGAATCCGAACTTATATTACTATTGGTGGCTCCCAGCACGAACGCGGGATAAATTTTGAAAGAACACGAAAAATATCTGATTGGATGAAAAATTAACCAATCGGTGATTTTATAACAAAGCATGTTTGTGAGTTAACGGTAGGAAAAATTCAGTGTGGTGAATGCGATCAGTAAATTGTCCTGTGATATTTAGTATATATTATTTGACCAATCACAGTTGAGAAAAATGTAGGCGTGACAACATAGTAGTAATCACTACATTTTAATGTAAGATCGAGTTTTCCCGCGGTTCCGTGGGAGCCTATTTTTTTTTCCTTAAAAGGGGAAACTTTTCGCAAGTCACCAGTAAGGTCCAGTTTTGTGAGTAAGTGTTGTTCCGGGCCACATCTTTGGTTATGATTCATGTTGAGATTCCCAACCTCCCCAGTTTGTTTTGGCCCCCCTTTTATCTCGTCTGGGTCAGCTTTATATTTGCCCATGCCCATATGATTTTTCTATCCTTTCCCTATTCCCTTAGCGAGAGTGTATCTTGATTTTGTCCCATGGGCAGAATACAGCGGTCTCTCGGTTTTGAGGGTCGGACGGGCCCTATTAACATCAGTTATGTTTAGTTTGTTTTGTGTTGATTTTTAGTTATTATTGGGTTCACCTCCCCTCCCCTCCCCTCTCATTCGTCATGATTAGATCTTTATGTATTATTTAGTATCATTAAAATTTTTATGGCATGGGGTGCGTTTTGTAGGTCCGCCCTTGAGAGAAGGCGGTATTGTGGTGTATGAAGGATTGAGTGGTGACGGGCGAGTTTTTATGGTGAATTTGGAAATTGTAATGAGTGAATCGGATTAGCTAGGTATAGGATAGTTAGTGTTGACCAGCTTCAACCCCTCCCCATTTTAGGCCATGTGCCGCAAATATATTTTTTTAAATAAATATCGTAAGGTCCAGTAAGATTCCAGCCGTCAACACAAATCCACGCCCTTGCTCAACGCACGCACAGACACAGAATTTCTTAACTACAAACTTACATTTTCTTTCTGTGAGTTTGCCAAGCACAATCAACCAGAACTTTGTTGATTCAAACCAGTTTATCCACAGCGCATTTCAAGCAATTGTATTCTTCATGTTATTCATTCTTCACATGCAAACTTTGCTCTAATAATTATTTCGGAACATTTTTCTTACAAGAGAACTTTCTTCAAACATGTTATATTTTCGTAAAAAAAAAGGAAACTAACTTTCTTGCCCACGTGACTTTTCACACGTTCCCTTTCCGCTTTAAAAGCTGCGTTCTTCTTCCTTTTCATTCTGAATTCTTTCCTTTGTTGATTACTGACTGCTGTGAATTAAGTTCAGTAAAGCCTTAAGAAAAGGTTATTCTATCCTTGCTTTCTTCTCTTTACTACGTAACAATACGTAACAATTTACTGAACTTAATTCCTCATGGACAAGATTATTTGTCTGGACAAGTTTGATATATCTTCTGCAGACCCTCAGGCTAGCAAGCTCTGGAGACTATGGTACCGTAATTTTAATTATTACTTATCAACTATTGCTTCTTTAAACCCGGACAAACTCGAAGTCCTTTATTTAAACATCGGTGCTACCGTTGCTGATGTTATCGAGGGTTGTTCTGGATTTGAACATGCTGTTGAATTGCTGAAAAATGTTTATGACAAGTCTCCAAGTGTTATTCATGCTAGACATTTGTTGTCTACACATCTGCAGGAGGAAAATGAGTCTGTAGACCAATACCTTCAGGCCTTGAATCGACTTGCTGCTGACTGTTGCTTCCAAGATGTTACTGCTACTACTTAGAGGGATGAATCTGTCCGTGATGCATTTATACGTGGTCTCCGGTCCCCCGTAATACGTGCCAGACTGCTTGAAAATGATACGCTAACTCTCAAGGAGGCTACTCAATGTGCTAGAGCCTTAGAACAGGCTCACTTTCGTGCTGAATCATACGCTTCTCAGATTGGATCAGCCGCTGCTACTACCACTAGGACTAAAAATGTGTTTACTGATTCTGCCGAGGAGGCCACTTCCACTACTATTACTAAAAATATGCTTTCTGACGTAGCTGATTCTCGTACGGAGTGTGACTCTGTACAATTGTCTGCTGCCCTTGCTCGTGGCAAGTGCTACAACTGTGGAGGGAAACGTCACTTTAAGGATAATCGTCGCTATTGTCCTGCCCGTGATAAGAGATGTCGAAACTGTGGCAAACTCGGTCATTTTTCTAAAGTTTGCCGTTCTACCATGCCAGCGCCTTCACGTTCTACCTCAGCTATTATAGTAGCCCGTGCTAAAGACGATGATATGTCTCCTCCAGTTACTAAAACTTTAGAATTAAAAGGAAAGAGATTAACTGCCCTCATAGACACCGGTAGTTCTGATAACTTTATCAGTGCCCGTACTGTTAAAACAATGAAACTGTCTACTTCTAAACGGAATTCCGTAATTTCCATGGCATCATCTGCCATTTCCCTCAAACTATCTGAATATTGTACTGAGGATATTATCTTCAATGGTTACGAATATAAACAAATTGACTTTACAGTACTTCCTGATTCCTGTATGGATATTACACTGGGAGTGCCCTTCTTAAAACTATACCAGAGTATCACTATATTTCTTTTGGTGGATCTCAGGATATTCTAAAAATCTGCGCTTTAACCAAGATCAGTTGTGCTCCTGTTAAGTTGTTCCGAAACTTGACCCCTGACTGCAAACCTATTGCTACTAAATCCCGAAATTACCGTGCGGAGGATGCTCGGTTCATTGAAAAAGAAATTCTACAAGTGCTTGAGGATGATATAATTGAAACAAGTTACTCTCCGTGGCGTGCTCAAATTGTTGTAACTTCGTCACCTAATAAAAAGAAACGATTGGTAGACGATTTCTCCCAGACTATTAATAGGTTCACCTTACTTGATGCCTACCCCTTGCCTCGAATTGAAGATCTCGTAAACCAAATAGCCCGGTATCGTATCTATAGTATAATTGACTTGTCCAAAGCGTACTATCAGATTGAAATTTGCCCCGAAGATCGCCCCTATACGGCCTTTCAAGCTGGAAATCGTCTGTTCCAATTTAAACGAATACCCATGGGTGTTACCAACGGGGTTTCTGCCTTTCAGTGATTTATGAATTCTTTCATTTCTGATAACAAATTATCTGGAACCTTTTCGTATATAGATGATATAACTGTTTGCGGTAAAACCCAGGAGGAGGACGACGTCAATTTGGAATGTTTCTTAAAGGCTGCCTCGACATACAACCTCGAAATAAACCGGGAAAATCAGAGTTTTCACTTCGTTCTATTAACGTGCTAGGATATCAAATTTGTAACGGAACTATCCAACCCGATCCTGAGCGTTTGAAGCCACTTTTGCAAATGCCTCCTCCTTCCGACTCAAATTCGTTAAAAAGGTATCTTGGTATGTTTGCTTACTATGCGAAATGGATACCTAAATATTCACACAAAATTCGTCCACTGGTCGAAAATAAACAATTCCCTATGCCGCCTATAGTTATAAATCTTTCGAAAAACTTAAAGACATTGCCGAGTCATCTGTAAAAGTTATTGATGATGAATTGCCATTTACTATTGAAACCGATGCTTCAGAAAAGGCTATTGGAGGCACTCTTTTACAAGCTGAGCGACCTGTAGCATTCTTTTCTCGGTCGCTAAACCCCTCTGAAATACGACTTCATATAGTCGAAAAAGAAGCATATGCCATAGTCGAATGCATTCGTAAATGGAGAGACCTCCTTGCCGGGAAACATTTTACTATTATTACTGATCAACAAGCCGTATCTTTTACGTTTAAACCTGCTAAGCGCGGAAAAATTAAAAACGATAAAATTATACGGTGGAAAATGGAACTTCTTCCGTTTTCACGACATAAAACACCGTCCTGGAAATGAAAACACAGTTGCGGATACCTTATCCAGAGTATGTGGTGCTGCTGCTTCTTCCTTGAACGAACTTAAATCGATACACGATTCCTTAATACATCCTGGGGTACAGCGCTTTTGGAATTTTGTAAGGTCTCAGAATATGCCGTATTCGCTTGATGAAGTCCGACGTGTGACTTCTGAATGTACTACCTGTGCCAAAATAAAACCCCAATTCTTCGATTCTGCTAGTAATGTTCTGATCCGTTCTACTGCGCCATTTCAGCGTCTTTCCATAGACTACAACGGGCCTGTCCCGGTATCTCCGACAGGTTACCGATATATATTTACTGTTATCGACGAATATAGTCGATTTCCCTTTTTGCCTTTCCTTGCCGCGATTGCTCTTCGCAAACTGCTATTCAGTGCCTGACAAGTATTTTCTCCATTTTCGGGATTCCCTCGTTCATTCTCTCCGATCGAGGAACTTCGTTTATGTCGGGAGAATTTAAACAATTTCTAACACGACTTGGAATTGGATGCAGTAATACTACTGCTTAGAGGCAATAGCCAATGCGAACGTTACAACGGCATAATTTGGAATACCATATTATTGACCCTGGAATCGAAACAGTTACCAATTAGTGCTTGGCAGGATGTTCTACATGATGTGTTAAATGCTATATGCACCACGACGAATGCAACTCCCCACGAACGAATGTTCAATTTTGAAAGGCGGTCCTCCTCCGGTACTGCGTTGCCTGTTTGGCTCTGTGAGCCTGGGGAGGTATTATTAAAACGATTCGGTGGCAGAGGTAAATATGACCCTATCGTTCAGGTGGTGGAACTCCTTGAGGCCAACCCTACGCATGCCAAAATACGTCACAATGATGGCCGGGAAGATTCGGTGGCGCTGAGACGGTTGGCACGTTTTCCACGCCCGGATGGACCTCAAAATAGACCTGAAAATACTCAACCCGACGTGGACCATGCAGATTCAACCCTTTTAGTTTTGCCTGATACAGGTCCCGTTAATAATATTTCTTCACCTTATACAGAAAATGAATCTGTGAATAATAGCCAGAATCCTGAAAGTCAGCCTTCTCAGAGGTCTGGCTCTTCCAGTGGTGAACTACCTCCACGCCGGTCTAGCAGGATTCGTAGACCAATCCAACGACTGGATTTATAAAACTTTTTCAATCTCTTTTGCAAGTGGGGGAGAATGTTATATTTTCGTAAAAAAAAAGGAAACTAACTTTCTTGCCCACGTGACTTTTCAGTCACACGTTCCCTTTCCGCTTTAAAAGCTGCGTTCTTCTTCCTTTTCATTCTGAATTCTTTCCTTTGTTGATTACTGACTGCTGTGAATTAAGTTCAGTAAAGCCTTAAGAAAAGGTTATTCTATCCTTGCTTTCTTCTCTTTACTACGTAACAATACGTAACAAAACAATTAATTACAAATCAATCTACAGTTAAAGGGGAACAACTTCTTTCTCTTAACCTACATTGTGAATCACAAATCATTTCATGTTTCTTGTATTTTATTCAATATATATTTGTTGGTTAACAAATTGGAGTTGTTATTACTTGAATCCTGTACGTTGGAAGTATCGTTAATATAAACGTAGTGAATCCCGCACGTGGAACCCACAACAATAGTACCGAGTTACGGATTTTGTAACAACATGAATCGCTGAGTAAAATAAAAAGCAATTTGGTCTTTTTTTTTTTTTTTGGAAGTCGTAATTATCTCCCCTTGGCTAATAAGTGGGATTTTTCTTTTGAAACACCGTGTATTTCCTTTTATTCCCCGTACTGCAATCATGCCTAGTCGTTTTAAAAGTACGTTCTTTTAAATTCAAATTTTTTAATATTATTTTGTTAGTTTCGTTTGGAATGTTCTTAATTCTTGATTTTATGCCATTTCAGACAAACAGAGCAAAAGAGTCAAAGCGAAACTTCGATATAAGATCGAAAAGAAAGTAAGTTGTTTTTTTTTAATATTCTGACACCACCACGTGTTATTTTTTCGTGACTTAAAAAGTTCAAGGTCTATGTACTGAAGTAATTTTGTTAGAAATTCAACCTAGAAGATGTTAACTTTTTATCGCTTATATTTTATGCAAAAATAAGTTTTAATGTTCCTCGAATTATACATAAACTACTTCTCGAAACAAACAAAGTTGTATCGAAATTATTATTTTTTTAATTGCCTGTTCGTCGTTAAGATTGTTTCAAGCAAAAAAAGGAAATAATTTAAGATTTTTAATTTTTAGCCATACTAGCAAAGAACACTTTTGTTATTTTTTTTCCTGATTATTGCCGAAGTTGGTATTTTTTTTTTCATTGCAATGTCGCATTTATTAAACAATCTGTTGATTCCTTACCCATTCCAATAAAGAAACTAAGCATGTTTCTATCGAAAGTTTGTTTTTCTTCCGTACCGAATGTCACTGTTATTTTTGTTGTTGTAATTACCTTAAATTAAAATGAATATCTTCCTAAAAACCGATTTTTAAAAAAAAAGTTCTTTTTATTATGCTGACTAAATTCACTTGAATTTTTCAGACATGACTACACATAGAGCTGACCATGAGAGAAACATTTGATTTGAATAATTTTCTTTTTCTAATATTCGTATTTAATTTAAACAATTACTTCAGAAGACTTACTAATTTTTCATTTGTCCAAATACAGTTTTTAGAAAATCTAATTAAACTTATCTAGATAAATTCTGTAATTTCTTCCCACTCTGCTTTTGTTGCACTGTGAAATGACACAAAAATGGTTACAAACTCTGCAGGAAATAAGATCGTAACTAACGTTGCTGGACACAAAATTATAGATTTCTATAAAAACCTTTAAAAACACTTGCTTCTTTAAACATTTGGTATTCATTAACCAAACAGTGTTACTGTCACTTGAAATTTATAAAATTTTTCTCTTAAAACAGTTTTTTGAGTTTTTTTTTTATTTACTGTATGTACACTTCTTTTACAAAGAAGTTATTTTTAGAAACTGTTGAAAATTTCTTTTGACTATAAGATAGCTAGAAGCCAGTCTGGTATAGTAAGTGTTACTGTTGACAAACACTGCTTATCTCACGACCCATAAGTTGTTATGTCCCTCTCACAAAGGAAAATTCAAGGGAAGGAAGGCCTTAAGTAACAAGGTGGCAGACCTGCGCATCCCACCCCTTCCAGTAAAATGATTACAAAAACTGAAGCATGAGGCAGCCTCGCTTTGGAAAAATCAGCATGGCAAACACTCTACCTCCCATGTCTGACCGAAAACTATACACATATAGATAATTTCACTTATTTTTAAAAAAAAAAAAAGATTACATTTATTTAAATGTAATCAGCATCATCACCAGTCCTATGACTGTGGTTGTAGGGCCTGCTCAGCATTATCACCAGCTTCTTCCATATGTTCTTTTTTTGTAATTTAAAAAAAAATAAAAAATAGAGTTCAAAGAAATGTTTAAGGTAACATTTAATTTATAAGGCCACGAGTACATAACAAAGACATGACAAAAGTTTTAAAAATGCAGACGTTAAATTTATTAACACACAAAAAAATGAAAGAATTACCCAAATTTAGTGCTTTATATCCAAATGATGGCCAATAACATGTATATACAAATAAACACTATAAATAAAATCTGCCTCTTTTACAATAAAAATCACTAATGCTGCATAAGGTACCCAGAAAAGGTAAACAACATAAAAATAAATTAAAAAGTGGAAACAATACTTGTCTGTATAATTTTCAAAGGATAGGTACAATGTTTGAAGCAAAGCTTGTGGTAATAGCAAACAACAATCACACCATCTGAAGAATTTTCTTTGATGTGGGAATGACTTTGATGTTCCTTTCATATTCTCGTCTGGGGGTTGTCCAATTTCTTCTGTGTTGTTTTTTTTTTCTTTGACTAAGCCAACCTGGGTTCCTGCAGCAGTTGTTCATCAACTAGTCAAATTCAATTTTGTTTATGATTTTATTCGTCAAGATAGGCTCCAGATTTGCTTCTCAGAATTTGGAGGGAAACCTTTTGATTAGTTCCAAGTGAAAACCAAATGCAGTTATTTACCACAAATCGGAATGGTCCAAAAATATTTTTGAAATTCAAGACCCTAACACAGCATTTATTTTCTCTCAGAAAAGCAGATGATACACACTCGAGCAGCTTAAATTTTTTTATACTGTAGGCATTCATTCATCTGTAACATGTCTTGGACACAAGTAGACATGGTAGAGACCATCACTCCAGGCCAGACTACATCGATGTCCTCTGACATAAAGGTCCAGCTTAACATTTAAACATTGATACCATTGGGGGACCTCTCCACTGTGGTCATTGACTTCAGTCTGGGAATGCTTCTGACTAATGATACTGTGTCATCATTACTCTGCATATATTGTCAGTAGTTCCGTCACATGTGTAGATTTTAGCCTGCAGCCAGTTAAAACCTGCTATAATTAATGTTTCTCACTGGTGGGAACCTCAGAACCATTACATATGAAGTTGCCCACATAGGTTAGTGCCAGCAGCAATGATCTGTTTTTTGGGTTTTTTTTTTTTTTATGAACATCTAAATAAACAGATCACATATATATATATATATATATATATATATATATATATACCTAATGTCAGGATTAAAAGAAAATACAGTGTTAACATATAGAAAATAAATCTTTATATTACACACACATACAGTGGGAGGAAACAAATATTTGTACACTTACAAATTTCTAATTTATTGTATTACCCAACTAATGAATAAACATACTTTTCATATAATTAACTGTATACAGATGCATAATAACTAAACATCCATAAAAAACAAAAAAAGTTATTTAGGAGGCTGTCCAGAAGAGTTGCAGAAGATTCCGAAGTCATTTGGAGGCTGTTGGAGGAGTCAGTGGCTTTTTATTTAATTTGTTTTGATCCCCAGACTAGGATGTTAATACCCTGGTTGGGATGGTTTCTGATTGGTTGGTCAAAATGTGGCTTTATGGCCTAGTGATTCTGAATATATATCTATTTTTAGAGATGGTGAAATTTTGGTTCCCTTATTATTGTTTGCTTATTTTTTTTTATCATTACATAGAAATCAATCAATTTTAGCTTTTCATTCAGAACTAACATCTTTTTCATCATATACAAAGTAACAGTCAATTATTCTAAATAGTTTTAAAATAAATCGTATTCTTATTTATTGATAATGTAAAGTGAATATTTTTCTGTGTGTCAATCTATTGCTGCTGAGAATGGAAATAAAAGTGAAATGTCTTTTTTTTTTTCCACCTTAAAGGTTAAGGAACATAAACGGAAAGTCAGGAAAAATGCCAAGAAGAATCCAATCAAGCGTGAGTAAATTTAAGCCATTTTTTTGGGGGGGGATAGACATGGTAAACGATTGGTAAAATTTGCATGTTACCTTCCCCCTCTCGTATATTTTTTTACAATCATTTCCATTACTGATTCTACAGGTTTTCCTTCAAAGATTTCTTTGAACAATTGAATTCCTTTCTCCATATTTTTGATGAGATTAACACCACATTGTAGAGTATCCATTCTTCAGCTTTTATCAGCTGTGTAGGTTATGTTTCCTGCTTTGTATCCTGTAGAGCCAGATCCAAACTATAGTCCTTAGGCCCTATAGGAGAATTGTCGTTTATTTGATAACACTTTTCTTAGTATATGGGATGTTCCTAGTAAGGCGATCTTCTGCGCAACTTGTTTGTTGATGTTACTGGGATGCTGTTAGTAAAATCGTCTATTTCTTTTATCACCATTCCTCAAGATCTGATTATTATTGATATAATCTGTCTTCATTCCCCACATGCTGTTTATTGCAATTGCCAGGTCCTTGTATTTGGAGAATTTCTTGATTCATGGAGGTGTTTCTCTCAGATGGTACTGCTATGCCAATAAGCATACACTCCCTGAATTTCTTGTCTTTTATGATATCAGGTCTGTTGGCTTTTATTTCCATCAGTTTGAATCCCAGAGGATAGTTACATCATTATTTTGAGTAACTGTGTCTGGTTGGTGGTCATACCATCTGTCAGTGGTTTCGATTTTTGTGCTTTTTGCATACCTTTCAGTGCACATATGTTGCCAACGTGTTATGTCAGTGGGTATATTCACTTTTTTGCTAGTTTCGGACATCCTGAGATAATATGATTGACAATTTCATCATATTTTCTACAGATCCTGCATTTCCAGTTAGTCAAGGATGGATCTATGTGACAGTGATAGGATCTGCTTGTGAGGCTTTGGTCCTGAGCTGCAATAATTAGGCCTCTTCTGTCTCAGCCTTTAACCAGTGTTCCTCAGCCACTGATGTGTTTTCTGTTGGTCCACATCTGATTCTTTCGTTATTTTTAGGTATTTGCCATGCAACACCTTGTCCTCTAAGTTTGTTTTTTTTTTTTTTTTTGTAATTTCATTTGGCCAAGTTTTTTGGCTTTTTGTTTTATTTGTTTGGTATAGATGGTATTTGCTTTGTTGTTGTTGTTTTTTTTTTGTTTTTTTTTTTTTTTTGGTAGGATTTCAGGTATATTAAGCTGTTTCTTGAAAAGTACAGCAGCTTTGTTGATTAAGTGGATTTGGTATTTTACTATTTGTAGAAGAGGGTCATTGGTTTTTGTGAGGTATGCTTCCAAACCAATTGTTGTAGTTTTTAGACTTCAAGTTGGATTAAAGCTACGTACAACCTATCAACATCTGATTTCAGGTGATACATCCTCATTTAGGTAAGGATTTTTCTGGTCTTGGTGTCCAATTTTTTGATGCCATTCAACTTCCATTTAATAATGTTGACATTGTATGTTATTATGGGTATAGCTAATATATTGACAGCCTTCATTTTATTGGCCTGATTAAGTTCACTTTCTAGTATTAAATGCACTCTGCTGTAATATTCTTTTCAGATCATTTTGTTCATAATTGAATGTTGTATTCCATCTCTTTCATTAATTCCTAAGTATCTGTATGGACCATCTTGGTCTAGTTCCTTAATCTTGTTGATATCAAGGTCTAAATCTAGTTTTCGTTAGTTTAACACCTTTGAAGGTGGCTTTGGCGCATTCATTGATTCTGAACTCTGTCCTAATGTCTTTGCTGAAGGTTTTGACAATGGTGAGTAGGTTTTTCTGCTGGTTGTCATCCTTGACAAACATAAGGTTATCAATATAGAATAGGTGATTCAGTTTCCCATTCTGTGACTTGTACCCATAGCTACTGTTTTTCAGTAGGCAGCCGAGTGGCTCTAATGTGAGGCAGAGGAGTCATGGTGAAAGATCCCACTTTTGATGTTAATTAGTTTGTCCTTGCACATGTAACTTCCTCTTTTACATCTTTTCTGTTCTGCTGAGAGTAAATTGTTTTTCTCCAGGAAGTTGTATATCCTCTCAGTTATGTTAGAAGTGAGGATCTTGTACATTGTTGGTAAGCAGGTGATGGGCCTATAGTTTTTTGGGTTCTGTGTCTCTTGTTTTGGGAGTAGGTATGTTACTCTCCGTGTAAACTATTTGGGGTATTTTTCTGGGTTTACGATTATATCATTGTATGCCCGTGCAAGGTCTTGGTTAGGTGCTAGATAGTTTTTTTTATCCAAAAATTGGCTATTCAGTCTATTTCTGGTTCTTTCCAGTTCTTGATAGTGATTGTTTCAGTAATAGTGATATCCATCCATTTTTGGCACTCTATATATGTGTGTTGTTTCTGTTGTTGTTTGATCCATGTAGCGGTTTCATTGAGCTTTTTTCCGTTTTCCCACATACCAAAACTCCTTGACTTACTGGTGGGTCATTTATCTCTCTCTTATTTTTTCCCCATTATGATTATTACTATCATCATTGTTATTATTATTTTCTTTTCTTTGATTTCTGGTGTATACTCATTTCTTTCTGGTCAAAAATGGCATCATGGCATTTTCCACTGAGTATTTTTAGAGGAGGAAAAAATACACCATTATCATTATTATTACTACTACTATTATTATTAACATTATTATTTCTTTTTCAGGAAAAAGGAAAGATCCTGGAATTCCTAACAGTCTTCCATTCAAACATTCAGTTCTCAAAGAGGCTGAAGATTTCAAAGTTCAGGTAAGAGATTTGTTTTTTGACAAATTTGTGTTGGTCTTTCTCCGTTTTCCTGTGATTGGTTGGTAACCAATAAAATAAGCCTGCTACACTTTCATATACAAAAATATTTTATGGCTTATTTAGTAATTCATTTATCATAAAGTAACAAAAGCAATTTTAATCCAAACAATATACAAGAGGAAGTACTGAAAATTATTGATTGTGGCAAAAAAGGAGAACATCGACTCTTACCTCGGAAAGAAAATTTGTGTTCTTTGTGCTATCAAAAAAGAAAATCTATCAAGCTTTAGATAAGAATGGTGAAGCTTGGGCTGTTGCTTTACATATCTCAAAGGCATTTGACAGGGTTTGGCATACTGGTCTTCTTCACATGTTGAAAGGTTATGGTATTTCTGGACAAATTTTTGAACCGACTCAATCATTTTTATCAAATTGTGAAATGAAAGTCGTCTTTAATGGCCACTCTTCTAGATCTTTTTGCATTAATGCTCTATCTTTGGAAATGCGTTGTTCCTAATTTTCCTTTCTGATATCATCAGTTCTCAACTTGGTATCTATGCTGATGACACAACCATTTACTCTTGTCTTAATACTTAGTTTCATCAGTTTGATACGGTTAAATTGGCAGCTGATCTAAAAAGAATAACTTAGAGAATCTCTTGTTAAATGGAACAAGGAATGGCTTGTTGATTTTGTCACCTCCAAAACAAAACTGCTCTCTTTTAATTGTTTGAGAGAACCCTCTTTACCTTCCATTATCCTGGCTGATGCCAACCTCCAGGAGAGTGACTCATTATGCCTTCTCAGACTAACATTTTCTACTGACATGAAATGGAAAGATTATATTAAATCGGTTGCTTGGAAAGTTAGTCCACTGTGTTGTGCTACACAATTTTTCTTGCCAGAATCTATCTTAAATCTTTATAAGCCATTCATTCGTCATTGCTTTAAATATTGGCACCACATCTGGTCTGATGCTCTTACTATGTATTTAGAGATTCTTGATAAAATCCAAACAAAAATCTGCATCAGGCATTGTGACTTCAGTTACTTCCCCACTGCTGCAACCTAGCTTCCCTGTGCCTATTCTATAAATACTTTCATATATATATAATTGTGCTGATGAACAATGCTATCTAAACTTT
The DNA here is from genome assembly GCA_963932145.1 of Acanthosepion lycidas. Lineage (NCBI taxonomy): Eukaryota > Metazoa > Mollusca > Cephalopoda > Sepiida > Sepiidae > Acanthosepion > Acanthosepion lycidas. The sequence continues at coordinate 10,175,119 of OZ010603.1, forward strand.
AAGTGCAGTACTAGATTGGCAGCAAGGTTTCAACATTTTGCAGTTGCATTGGCTAGATGTAACCATAAGTTATATACTAACAGTTTCTTCTATCACACTTCTCACTTGTGGAACTACCTACCCTCTTCTTGCTTCCCAGTGAACTTTGATCTTGAAAACTTTAATGTCCATCATTATCTCCTGTCTTCTTGATCGTTATTCTTTTATTGTCCTTTCTCCTTAATAGTCTTTTTTTTTCTTTTTTTTTTTTTTTTCCTCATATTCTCTCACACTTGGTAATCCCTTGTCTTAGTGGCTTTATTGCTTTGCTTGGCATGAAATGATTAAAAAAAAAATTTTTTTTTTTTTTTTTAAATGAAGGATTGGGTTAACTTTAATTATGGTAATTGCATTTGCTGCAATTTTTCTTACTCCAAATAAAAGAAATCTGGTCAACTGGATGTTTTTTTTTTTTTTTAAGCTCTTTGTGTGTGAAGAAGTAGTTGTTCATTGCAAGTTGGGATATGACTTTTTGCTGTTTTGATTTAATGGCCCTGGTACTTATTGATGTTATAGTTGCACGACTGGTTTTTGGCACGAGCTTTTTTTTTTTTTTTTTTTTTGTGGTAGTGTTGCTATTTTATTTAACCTTTAGCACTCCATAGGTGATCTTTTTCACAAAGCAAAATGCAAGTTGAATTTAAATTTCTTGGTTGTGTAGTCACATCCTTCTATGGCAACACTTAAAACACTGTTGATTGAAATTGAATGCCAGGCTACTGTAATTTCAAATATACAGAACTAATATATAAAACCCTATATTTTGAGGGCATTCTATATAAAGAAAGTGATATTTATAAATGATGCAGTGTGCTAAACATTAATTCACTGGTACGACAAAGCTCTGCCAATAAAAATTGATATTTTTCCAGAATATTTAGTGGTTTGAATCAAGAATTTTTCCGTGCTTCCTTTTAATCTTTGGACTTTTGTCTTGTAAAATAAAATGCAGAATTATTTTCTTTTAACCTCGGAAATTTCTACATTTTTTATTTATAAAGATTATTGTTCAAATCATGCACTTATTTCATTTTGCATTAAAATCTTTTCGTCTTGTAATTTTCATTAGAAATGACTTGTTTCCTTTACAAATCAACTTTGAACATGATTCCTTTTTTTTTTTTTTTTACTCCAGTTAAAAGCTGAGAAAGAACAGCGTCGTAAAATGGAACGTGATGCTGCTTTTAATAATTCTCGTTCTTTAGAAGAAATAATGAAGGATGTGGAAAAAGAGGGAGACATTTTCTTGAGAAAGGTTTGTTATTGAAATTTTTTCATAATGTATAGTTTCTTTAGTTTTTTCTTTTTTTTTTTTTTAATCTTTAAAAACTCAAAAATAATATTGAATCATGGTATAAAAATTTGCATTTTTTCATATATATATATAATGAACAAAATTTTCAGTGTTTGATTAAAAAAAATTTCAGTTTTTCTTTTTCCTTGTTTTATCTGTTGTCATAAATTGAGTTTTGTCAAAAGAATTTTTTTCTCATGTTTTAAATATAAACAAACCCTCATTGTATATTATTTTTGTTTTTTTAATGCAGCTTTGATGTCATTTTTATTGTCATGAGACTCACGAAAGCACCATGTGTACTGCAGCTATAGCAGCAGTGGTGTGTCTAGGGCAAGATAACCTAGCAGTGCCAATTCTTCTTTGGGCTAGTTTTGAATTCAGCTTTCCTTCTCTCAGAAACCACAGAACTTGTAAATAATTTTGAACAGACAAAACCTCTCTTTAAAGATAACACCTCAACAGAAGACTCCTTAGCAGCTTAGTAAAATGTTAACAAGATTCACAAAGTAATAAATAAACTGGGAGGAAATGAGGATCTATGACTAAAATACAATTTATTATTAAAATATAGTCTGAATCGTCTTTAAGAAGTGAGAACAAGATCTAAAAGGTTAGCCAATCTAACAGTGGCCTCATCCCACAATCCTCACTCTTGCCCATATTAAGTCCGACTTAAGATTATCACACATAATTCATAACTGAATCAATTGGTTAAGTTGTCAGATCCTCATATGTTGAAACCGATGGGAGAGTCCATTTTATAAATGTGAGCATTGAAGTCAACACTCGGAGCCTCTGAGTGTTGACTTCAATGTTGACTTTTATATTTACATACTCTCTATCTCTGATATTGAGCACTTAATGCTATAAATATACCACACCTTAAAATTATATTTCTTTATATATTTATATATATTTGAATTTCAAATTTGTAGGTCTCATGAATTGGATTGTGATTACAATGGAATATTAGTGTTTGAACCTTTTTTATATATATATATATATATATATATATAAAACAGACAAAAACCACATTCCCCCCCACCCAAGGTAATCTTTATCGGCCAGCACCTCGTTAGAAGACTCGTTGGCACCTTAGTAAAATGTTAACAAGATCTGCAAAGTAATAAACAGACTGGGAGAAAATGAGGAACTACGTCTACAAATTAATATTGAGATGGGAGAAAAAAAAATTAAAAAGGGAACGGAAGAGAAATGGCAAAAACCAGAATAAATAGTTGCAGTGATTATAAAAAGGAGAATTAAGACTAACAATCTCCCCGACACACCCACCCCCCACCCATAAAGAAAGAGAACGGATAAATTTCTCTTTCTTTCGGCACAGACAGTCGGTGTAAATTAATATATCCTGCCTCTAAAGTATGTAGATGTTTTGCAGACTGTGCTTTGCCCAAAATAGAAAACGTCCTGCATATGGTGATAAACTACATCCGTGTCCTGGGTATGGTGATAAACTACGTCCAAAAATAATGTTGCCAGCTATACGTTTTTGAAAATAAATAATGTTGCCGGCTATACGTTTTTGGAAAAAAAAAACAATGTTGCCAGTTATACGTTTTTGAAAAAGAAAAAAAAAAAATAATGTTGCCGGCTATACGTTTACTAGTACTATATATATATATATATATATATATATATATATATATATATATATATATATATATAACTAGGCATTAAATGACCTACAGTGGTTGATATGCCATAAAACCCATCCAACCAACCCCAAATGGAAAACATCAAATCCATATATTTGTACGCACAATCTGGATTGTCTAAAAGGTGCTGTGGCATAAATTTTGATTTTTATCTGATTTTAAGAATTCTCCCTGATAACATTCATTTTCTATATAAAGAATATTAGCGCATTCCACATATTCACAAACAGAAACTTTTTATTAAAAATAGACACTAATTATTTACCATTTTTTAAAATTCTTGTATTTTCAATTTAATCAGGAAATGTTAATCTTGCCATGCTAATGGTTCATTCAATTTTTTTTTTTTTTTTTTTTTTAACAAAAAAAAATTTTCTTTGTTTATTAAAGTAAAATATTGTAAAGATATGAATCCAGCTCTTCCTCCCTCAGCTATGGGTTAATTAGTAGGAATGTATCACTAAACCATTATTATCTTCAAAAAGAATTCTTAGAATCTAAAAAATATCTTATGGCTTTAAATGAAACCTGTAAAGGTTTGATAACCCATAAAAAATGAATCGGTAAACAAGAATGTTTAAAAATCTGAATGTTTTCACATTTGGAGATAAATAATGCAAATATCTAAATTTAAGACCTTCAACCTTCATTTTTCGTTTGGAAGTGCTTAAGTTTTTTTTTTTTTTGTTTTTTTTTTGTGTGTGTGTAAATATGTGCTCCATTTATTAAGAGTCAGGAAGGGAGGACTTTTCTATTTTAAGAAATTGGTGGCTTTTTGATTAACTATAGTGAAAATTTTAATTAAACATTTCATGTCATTCAAAAAAACCTAACTAGTTGTCACAAACTAATGTGCTATTGTCTCCAGTGTAACAGGGCAGTGGCCCTGGTTGAGTTCTACCACTGCAAAGGAAGTGATTTGTCACTTGAGGTATTGAGAGACTTAATAATTGTGAGCAAAGAAGTAGCGATATTAGGAAGAAAAATATGTGAAAGGTTCTTGAGAAAGTAATTAATCATATCTATTCCCGGATTGCACTCTATATATATAGAGCATGCACATGCGGATATCAGTGTTTGATGTCTTCTCAGTGCGTACCCCGAACTGTTAACTGGTTGCTTCTTTGTGCATTAGAGAAAATCCACTGTAGAAGTTATTCACTGCTAAGACTCACATTATTTAACAAATGGATGTCTTTCAGTGCCTCAAGTGTAAAAAAGAATTGATTGGGATGAAAAAGTCTCATTGTTGTTGTAAAATTTATAATTAGATTGATGATAATTTTCCAACAATGTCTTCTCTTGGCACATTTACACCTTTATCAACAAGGTCACCCTGGCATTGAAGAAAAAGTCTGATTGAAATCTTCTCCAGATCAACAAAGCCACAGCCTGTCATTTTCTAGCAGGTACATAACAAACGGAATCCATTAGACAACATGGATTCTCGCCAAAGTGGTAATCTTGGCCTGGCTTCCTGGCCATTTAGGTATTAAGGGAAATCAAAAAGTTGATGCACTGGCAAAGGAGGCAACCAAATTGACAATAACCAACATTAGACTTCCATAGACAGATTACAAAAACAAGATCACACCATAAGCTAAAAGAAAATGGCAAACAATTTGGGATACAGTTTTCAAACAACAAACTGTACGAATATCAGTCAACAGTCAGACTGAAAAATAGAGAACTGTTACTTGATCAAAGATAGGACATGGTGCTAAGCAGAGTCTGAATTAGACATCTTACACACAAATACTTACTCAAAGCAGAAACTGCACCTTGGTGCATCTCTTGTTATCAATTGCACACTTAAGGACATCTTAATTGACTGCATAGAATACTAAAAAAATGTGCAACAAATACAATGATGTACAATACTTACGATGCTTTTCAAAAATGTTTCTTAAATAATAGGCTATTTGAAAGAAATAGGCTGCTCCCAAAAAAAGCACAATACATCTTATTATCTATAAAATATATTTCTAAAAAAAAATTACATTTAACCTGTGGTTGAAGCCATAAAAATCAACCAACTGTTTCGGCATTAATGACCCATAGTGGTTTTGATATGCCAGTTAAATAACCAATCAATCCGGTAAAAGAAATGAACCAGTGAAATTGAATGTAATTCAACTTCACCAAAGTATAGCCATAAATATGATATTTGAAACCTAAACGTGTGTTGGTTTTGGTGACTGGCATATGTATTGGTTATAGCCAGGGGTTGGGTTATAACTAGGACAACATTATGTTCGGCACCTGGATATTGGTATTATGGAAAGATGTAACCCTCTGAGTGCAGAATATAAAATACCTTCTTATATAGAACACAGTCACTGCAATTATTCCACATTAAAAAAAAATATAACTTCTTAAATGTGCTTTGATACCTCCTTTTAGTCGAATTAAGGAAGACGGCATTTGATATGATGCTTGTGTTGATATGATAAACTATATCCAGCAGCAAGGCCTCTGATCGAGTGGTTTTGAGGAGCATGGAATCACCTCTTAATTTCTGCCGTCCCCAGGTCCATCCTAATTTGGGTAGTAGCACCTGCTGGGTGCCAGCTATTGACAAATAGTTAACCCACCCCAAACTGGGGTCAAAACACTATGAAAGTATAAAAATACATTTTTATAGTAAAAATACCAGCAATACATTTTCATGGTAAAAAAAAAAAAAAACTTAGCGGCAATACATTTTTTGTGAAAAAAATAAATAATTAAATATTACCAGCAATACATTTTTGTCGGGGGGGGGGGGATAAAAATATTACCAGCAATATATTTTGGTTTTAAAAAAAAAAAAAAAGATTATCAGCAATACAGTTTTGTAAAAGAAATTACTAATGCTTCCAAGAAAATTAAATTTCAGCATATAACTGGCTTATAGGGAGTTGATATGCCACAAAACAAAGAAACGAACCAATATTTGTTAGGTTTTATAACTAATCCCTGAAAGGGATAAGATTTGTTGAGCTTGAACCAGAATTGCAGGTGAAAGTAGCTATATCTCCGTATCTTGTAAAAATGAATTTCTCTTCAATTAAATATTTGATATTTTCAATTGCAGACAGGAGGATTGCAGCATGTTTACGATGCCTTGAAAGAAGCAAAACCAAAAGCAAAAAAACCGATTGAAAACTCATTGAAAACCTTCTACAAAGAATTTAAAAGGGTGAGTTTGCAATACATGTTTGTCCCCAATAGCTAAGAGCTAATCAAATATGTGCCTATCACGTGTAAAGAAATGCAAAAAAAAAAAAGATATTTATCTATTATGGAACTCAGTGTATATGTGAAAGCAAATAAGTTGACAAAAAAGGAGGAGGATCAGTTCCTTTTTCTTAAACTCATAAATGCCAAAAAAAGGTTTGCACAAATATGCATACTAAAGAGATAAAAAAAAAAAAAAAAGAAATTATTAGGTTGGTGCAAAAATAATGACGTAATAATGTCGTTTTTTGACGTTAAAAATACGTCAAAAAACGACATTATTACGTCATTATTTTTGCACCAACCTAATAATTTTGTAAAGGCAAATTCTTATGTTTATTTTCACTTTAATTCTATGCAGAAACGATAAAAGGAATATTTTAACTTTTAGATTATAAAAAAAATAAAGAAAAACAATAAAACAAATCTTATGTTAGGTTCGTAAATGTAATATATTTAACAGTACAGTTCTCCTTGAAACATTTTTAAACTGTATGATACTCCTTGAAGCATCCTGTGCACAATGGAGTATGAAATGTTGTGAACATGTCAATAAAGATGAGGCCAACAGTCTGAACGAGGTAAATAGTCATTTCGACTTGGATCCTGAATGAATAATACCCATGTTCTTAAATGTTTAAATCACGAATTTATAATATCTGCTGATCTCCGCTAAAACATCAAAATTGATGATGCCTGTTGTCTAAGGGTTAAATCTCTTCAGTTTGTCTTCCATGTTTGTTTTATGGCCAGAGCAATCAGCCATTGCGAAATAGCATTAAGCTGATAGATTGTTTTTTTTTTTTTTTTTTTTTGTTTAAGTTACTAGTTGACCTAGACATTTGTAAAGTTGGGTTTCATCTTTTGCAGGTTATAGATCAAGCTGATGTAATTCTTGAAGTGTTGGATGCCAGAGATCCTCTTGGGACTCGGTGTAAAGAAGTCGAAGATACTGTCATCAGTGCTGGCATTAACAAGAAATTGGTTCTGGTGCTCAATAAAATTGGTAAATTTTTTTTTGTTTTAGTTTTATAATCATTTACTCATACAGGTTTCTACCGAAACTTCTGTTGCTCTTAGGTGTTTAATACAAGGGGTGGTGAGGATTTTTCTCTATGCAATAAACGGGTGTTGGTTTTAATAATTGCTAGAGGGGTTGGAAAATTATTTAAAGGGACAAAAATTGAAATAAATAAACTGTGTAAAAAAAAAAAAAAAAAAAAAAAAATTTTTTTTTTCAAAACCCCTATTGCAATATTCCACTTCATCCATAGGACACATAAAGAAGCTATTGCAGAATTGGTATGCAAAAAAAAAGTTTGCATAAATTAAATATTGAGTTGCAGAAAACCATATGACAGGTTGACTCAAGCCTTGTGAGTGAAATTAGGTAGATGAAACTGATCAGAAGCTGTTTAGGGTTCTTTCTCGCATGAATTTGGGCAAATAAAATCTCTAACTTTGGTTGGCAATCTGTCTGAAGATATTGTCTCAATAAAACCACACGCCCACTTACAAGGCTATATATATAGGCTTACAATAAAACCACACGCCCACTTACAAGGATATATAGGCTTACAAAAACTCATAATAACTTTGTCATTAGTTTTTAATCTGTTGCAGGCAGAAATTGTCATTGAATCTGATAAAATAGGATTTACACTAAAGCATTAAGCTAGAGATTTTTTTTTTTTTTTTCATCTAAACAATTTGGATCCATTTCTTTGTCATTGGATCTCTTCAGTGAATGAGCTGTTTTAATTGGCTGGCAACTTTTGGAGACCATTTTGAGGGGTTTTTATTATTTTATTTTTTTTTTTTTTTTTTTGTAATGCACCTGTTTGTGCAGATGTGATTATTTGTCCTTTTTTCTTTTTTTTTTTTTCTCTATCCACTTTACACTCACTCTTTTTACTCTTTTTTTTTTTTTTTTTTTTTTTTTTTTTCCCCCTTCACCTGTAGCCAATTGTTGCTCTTTGATTTTCGTCTTTTAAGACTTGGGTGGTGGGGGTGGGGGCGTTCTTGTCTTTTCTTGATTTAGGGAAATTGTGTTTCATTTTTTACATAAATAATTGATATCAATGCTTAAATGATATGTCTTCATTTGGCTATTATTTCATTTTCTTATTTGGTTTGGTGGTATCTTAAGTATTAATAGTAGGTGGTTAGGTTTATAATTGAATTTTTATTTATTATTGGAAGTATGTGTATATGTCTGTATTTATATGCTTACACACATACACATGTGCACATGTACAAGCACATGTACACTTGCATCTTTGCTTTATTAATAAGCTAGTGCTTAAATGGTAATTATTTTTTCTATTTTTAGTGTATTGGGTTTATAGAGTATTTTTCTTTGCTGTTTAAATATATGTATATAGAGTATACAGTATATACTCTCCTACACTTATGCACACACATGTAATTTTAGATAGTGTATAAGTAGTAAATTAAATATTTGCTTATATCATGTTATCAAGTATTAATTATAGGAGGTTAGGTTAGTTCGTCTGTAGTTGTTTGTGTGTATGTATATATTCATATGTACATACATGTAAACGATGTGGATATTTAATGTTTATTAACAATTTCTTTTTTTTAATTTTATATTATTTCATTTATTTATTTAAAGTTTATAGTTGTTTGTTTATTTTTAATTAGTGCTTAGATAGCAAAGTAAGTATTTATATGTCTACATTTACCCATTATTTCAGTTTTCTTGTTTAAGAGTTTATTTTGGTTTTTAAAACTAATTATTGCTAATTTTTCCTGTAAGCATAGTTTACAAATTTTACTGTTAATACTGTATGGGGCTGCTCTTTTTATAATTTCCTATTTGATTTTGGTGGGGATATTGTTTTCTTTTTGACTCCATATGTATTTTGATATGGTTGTATTTTTTGTCTATTTTCTTTCAAATGACATTTTGTGGTTATATCTTTTTTAAAAAATTTCTGCAGCTCCTTTATAAATTTTTTTGTCTGTATTACAATAGCTTTGTATATTATGTTATTAGTTAAACATTTATTTTTAAGTGGTCAATTTTCTTTGTTTCTGCAGTTACTTTTGATTGATGTTATTGTTGTTGTAATTGTTATTAGTCTTGAGTGTTTTTATCGTACTTATTTATTATTTTCTCCATGTTATCCATGCAGCTATAACTAATTTTGATTGTATTTTTATTGATAATTTGGTGTTTTTTAGGGAAGTGTTTGCCAATTGTTTTGGAGGATATTTTCCCTATTTATGTTTCTTTTCTTTTTTTGTTTAAATTGTTTTCATTTTTTTTATTCTAGTTTGTTTCAATATCCACTGTTTCTTGGTTGGATTCATGTGTTTTTTGTTTTCATCGAATATTTTTAAGCTACTCGGATTTATTGGGAATTTTTTTTTTTTAGAGATATGGCTATTTGTTTGAATATGTTGGCAGGTGGTTGTTAATATTTATTGGTTTGTTATTAAAATAAACTCACAATCTTGGACGTTCTTGTGAAGTCAAATAACAAAACATTCACTACTTTGTTATATAAAAAACCCACAAGTAGAAACTCTTCCCACCTTAATTTTTACCAGTTAATGTCCTCTTAAATATAAAATAGGCATTCTAAAAAAAAAATCTTCCTCATGAGAGCACACGAGAATTCATCCTCTCATCTTTAAAGAACTTAACAATGTGAAACAAACACTAGTCATTAACGATTTTCCAAATTACCGCATAGATCACCAAATTAGACTTTTTATTTGTATGTTCAGTGAGATGACCAATACCAACACTAAACATACAAATAAAAACAGTAACATTAACATTTTCTACAAAAATCAAATTCATGGTAACAATAAGCAGGATGAATCTTCCCTTAGAAACATTAAAAAGAAATATACAACTCCAGTTGGCAAAAATCAAGAAAATTAAATTATCTGCCATAAAAAATTTAAAACTTGTTAACCTTAACAAAAATAACAACTCACTTGCAAGATCCAAATTACAGAGAACCAAAATTATTTATGAATTCAGATTTTCCTTAAGGAACTTTGTTCTTGATCAAACCAAATTCATAAATAATTATATTGGATATACTGCAAACATACACAAGAAAAAGATACTCTAAATACATACATTAAACAATCCATACGATCAGTTAAGAGTAAAAATAAAATCATTGTTGATATTGGCTAAAAGTATAGTCAAAAGTACTCAGACATACAGAACACTTGGACAACGTCTACATAATTTATGTACAGAAAAGAAGAAAATTATAAGAACACAAGAAAAATTAAATAAAAAAAAACTTAAAAACTTTTTTAGCAAACTGTTAGATCTACATAGAATATATTACATTTAAATCAACAGCAAGAGTTTTAACAATCCTGCTGGTGGTTAAAGAGGGTTCAATCCTGGATGAAGTTGTATTTAAACTCTGCCAATTTTTCTTTTGTCTGCTTTTGTATGTCACTTTTAACAAGAAATTATTGTTGCTCTTCTTTTGGGTCTTGTATCTGCTCTTTCACTACACATCAATGCTCAGCAAACATACTGGCCTGTATGTAAATAATTGTGTCCTTGTTTGTATATTTGTTTTTTTTGTTTTTTTTCCATAGGTACTCTAATATCATACACGTGTGTGCCTAACAAAGGTATATCATGAAATGCATTGTTTCCTTTTTGTGAACCTCTATTTGACTGTAAGGTGGCAACACTTGTAGAACACTTATGTTCTCTTTCAATACAACTGTTTGTCTCTTATTTTACTTACCAGATAAGTATTAATTATGTTGATATTTTTTATTTATTTATTTTTTTTTTTGTTTCTAGACCTGATCCCACGAGAAAATGCCGAGGCTTGGCTCAAATATCTGAAGAATGAGTTTCCTGTTATTCCATTTAAGACGTCTTTGCAGAAACAAAAGTCCAATCTGGTAATTAGACACATTTCCTTAATATATTTTGTCTTTTATTGTGCCTGAAGTTAATTCTTCATTAAAAATCCCTGTAATATAATGGCAAAATCTTTTTTTTAAGCCAGTTCATAAACTCTAAAATGTTGAATAAAACATTAGTTTTAGACAAAGACTCAAATTCATCTCGTGAGTCAAGGGCTGATTTTTTTCATGACCAAAATAATTTTTATCATTAAACTAATAAAGTGTTCATGATCAGAAACAATTCTCATGTATAATTTTTCTGCCAAAATTGTTTTTCTTTTAACTTTTTTAAGATTCTGCTGTGAAGCATTTGCAGACCAAATATTCTAATTTGGTAATTTACAATATATCTACTTACCGTCATAGAACATTAACTGTTTTATAATATAAATGGTCAAAAGGGTTTCTTTGGAAGTTATTGTAGAACTCTGTTCATATCTTTAAGAGAGTTAAAATGATTTCTTGCAGACTTTGCACAAAATATAATAAAAATGTTAGAAAAATATTTTTAATTTTGGCTAAAATTATTTATAAATGAAATTTTTTTTTTTTTAATAAAATGATTGAGTAATAGCAATTAACATGAATGTGTTAAAACGAAAAAGAATAAAAAAATTGCTCTACCTTTGAACCCAAGTAGTCAAATATACCAGCTGCTGTGTGAAAGTGACTGGTATACTGACCATAGACAGTAGGGATCCAGTTTTGGAGATCTGTACTCATCAGGAAGTCAGAGTTCAAAGGATTAAGTAGTAATATTGAATATAATTTTTAAAAAAGGAGTTTAACTGATTTCTAGATTCCCTCTCATCAGAGCTCAGTCAAGAAAGAGAAATGTGCATAGCAACTAAAATGAAACTCAGCAAAGATTGGATGTTGTATAATAAATATATAAAAATCAAAGGCTAATTTATTCAAACTTAACAACCACTGCTGCATACAGAGGGCTGGCTGGCAGGACTTAATATAAATTGATTCTAAAACCTTAAGTGTAATCAAATTTTGACTCTAAGGTTTTAGTCACTGGACACATTTCTTGTCCTCGAGCTGTCAGGAGAGAGGATTGATAATCTAGTTAGGCTGCTTTTTTTTCTTTTCTTTCTTTTTTTTTTTTTTTTTTTTTTTTTTTTTGTTGTTGTTGTTGTTGTATTTTGATATTATTACTTACATTATTTACAGTAATATAAAACTTTTTCTTTGTATTTGTTATGCCTCTTTTGTGATTCTTTCATCTGTTTTCATTTGTCTTATGTCTATTTTATTCACTATTAAATTTTGTACTGCTTTTAAAATATATGAAACTATTGAGATTAAAAGTATTTCTCTGATGCTAGCATCATGAACTTGTTGATTAGTAAATCCTTTAAGATATGACTCCAATAAATATAGATAAATGCATAATATATAAGGTTGGTGCAAAAATAATGTCGTTTTCTCACATAGTAACATATGTGAGAAAACGACATTTTTGCACCAACTTATATATATATATATATATATATATATATATATATATATATAAAATTTTCTTTTTTCTTTTCTTTTTAGAGTCAGTCTAAGAATGTACCCATGTGGAAAGGCCTAGAGAAAAAGACTTCCAATTGTCTAGGCGCCAATATTATGATGAAATTGCTTGGAAACTATTGTCGCAATCAGGGCATCAAGACTGTAATTCGTGTTGGTGTTGTTGGCTTACCAAATACCGGTAAAAGCAGCATTATTAACAGCTTGAAGCGTTCTCGGGTCTGTGCTGTTGGTGCAACCCCAGGACTTACACGATCACTGCAGGAAGTTTCCTTGAGCCAATCTATCAAATTGTTGGACAGTCCAGGTGTTGTGATGTCTGCAAACCCTTCTGATACATCCCTGATCCTCAAGAACTGTGTCAATGTGCCTGATCTTGCTGACCCTACCATTCCTGTTGCAGCAATCCTACGCAGATGTAATAAAGATGAGTTAATGCTGCGATACAATCTTCCTAAATTCAAAAATGCTTCAGAATTCCTCGCTATGTTGGCTCACAAGTGGGGCTTCTTGAAAAAGGGTGGGGCACCTATTGCTGCCAAGGCTGCCAAAGTCATTCTCCAGCACTGGAACAGGTTTGTAGAATTTTTTTTTTTTTAATTTCTTTTTTTACAATGTGGGATATTTAAAAACAACAGCAATAGAAGCAAAGGTGGTAGGAATCGGAATGACGTTGGCTCGATTTTGTTCCTTGACACATTGGACAACAAAAATTTAAAGTTGAGCATCCCCCTAAATTTTTACTGTTTCATTCAATGTGTAACATTTATCATATTTTGTTACCTTCCTCTATTTTGTATATGATTCTATTTGTAAAATTATTATTAGATCTGAAGAAGTCTTTTTGAAGTACGAAACGTGTTACATAGGACATTTTCTTTCCCTTTTATCATTCAATTACTTACACTTTCTCTTTCTGAAAATTAATTCCATTATTCAGTCAGGAATGTTTCATGAAGGTTAAGAGAAAAATAATTTTGGAGCAGGTTCGTTAAATTCATTTGAGTTTACCAAATGTAAAGGGACTCAAATACCCTTGGAAAAGGTATGAATCTACCTCTAGCTATAGGTTAATTGGTAAGACTTGTACCACTAGACCATTATTCCTCCCCCTCCCCCGCCCAAATTCTTAAAAGCTAAAAATATTTTCTGGTTTTAAATAGCCTGCAATGATAAGCTGTATAAAAAAAAAAAAAAAAAAAAAAAAACTTTTTATTAAATAAATATCTCCACTAAGTTGGAATGCTGACAGAAGAATCTACAATAATTTTATTTAAAAAGAAAAGAAGAAAAGGAAAAGACAAATTATTGATTTTTCAGTGTTTCAGATTTGTTTATATTTAATTTATACAGTCTTTAACGATTTTGAAGCAGTTGGGTTTTTGTTTTTTTTCCCTTTGTAATGGAATAGCTTCATTTACATTTGGACTATTGTCCTCATCTTTGTTGCTATCGTGTTTCAGCTGTTGTCTCCTCTGGCCTTCATCGGGTGCTTGTCGATCCAGGTATCCTTCAGGGAATTTCAAACTGAACTCTTTATTTAATCTATGGGGATAAATTGCTTTTGTACCACTGTCCATGTCTAGGTATATCTTTTTTAGCGCACTTACAGATATATAAAAACTATCCATAGACAATGGTCAATGGAACAAAAACCATCTCCACTTGTAGATTAAATAAAAAGTTCAGTTCAAAAATTCCCTGACATTGGTGATATTAATTTTGGGGGTGAATCTTGCAATGTCGCGGTGCATAGCACAACACTTTCAAGCAGACAGCCTGACTCGTCTAGAATCAGGTCAGGGTTGCTGTTGTAGCCAATATGATGCAAAACCTGAAATCAGCGATGAAAACAGTGCATCACTGAAGACCACCCTTGATGCATCTAAAATGTATGATTTAACTTGTATTATAAATTGTACTAATTTCTTTTATTGTATTAACTTCATAGTTATACAATGAATGTACTGAAATTATTAGTAATTCTTCCTCCTTACTGCTGCCATTTAGGTATTAAGGGAAATCAAAAAGTTGATGCATTAGCAAAGGAGGCAACCAAATTGACAATAACCAACATTAGACTTCCATAGACAGATTACAAAAACAAGATCACACCATAAGCTAAAAGAAAATGGCAAACAATTTGGGATACAGTTTTCAAACAACAAACTGTACGAATATCAGTCAACAGTCAGACTGGAAAATAGAGAACTGTTACTTGATCAAAGATAGGACATGGTGCTAAGCAGAGTCTGAATTGGACATCTTACACACAAATACTTACTCAAAGCAGAAACTGCATCTTGGTGCATCTCTTGTTATCAGTTGCACACTGTTAAGCACGTCCTAATAGACTGCATAGAATACCAAAAAGAAAATTCACAAATACAATGATGTACAAAACTTTATCATGCTTTTCAAAAAAAGTACCTGTTTCTCAAATCTGAAAGAAATAGGTTGCTTCCAACACTTATAGAAAAAAGCATGTCTTATCTGTAAAATATATCTATAAAAAAAAAAACATACATTTACCCTGAAAGTATAAAATTACATACAAAACATCTCTGGCTGAAGCCATGAAGTTGTCTACAAAATATTTGAATTTTGACATTGAGTGACCCATGAAGGTTGTCATGCTGCTGGACAAAATCAACCCACCAACTGTTTTGGCATTAATGAACCATAATGGTTGTTATACCAGTTAAATAACCAACCAATCACTCCTCCTTAGTCCTTTCACTCAGAACATTTGAGCATTATCCAGTGATTATTTCAGATCGATAATCAGTTAATAACTACATGTTAGGTTTTGGGTATCAAAAATCTTTAAATTGTGGTGTTATCATAAATCTCTTGTGTTAAATTATTTGTAAAACTCATTTGTATTTTTTATTTATTTATTTTTTTGTAGTGGTAAAATTTCATATTTCACTCACCCTCCGGAATTAGTATCCACACACATTAGTGCTGAGATTGTTAGTGAGATTGGAAAAGCCTTTGACTTGGACTCTCTTCTTGAAGATGAGACAAAAATTTTAAAAAGTAAGATCACTTTGTATTTTTATTATAACTATAGATATTTATATATCTTTTATCCACTTAATTACTAATTGTTCCCTTCATTATTTTGTCATAGCTCTGAAACCTTGCAATCCGACGCATCTTGGAATTGAACCCTCATCTCCTGTGTCCTGTTTAATGGATGAAGATTCTGATGACCTATTGGTTTCTGGCGCTGAAGTTGAAGCAATAAAAAATGAAAATGAAACAGAGGAGGATGATAACAAAAAAGAAGTAAGTTTGTTCTAAAATCAATTTAAAATTAGAATTGCCAGGCTTTGTTTGTCTAACCAAATGTCTGTTCATATTGACCTGGCCTTAAAAATTAAATTTGTAGAAGATGCAACATGTCATGTGTTTTACAGCCACTAAAGTTTTAAAAATGTATTGTGGTTGTGTTAACTGAAGATTTCATTCCAAATTCTTTGAAATTTTTATTTTTTTTTAATTATAACAGTTTTTAAATTATTTCCAATGTTGCTTCAATTCTTAAAATCAGTCTGCATCAAAACAAAGATAAAAAAAAATCATTAGATATTTGATTAGACTTGGTAAACTTTGACACAAGACAACAATAAATATGGATGCCAATCAATGTGTTGTTAACAGATAATGTATAACCAATCAGAATCAATGACCAACTAATTCCACTTATCTCTCTCTCTCGTCCCCTCTCTCAAACTCTGTCTTTCTCACTCATACACACACCTACAATAGATTGTTTTTTGTTTTTTTTTGTTTTCAGAACCATGTAGATAATGCAAATATTTTACTTTGTGTTACTAAGTTTTCAAGTTCATGTTGCAAATAAAAATTGAATTTCTAGACAGAAGCATCTTCGCTTTCTGCTATTTCTTATGTTAGATGGAAAATGGAATGTTTTATAAGGGTTAGGGTTTCAAACAAGAATAAATGTTGTAGCATACCTACGAACGATAATGGGCATGTCTCCAGTCACATAAATACAGTAGTAAATACTGTATGTTGGTCTGCAGTTGGAGATTCATTGTGGAATTCACTTCTAGCAGTTGACTACTACTTCTACGCACAGCTGGTGAATCTTATATGTGTTGTTCTTGTCCTAAGTATTATCATTCATTACCAACCTTTGTTTGATTATTCTATTCAGTAACCTTCCCTAGGTTACAACAATAACGCATTTAAATATTTTGTTAAAGTCTATACCTAATAAATATCTATATTTCAGAGTTTGTTTAATATGATCTTAATATTATTATGATAGGTACAAATCAAAATAAATTGAAATATCTACATTTTGTTAAAGCCTTTGTCTAATAAATATTTTTATTCTTCATAGTTTGTTTAATATGATTACAATAATATTATGATATGTACAAATCAAAATCAAATATTTATATTTTGTCAAAATCTATAGAAAAATCTATAATAAAAATGATTTTTCTTTGTTTCCATTAAAATCTTTTCTTTGAACATTTTTGCACTCTTCAAAACTATTACATCTTGTTCTATCATTTGTTTCATTAACGTTTTTATCTAATATCTACCACTTGCTTTATTACTCAGTTGGGAAATGTTACCATTACTCTTGGAGATTCCAAATCAAATTCTACAGCCAGCCTGCCAACATCTACTGCAGGAAAATCAGACAAAATCCAAATTGAACAACTGAATAAAGACCGCAAGGAACAATACAAGAAAATGAAAAAGAAGAAGAAAAAGGCTGGTAAGTAATTAAAAAATTTCTTCATTAAATTTTGCTCATTTATGTCTTGATAAGGAAGGAAGGGAAAGACGTGCAGGTAGCACAACAGTTATTAGCATGGAAAGTGGAGTCAGTGAACAGGGTTCAAATCCCAACCTAATCTTCCGTGTTTAATTTTTGCACAAATGCTCCAGGGAAATACATGAACTCAATTTCTTCTCCTTTCATGTCCAGGTTAAATAGGGTAGACTGGACTCTCTAGCTTTGATTGTCAAAGAGGAGGACTAATATGAATTCCAAACTATGATGAAAACAATGGGGAAACTTCTTTCCAAAGAAGTCATAGCAATTCACAGATAATAAAGAAAAGGAATCTGTGGAGAAGACAACGGTAAACCACTTCACTATATTTCCCAAGAAGTCCTAGCAATTCACAAAAAATAAAGAAAAGGAATCTCTGAAGATACCAACGGGAAACCACTCCACTATATTTCCTAAGAAGTCATAGCAATTCCCAGATAATAAAGAAAGGAATCTGTGAACAAGACAACGGTAGACCACTCCACTCTATTTCCTAAGAAGTCATAGAAATTCACAGATAATAAAGAAAAGGAATTTGTGGAGAGCTATAATCACATTATATACTAAAGAATCATGACAGTTAAAAGATTTTATCACTAAAATGTACAGGTCTTAAGAACACCACCAAAGAATTGGTGGTTAATATGCTACTTAACATTGAAACTAAATCTTGGTGGTTTTTATCAGTTCTTCTTGTACATGTGTACATACATACATACATGCATGCATGCACACACACACACACACACACATACCTGATATGTTTCGTTTTTGTTTAGCAACATATCAATCTCTCTCGGTTATTTAATGCCAGAATCTGAATATATTGTATCCAAATTTTTTTTTTTTTTTTTTTTTTGAGATAATAATGGTTTAGTTATACAAGTCTTACTAATTAACCCATAGCTGAGGAGAGAGGTGGTGGATTCATACCTTTCTCAAGGGTACTTGCACATCAAGTGAATATAACGAACCCAACTGGAATTGGAACTTGGCTTTTTAATTACATTGCACTTTCATAGACTAATGTTTTCTGCTGATATGAAGTGGAAAGATTATAATGAATCAATTGCTAGGTCTATTGCCAGGAAAGTTGGTTCACTGTGTTGTGTTAGACAATTTTTTTTTGACAGAATCTATCTTGTAAGTCTATTGTTCATCCATGCATTGAATATTGCTGTCAGATTTGGTTTGGTGCATCAGCTATGTGTTTATAGATTCTTGATAAAATCAAAAGAATTTGCTATGTTATTGGTCATGACCTGGTATCTTGGCTTCAGTCGCTTTTCTCATCACCATAATGTAGCTTCTCTGTGTCTTTTCTATAAATACTTTCATGATAATTGTTCTGATGAACTTTCCTTTAAAGTGCCTAGACTTTGACTTTAAGCACAGTACTGGATTGGCAGTTAGGTCTCATTATTTTACAGTTGAAATAGCAAGATGCAACCATAAGTTCTATGCTAACAGTTTCTTTTGTATTTCTCACTTTTGGAACTCTTATGGCTTCTTGCTTTCCAGATAATTTTGTCATTGCGTTTAAATTTTTTTTAAGATCAGTCATCATCTTTTGTCTTAATTCCTGTTCTTTTATTGTTCGCTCTCTTTAATAATGTTCGTCTTTTTCTTATATTCTTGAACACTCAGTAACCTTTTGTGTCTTAGTGGCTTTATTGTCATGCTTGGTGTAAAATGATCAAAAAAATTGGTAAAGTCTTCTAGTCTTATGAAGACTGAAAGCATTCAGAAGATGGATAATCTAAGAAATCTTGAAAAAAAAAAAAAAAAAAAAAAAAAATCCTAAAGTGTTTTTGTTGGGTTTCAACCTGCATAAATGGAAAATTGTTGGCAAAAAACACCTGAATTTAAAATGTATATATATATATGTACATACACACACAATCAACACTGCATGGTGACTGTTTCATACCTCCATGATATGCGGATTAATGTATTTTATTTTTTTTATTTTTACAGATATCTTGGCAGAAGAATTAGCTGATGATGTAATTATTGCCATGAATATGAATAAGGATTCTAATGAAGAAATGAATTCTGGATCTGATTATGATGTTGATGCTTATTTCAATTGAAGTTCTTTGTTGGAACCAAAAGGGAAAAAAAAAATGAAACATCTGTATATAGAGGGGATGAAAATAAAATATTTTTTGATTCTTAGGGAAAAGATTCTGTTTTGCGATCTGTTCTGTCAACTTACTTGGTTTATTCTAATTTAAAAAAAATAAATAAATAAATAAACAGCTGACTGATTCACTGGAAATACTGGAACATTTTTTTTTTTTTTTTTTTTTTCTCAATTATGAGACCCATAACCTATTATGGGTCGTAGGGGCACCATATGTGCTGTAGCTGCAGTACATATGGTGCCTGGGTAAAGTAACCACTCCAGACTAGTTTTGAATTCAAAGTTTATTCTTCTCTTAGACCAGTTGCCATCCAAGGCTATAGGACTCAGTCTGTCCTGTTATTTACCCATAGCTAGGGGAAGAAGAGATGGATTCATACTTTCCCCATGAGTATTAGCAGGCAAGTGGATGTAATGAACTCGACTGGAATTCAAATTCGGCTCTCAGATTCCCCAATCCAAACGAATATCCATTGTTCCATCATGCACCCCACCCAATCATTTCACCGCAAAGAAGAAAAATCTAATTCAGTCACAAAATGTCATAATCAGATGAAATTGATTTAACAAATTGTTTTTATTACATAAATTATAAAAATGAATATTCTGGTGAAAAATACATGATTAGTAACTGTACAAGTGTTTAATAGAAATAACCCTGAAAACACTGACTATAACTTTTGGTTCCTAATGAAAGTTGAGTTTTAACTAACAATAAAAATAGTTTCTCTGGTCCAGTTATTGATTTTTTCCTGGGTTTGTGAATTGTGCTGCAATTTGTATTGGACAAGGTTGCTGTTGGTTACTAGGTTGTAGCAGTCGTCACAACTTGTTGCTGATGACTTTCAAAAGGAATAAATTTCAACATGTAGAGGAATTTTACATAGCATAACAATTCAAGAAGAGATAAAATGCACTTGTGCATACACAGCTAAAAAGAGAAGACAAACCTTTTATAGTTTTTGCTTGTAGAAAATGTGTAAGATGTGCCATGTGACTGTTTGAAATTGCGGGGATGGCCTGCCAGGGGAAAATATCTCCTCCAATGGAGACAAATCTTGGCTACTATATTCCAGAGCAAAAGAGAGGAAGAGTGAGTCCTTTAGTTTTATACCACTGATTGCCACAGCATATTTGGAAGTTGCTTCCTACAAAGTCAAGTATATTCATATGAAGTCTACTCTGATAGGACTGACTTTCTGAAATGTTCATCATGAATTTGAAAAAAAAATGCCTTAAAATGTTTGACATTGGTATCATAAGTATTAGGTTGGTGCAAAAATAATGTTTTTGACGTTAAAAAATACGTCAAAAACCGACATTATTTTTGCACCAACCTAATAGCAACATATTACTTTTGTTTTCATAATACAGGTTGAGAATCTTTTATCCAAAATTCTTGTGACCAGAAGTGCTTTGTATTTCAGAATACAGACTATTTAATTTGTATATAGCATCTATAAAATGGGGCAGCTTGGAAAGGTAACCCTACCATTTACATTTCATAACATACCTTATACCCTGAAAGTGGTTTTATATAAAATTTAATAAATTTTGTGTACATACAGATAGAGGCAATAACGCTAATCATGACTAGTGTTATTGCCTTTATCTCTATCTCCCATGGATTTTTAAATGGTGAAATTAAGATTTCACATAAAAAATGTTTTTTTACTTTCTGTATCTGTGCAAAAGAACATGATCACTAGTTACAAAAAATATATAAATGCAGGACATTTTGAATAATATCTTTACTGAGTATGAAACACCTGGCAAGTAATACACAAATGAAGGTATTTCTGCAATGATCGCTAACAAAAAACTGGTGCCAACATAGCTGGTCTAATGAAGTCCAAGAAGCATGACAACCAAAATGTGTTAACAAAGATGAGGGCAATAGCCTATGTGTAAATAACGTAAGAAAAGAAAACACTTCATTCCAGAAATTATTGAATTATGTAATGTTATTGTACATTACTAGTGAAAATGATTGAATCTTTGATATATATCATTACTGTTTATTTCACTTCAGATTTTGTTAATTGCCATTGGCCAGTGGGTGTATAGGTTTGGAGCCTTCTCTTGCTTGTACCTATATTCTTGAATGTTGTATGACCCTGTTCTTCCCTCTGGGATGGGTTTATATATCTGCCTATGCATGCACATTCTAAGCACAGTTGGGTTGACTAGGTGTTTGCCTGTCAGGGTTAGCCAATGACTTTCTATGGTATGCATATCTGCACTTGGTAACCAGATGGTTATCTCTCAGAATAACCTGCTGATTCACCTGACTTCTTCAAAGGACATTGTGTGCAAAGTATATACAATGAATGATAATGTGTTTATATAAGACTATCAATAAAATTTCAGCCAAGGTTTGTTGAAAAATTGAGTTAATAAATAAGATATTTTCTGGTTTTGCTAGTTCAATCAAAGTATGAGATTCAAAAATGCTTTTGGAATTCAACTAGGGACAATGGAATAACCTCTTAATTGCTGCTGTTCTCAGCACCTGTTTGTGTCCCAGCTATGACTAAATGGTGAATGCTCAAACAAAACTACTATGAAATCATATTCAGAGACTGATATACAATGTGCTTAAAATAAAAATACATTTTTATAGTAAAATTACCAACAATACATTTTTATCTGTAGTTGAAGCCATAAAATTGCATACAAAATATTTAGATTTCAGCATTAAATAACCCATAGAAATGTTGACATGTCACTAAACAAAATGAACCAACAATGGAATAAGTAGCTTTTGTAACATTGGTTAAAACATCTACTCTGTTGGTTGGTTTTGTTTAGTGGTATATCAAATGCTCTGTGTTATTTAATGCCAAAAGCTAAATATTTTGAACACTATTTTATTTTTGGAGACAATAATGATTTACTGATACAAGTTCTACTAATTAACCCATAGCTGGAGGGAGAAGAGATAAATTTGTACATTTCCCAAGGGTATTTGTGCAGAAGTGAATATAATGACCCAACTGGAATTGGAACTCTGCTCTTCGATTTCCAAGGCTGAGCCATTATCTATTGCACCACCAACAAATCCAAGTTTACAGCACCTGGTATTCTCAGGCAGTCACCCATCTAGGTATTGATGAGGATATTGCTTAACTTTGGTGATCATATGGTAACCGTTGTTTTGACATGATGTGGTCATAAGCCAACAACTTTGTGTTTCTGTATAATTTGAATAGGCTCCAGAGACTAGATTCAAAAACTACCTCTTCCATGGACAGAAAGCATCTATGTACATTTCTTATTACCATAAATGTTATTTTTACTGAGTTGATATCCTTGTTTTTTTTTGGGTTTTTTATTTCTTAAACCGTGAAATCTATTACAACCAACCTGAATTGAAAAGTCCTGCTAAAGAAAAATTGTGCCTCTGACAGGAATCGAACCTGCATCCCTTTTTTTTTTTTTTTTTTTTTTTTTCCATCAGGAAAATCACTTCTTTTGCCAAATGTGCTTCTACCACTTTGGCAATGGAACCAACCTGACAGAGCAAGTTTTGAATAAACCTATTAATGAAAGCACCTTTCTTGTCTTGTTGAAATTATATCAAAGAAAATAAAAACTTATTTTAATCATTTCACCCCAAGCAAAGCAATAAAGCTACTAAGATGCATGGGGTTACTGAGTGTGAAAGAATATAAGAAAAAGAAAAATACTATTAAAGAGAGAGAACAATAAAAGAATAGGAATTAAGAAGACAGAAGGTAACAATTGACATTGTATTTAAATTTCTGAAGATCAAAGTTGATTAAGTGAAGGAAAAATCAGAATTCATCAACCAGTTGGGCAGAGGAGCTAAAAACTCCCCTCCATAAAGACCTATATGATATAGAAACCATATCAGTAACAACTCATATGTTGAGTCTATGGCTTTATGCTCCACAGAGGTCGTCTTCAAGGGTAACATACCTCCATTTCCTCCTTCACACTTTCTCCTTTTTTGTTACTTGTTTTTCCTAATTTTGTTGTGTGCAATGCACTGTATTACACAGACATTTGGAGTTAGTCAAGCAATATGTCAATTAAAAATTTATTAATAGACTCTCTCTCTATATATATATATATATATATATATATGTGTGTGTGTGTGTGGTATTTAGTGGCAAGTGGTCAATATCTGTGATAGAGCTAACATGCAGTTGCATAGAGAATTGTTTGTGACCTTAGGTTTGTCTGAAGATCACAATATATATATATATATATATATTGACATTTACAAACTGACTGTTTCACTATGTCACAGCTCATCAGTATGGTTAGACAACTGATTGCCTCAAGCCACGATCGAAACCTGACTGATTTGGCATCAGTCGCAGATTTTTCCCCTAAGCTATTAGCTCCCTGCAGAGAGGAAGCAGAATTTTTATGTATTTTTGAATAAACATGCCAGTTCTCAATTCATAGAAAACTTTTACATCAGC
The DNA here is from genome assembly GCA_963932145.1 of Acanthosepion lycidas. Taxonomy (NCBI): domain Eukaryota; kingdom Metazoa; phylum Mollusca; class Cephalopoda; order Sepiida; family Sepiidae; genus Acanthosepion; species Acanthosepion lycidas. Next base: position 10,199,225 of record OZ010603.1, read on the forward strand.
AGTAGCAGTCACTGTTTACAGATTCACGCTTTCTCCCTAAAAACTTGACCAAATTTTATTTTTTCAGTGGCATATATATATATATATATATAATGAACTCTCCCATCGGTTTCAACCTATGAGGATCTGACAGCTTATTGATTCAGTTATGAAATTTTGTGCAATAATCTTAAGTGGCATTTATGACCCGCTAGTGATTTACAAAAGAGGCCACAAGAATAAGTATATTTAGGCAGTAATATTCACCCAAACAAGTTTAGTTGAATTTATCCGACTGACAAGGTCTGTTTGTTTAATTTTTATTGTATTTTTTGAATAAGGTGTTGAGTATTGTATTCAAAATTTTGGATAATACCAAAATACACTGCAGTACTCAGTGCAAGGAAAAACTTTAAAATCTTAGAAGCTATTATTATCCAAAATAAACAGCCTACATTAAATAAAATATCATTCATCACAGGAGATGGTGCATATGATATTTTGAAAGTACACTTATATTAATATAAAAAACTAAATTTAAAAACATTGCATTCAATTTATGCAGCCTTGTTCCCAATAACCATTACAAATCATTTTATTGTAGACTATTTCAAACTTCCAACTTTCTAAAGAATACCATGGTGTAGACAAACCAATTCTGTCTTCCACACAGACACCAAATTGGTTCTGGACAAATGACTGAGATGGTCAAAAGTACTTGAACAAAACAATAGCACAATATGAACTTCAGACATTTTATGCACAACTCAGGTTATCTTTATCATCAGACAAAGAAGCACTTTTACTCATCAGACCATGAGATACTCCTTATCATCCAACCATGAGTTACTCTAAATCAAACCACTCTTTATAATCAGACCATGTGGAACTCCTCATCATCCGACCATGAGTTACTCTAAATCAAAGCACTCTTTATAATCAGACCATGTGGAACTCCTCATCATCCGACCATGAGTTACTCTAAATCAAAGCACTCCTTATAATCAGACCATGTGGAACTCTTTATCATCCGACCATGAGTTACTCTAAATCAAAGCACTCCTTATAATCAGACCATGTGGAGCTCTTTATCATCTGACCATGATGATCACTTAGTGTGAATGCCAATCAATATATAATGTTGATTTTTCTCCACACTGGTTTTATCTATGGATGCCTTATCCCCATTATTAAAATTTAGGACATTTTAATTAAATATAGTTATATGCTTACTATTTTATCTTGCATTTTATCATACTGGTTTCGACTGACCTTACAAATTCCCCATGCTGAGTGACTTCCATTTCCATGGAAACATAAAATTGTTTAACTTTACTTCTATTTATGTGTTTTTAGAGGCTCCCAGAGACTTTCTGAAATTGATTTGGATTCTTTCATTAGCATAAAATAGCTATAAACATTTTTTTTAAATTGGTTCACTAGAATTTATTATTGTTTTTAATCTAAATTTGAATCTCTTTTTGTGCCATTTCTTGAGCCTTTGTTTATTTAGGGGGGTGTATAAGTCTATGACAGGAGAGACTTGAAAGAATGATTTATTCTCTCATTTGTATTCCCCCATTATGGGCATTATTATAGTCATGATATAATAATTCCATAATGGAATGGAATGGCTGAAATGAAAAGGAATGACAAACATGCTTTGTTCTCAAAGAGACTTTTATAGCACTAACACAAATCTATACATATGTACATGTGGTTCATATGGAGAACAATATATCATCTATTTACACTACAAACAGGAGAAACAAGAAGGAAGGGTCTTACATATACTATGGTGATTCTTCTGTTTTTCTGGAGAAGACATGTTTAGGACACCAGATTCAAATGGATCAGATTCATCTACTATGTTCCAGGCAAGGACATATTCCATGAAGGGGAAACAGCAAATCTTGGGTTTTCCCAAATTGAAAACTGTGAGCCAGTGTTTCTTTCTATATTTGGGAAAGATATGTTTCTAAAAGGAAATGGCACCATGGACATGTAAGCTGCTGGGGAGACCAGTTTAGTGGGGGGACTGACCGGGCTGTGGTGATCCTGGTCTAAAGAAAGTAACCTCTCAGTTTGGCTACTGTAAACAAACTGAATGACTGGCCACTATCATTACTGTATGAAGTGACATCACTTATTTCCACCAAAGGGAGATAATTGCCTTTTGCATCCCTAAAAGTCAAAGTGAGTGTATTTCTGTTATTCAAATTTCAGATTTCTTTGTGACTATACTTAGTAGTTTCACAATATACTGAGTAATTTTGGATTTTATTACCTAAGATGGTATTAAAATTTGGATACCATGGGTTCATGATCTTTTTTTTTATTAATTTGTCTCATTCTCTCTGTTTATATTTAATGCTAATCATTTTTAGTTATTCAATCATGAAGGTGCTGTGAATATAGAGTGAAATATTCACAAAATCAACTGTTTGTTAAGCAATCTGATTTTTACATATACATTCTGAAAAATGCAGAGATGAGACAAAGCAGCAGAGATGTTTTTTTCTACAAAAGGTATAAAAAATGTTTTTATTATTAAGTAATATAAAATAATCAGAAAATAAACAAATAATAGTCTAGGTTTGTCTTTTACACTTACTTTTCGGAGAAATGTATTTAAAAAGAAAGCCAGACGGTTTATAAAAAAAAAAAATAAATTTGATGATACATTTGTCGGTTAAAGTTTCTAAATTTAGAATTCACTCAAAAAGAACCACCAGAAATAATTCGGTCAAGGTAGACTGTGACTTCTTTTGCAAATTTGAAAAATATATACTCTCTGTATTTATTGTCCAGTCAAAAAGGTGGCTTCCACCCACATAAATTTAAGACACATCTGGTGTCTCTGAGATAATTTTTGAAAGTAAAGGAAATTTCAAGTGAAAATTTCTAAGAAGGCAAGGAGGTATGAAAATTTTGTTCTGATGGAAGAAAAAAAAGGTCCCAGAAGTGAAAGTGATTTTGGTTGTCACTTGTGGATGAGCTGGGCTGTTTCTCACAAAAGAAGCAAACAGAAAAAAGAAATAAATCATGTGAAACCTGTGAATAGAAATGTGTTATAAAGAAGAAAATTGTGCGAGTGATGCAAGTGGATTTGCCAAAGCACTCTTTTGTTGTTATATCTTTCTGTTAAGCTGGTGCATGCCTTTTTAAAGAGTATTTTCAACCTTATTTAAAGATTTTGTATTATCTTCCCAAGGTTTTTTTTCTCATTATTTGAAGATTGTATATCTTTTTTAAGAACCTGTAACAAGGTTGGAAGTTGAGGTAGTTAAAGTAATTACCCTGTTATATGTATTTGTAGTAGTAGTTGATAGAGAAATCCTTTTTACTTTTGTTTATACTGAAAACAAAATGTTAAACAAAATTCAATTACTGGATTTCAGAAATGCACATCTCTTGTTCAAATCCAATGAAGCTGATATCCTACTTTCAAAGAAGTTTGTAATGGGGTCAAATTTTGAGGTAGTTGTTATATGTATCTGTAGTGGTAGTTAATAGAGGAATTCTTTTTACTTTTCTTTTTATACTGAAATAAAACAAATAAAAACATATAACAATAACATAAACAATATTAGCAGAGACACGTATTGATATTAATATCAAGAATTTGTATTTTTCTTTTTCATAATGTGAATTACAAATATTGGTATGGTGTGTGTGTTAAAAATGTTTTCAGTGTTACTGTCTATTTTGTTTTCTTTAAAAGTTTGTGCTTACTTCTTTTGTCTGTTCTGAGAATTTTGTTGGTGAGGATAATGTTTGAGAGTGTCAATTTTCAGTTTCCCAGAGCAATGGTGATACAGTGTTCATTTTTACTACTGCTCTTGCTACTCTACTCTGCTCTAGTCTATTTAGTCTACTGACTGACTAACTGCCATTGCTTGTGTTGAAAGGGTCATTTTTATAATCAGAATGATAAAATATCTTTCTCATCTTTCATCACTGGTGGCAAGATTGTTTTTAGGATGAGAAAATTTTTTATGTTTATTTCAGGGATTAAGAAATATCCTTCTTTTCTATCATCACTGATGGCAAGGTTATTTTTAGAATGATGAAATATCATCATCATTCTTCATCATAACAAAACTATAATTCTTTTTTTGATTTGTTATCTGTCCTTGTTTATAAGGCACACAAAAGGAAATTTTTGTGCAAGCCAATTTTATAAAAATTCTATTTTGTTCTTTGGTTTTGATGTCTATGTAATAAATGTTTGCTCCTTTCAAATTTCATACTAGTTTTGTAACACTAAAGAAAATGGCTTACTTCCAGGAAGAAAATGGATTGGAATGTGTCTCGCATTTAGGGTGTCCCAAAAAGTGACCCCCAAAGACAACTTCACATCGTCAACTCCACCAGCCAATAGAATTTACTTGTACAGACAGCATGTGAACGGGATAGATGCATCACTGCTGCCTCCTAACATTGTAGATAATCAGTATCAAGTGGGAGATGGTATCTTGGTCAAGGTTCTGCACAGCCAATGTACCAGCAGATTAAGTAAAAGAAGTTGATGGGATAGTTAGCTCCCAAACATTATTGGCTAATGGAATACTGTGCCAAGTGAAAGACATGCAGACATGGTACAAATCTGCTTCAGAAGATGGTGGAAATTGTATGTCATCTGAGAGTGACTCAGACACTCTATTGTTCTTAAGAGCAGGGTCGGAAAGTCCACCAGCAGACACAGAGGATAATGACAATACTGGAAATGAGAGAGACCAGGAGAACACTGACAAGGGAATGATGATGATAGAAATATCCTCTACTCGTCTATGAAGAAGCACTCATCATAGGTGACCTCCATTCCACTGCCACACATGTGATCCTGAGATCAGAGGGAGTGTAACACTAGAGAAAATGGCATACCTCCAGGACGAAAACACATTCAGATATGTTTCGCATGTAGGGTGTCCAAAAAGAAAATGGTAGTTTCACAAGTCATACATTTATAACAGATAGATTTTGTAACTAGATAGACTCTCACAAGAATCATTTTCTTTAAAGAGGCAACAAAATAGATGAGGTGTGACTGCTGCAGTGAACAGGAGACAAGTGTGGTAGTCAGTGTTTATGGATCATTTGAGTTTGTACCACCAATGCTACTCTGTTGGTTGAAGGAAACTGATTATGGAAATTGGTTACAAATCAGAAGAAACTGACTACAAGACAACTATAAGTTTCCAGTCTTGTTTGTTTTTGTATGTGCCTTTTTCTATAATTGGAATAAGAGTGGTGACATTCTTTCTTCTCCTACTCCCTCCCAGGGAAAAAAAATTGTTTAAAGTATGCTGAGAATACTGTTATAGATAAGCGTATGGTTGCAAGAAAGAAATACGACAACAGCAGAAATAGATTTACGTGGTTTATTTCAACAGAAATGTGAGGGTTTGGGACAGCTCCCTTGTGGTAAAGTTCATAAGCTGGCTTCGGATCTAGGTCGATCTCTCATAGTAGTTCACACATGTTGACGCTGGCACTCCCCTGCTGTGATCTCTTCAGTGCCCACTTGTTGACTGTCTGTTGAACTTCCATGTGACCCCTTTTATAGTGTTTTTTATGGCTTAACAGGCTCGAAAAATGAAGCGAGTATAATTAGGAGGGAAGCATTTTTATTGGACGAAAAATAGAGCACTTTAAATATTATTTTATTTTTCGACCGGAACTCGAGTGTCGGGAACATTTGTAAACGAAGATAATGTTCATTTTGTGACGGGGCTTTGTCCCATTCACATCCTGTTCTTGCTCTTGAGTATTTGCCTGTAAATCAGCCGAGATATGACTTATTTTATTTTATAACAAGGCTCCCCCAGATCTCGGTCTGATTTACAGTGAGTGTTATTCGTGTATATTTGGGTGATTAATTCATGATAAAGTCTCTGAAACGTGTGAGAAGTCGTCCTCGTGTTCTTCTTATTGGCATTTGTTTCGGTATGGAATCATTTGCAGAATTATGTGTCCCCGAGGGATGTGGAGGAGAATGATCCTGGTGACTGTTACATGGTGGAGGCAGAGGGATTGTATTAGAAAGATGTGATGGGCGTGGAGCCAGTCGTCGGATATGTGCACGGTGAATCCAGATTGTATCACCATCATCGTTTTGCACCTGACACATCATATTGTTCGTTTTTATAATGGTGTAATTTCCTATCCAGGGCAGATGAGAGGATTGGGCAACAGTTGAGTGTGGCCGATGAAGTAAAACCTTGTCGCCTACTTGTATTGGGTCCTTGTATGTGAATCGATTTAAGTTAGTCTCAAGTTTGCGGTCAGCTTCGTTGTTGGCCAGGGTGACGTGGTGGTGAACCTGCTTTAACAGGGCATTAATTTGCATTCCATATGCTCCAGGATCGTCGCTTGTAATTTCTTTTCTGTGTAGTGTAGGTAGGCCGATGTTGGGGTGATGGCCAGTAATGGCATAGTGCAGGGAGAAGCCGGTGGCGCTGTTGGTCGTCGCATTCATGGACGAGACGACAGATTCTAGAACGTCTGTCCATTCACAGTTCCTGTCTTCGTATAACATATAAAGTGCGTTCTTCATCGTGTGATGTCTCTCGATATTTTCTGAGCTTTGCGGGCGCCAAGGACAGTGAAGTTCTTGCGTGATTGACATCTGGTTACAGAATTGTCGATAGACTTCTCCAGTGAAGTGTGTGCCTCGATCAGAGGATACTATGCGTGGAATCTCTCTGTGTTGAAGGAAGAACTGGTACAATCCGTGGGCGGCATCGATAGCACGGTCTCTCACGCATGGTATGGCGGTAAAGTGTCGGCTGAAGCTATCCAAGATGGTTAGGATGTAGCGTTTTCCCTTTGAGTTGGGCATTGTGACAAAGTCTATAAAGACGAGGTCGAATGGTCTCGTTCCCCGTTTGCAGTGGCCAATGGGCCAGTGGGTACGTCTACCGTAGTTGCCCTTGCACTTAGCACACATGTTGCAAGAATCGACATAGGCTTTGATGTCGTGGTTTTTGAATTCCCACCAGTAGCTGGAAAGGAGTTCTCGCATGCGGGTAACACCTGAGTGGTTGTTGTACTCGTGTGCCTGGTAGAGGTATCTGGGTCATGGTTTGTATGGTACAACCAATCTCGGAGAGTGTTTACTGTCTCTTATCATCAAAACTGAGGTGCCTGGTTCTAGAAAAAATTGGTGCAAATGTTTTTTGAAAAGTATAGCTCGGTGGTCGTCAGGATCGATATGAGGTTCGCTTGGAGTGGGTGACTGGAGGGCGCTGATGATCTTTGCCAGGGCGTCGTCCTTCTGTTGTTCATCTGCGATGCTGAGGTGATTGCAGATTCTCTCAGTAGGGATGGTGGTGGTGGAGTGATAGGCGAAGAATGCGTTGGTGACGCGCTTGTGGGTGTGGGTGTTTTGTGGTGTGTAGGGTCGTTCGGGGCTTTCGTTTTCTTATGTCCGCAACCTCTGCTGGGCATGTCAGCCCATACATTTGATTCGCCTTCAACATATTCCAAGACAAATTTATAACATGAAATTTCTTCTTGCCATCGTCGTATTTTGGCATTATTGAACTCTCGTTGGTCCAGATATGTCAGCGATCTCTGGTCGGTGAAGATGACGAAGGGGCGGTTGCAAAGGAAATAATCAAATTTCAATATTGCCCACTTTATTGCATATGCCTCTCGTTCCGTTGTGGACCAGTTCTGTTCCGTGGAGTTGAATGTATAGGAAGCGACCGCTATGATATCTTTTTTTCCATTGTCGGCTTCTTGCATTAGGATTGCTCCGCATGCGACGTCACTGGCGTCGGTGGTGAGTGTAAAAAGTTTAGAGAAATCTGGAAACGAGATGACGGGTGGCGAAGAGAGACGGTCCTTGATTGTTTTTAAGGCTCTGTCGGCATTTTACGTCCAGACAAACGGTTTATTAACCTTGTTGAGTCCGTGTATGGGACCCATAAGTTTTGAAAACATATCTGATCTGATTTGTTCGTGAAGACGTGTCTCTAGGAATTGTCTGATCCACACTAAACGGCCGATAAGGCTTTGTAATTCCTTTTTTGATGTTGGAGGTTTCATTTACTTGATGCACGAACGTATTCTGGATCAGCCTTGAATCCTTCACTGTTTACTATGCATCCAAGGAATTTTGCCTCTGGTGCAAGGAAGGAACATTTATCGGGATTCAGCTTGAGTCCGAATTTTCGGAGGTCAGTAAAGAATTGTTCGAGGGAGAATATGTACTCCCTAAATGTCCTAGCATGGACCAGGTTGTCGTCGATATAGGAGGAAATGTTGTCACAGGATGTGACCGTGGCTAGGTCTTCTGCTATGCAACGGGAGAAGATTTGTCCGGCAGATGTAAGGCCGAAGGCCAGGCGCGTGTATTGATAGCATTGGTCCTTCCATGTAAATCCTGTTTTGTATCGGTCTCGCTTTCAAGTTGAATAGTAATGTTTTCTGTTCCTTGATGAGAGTAAATAGTTCGGCTCGGGTGAAGCTTGTGTAGTCGGCCATATTTCTCTTGCTGTACGCTTCTGCCACGAATGTGGGCGTGGGTTCGAATCCCACTCCTGACACCAGTGTTATAGATAAGCGTATGGTTGCAAGAAAGAAATACGGCAACAGCAGAAATAGATTTACGTGGTTTATTTCAACAGGAATGTGAGGGTTTGGGACAGCTCCCTTGTGGTAAAGTTCATAAGCTGGCTTCGGATCTAGGTCGATCTCTCATAGTAGTTCACACATGTTGACGGTGGTTGATGCTCCCCTGCTGACAGCTCGGCCTGGCCACCTGTTGACTGCCTGTTGAACTTCCGTGTGACCCCTTTTATAGTGTTTTTTATGGCTTAACAGGCTCGAAAAACGAAGCGAGTATAATTAGGAGGGAAGCATTTTTATTGGACAAAAAATAGAGCACTTTAAATATTATTTTATTTTTCGACCGGAACTCGAGTGTCGGGAACATTTGTAAACAAAGATAATGTTCATTTTGTGACGGGGCTTTGTCCCGTTCACATCCTGTTCTCACTCTTGAGTATTTGCCTGTAAATCAGCCGAGATATGACTTATTTTATTTTATAACAATACCATGGACAGAATATGTGAGCAATAAGGAAGATTGAATTAAAATGGAATGGAAAAGAATGCTTATATTTAGAATCAAGCAAAGACTGTTGAAATTATGGAATACATAATTGCTATGGTAATTTACCCATGTACACATGGACTCTCCCAGCTATAAATAGGAGCAGGTACTGCTTTTGTGGTGCTAAGTTTCCAGTAGTTAGCTCTGACAGTCGGACCAAACATTCTTGCTGTAACACTCTCATTTGTATATGTTTGTATTATTGTTTCTGTTAATATATTTGTTTAACTCAATTCATCTCTTTTGTCTTTATTTCTGGCTCTAACAAGGACACAACAATAATGAAGTAGTTGATTGTCTGAGTCATTTGTTTTTTATGACTTATCAACCCTTTATGGAGTATTTAAGCACAAAAAGTTTAGTAAGAATAATTCTCTTTTTGTGAGTGAATATTGCATTAACAATTTATTGAGAGTAACAATGATTTTTCCAGGTACAAATCCTACTATTTAACCCATATCTGAGAAGAGAGGAGATGGATTTACGAAATTCATACCTTTCCCATTAGTATTTGTTTGCACGTAACATAAGTCCACCAAACAGAAACTGTAACAAACTTGACTAGAATTTGAACTCGGCTCCTTGAATTCTCATTTGGAGCTGCAACCCATTGCACCACTTGCACATCTATAACGAAGTAGGAGGGCTTGGAGAATTTAACACTCACAGGGAATATTGAAGGCCAGAGGAGCAGTGGAAAACATTGGACAACAAAGTAAATTGACAAGCGCTTTAGGAGAGGGAGGATGAGGAGGACGAGAGTGATCTCCCTTTAGTATCGAAGAACTCTTCAGCCGAAAAATTAACTTTTCTTTTCCACAAACCTTGTTCGGGTTTCTTTTACTCTTTAATAGACTTGTTTTGTCACACAAACCATAAAACACTAATTAAAAAAAAATAAATTTGGATTGCCACCTGAACTGTACGAAGAACTGACCTATCACCCGCAGTACCTAAGTGGTAACTGCGGTCCAGATCGCTTTCATCTGACGGTTTTTTTTTTAAAGAATTCTTTCCTGCATCACTTATATATACGCCATGAATATCAACGTCAAAATACTTAAGGGACGACAATGCTGTGTCAAGGTAAAGTAAAATTTACTAAAAAGTTTCAATAAATTTTAATTTAACCAAAATTGACTCTGTGATCTTTCTGGTGAAAACAAATTGTTTTTCTAAGAAAATGAGCATTATGAATGAAGTCAGGGTAACGACCAGTTACTGTAGCATTTCATTTGTTTTACTTTTTAACTTTTATTTGATTTCTTTTGCTTCAATTCAATTCAAATTTAAGTTTAAACCGAAATCTAATTATTATTAAGTTTATAATTATAATGTCGTAACTGGAAAAAGTAAAAATTTTCAGGGAAACCTATGTTTTTAAATTTAAATCAACAAAAAAAAACATCTTTGATAATTTTGTTGTCAATCAAAAACAAGTTGTCGAAAAAAATAAAAATATTGTTTTTATTTAAGGAATTATTTGATTTAATTTTCGTTTACACATGTTTAATAGTCAAATAATTCTTATTCTAAGTATACACTTGAAAGATTTTTAAATACTTGGATGATTTTTTTTTTTGTCTTTTTAAAAGGCAACTCTAAAAAAAGTAGTTTAGCTATGAAAGTTGAATTTTAAAACCACATTGTTGGGACCGGGATTGACTGACTAATTAATATTTAAAGAAACTTGTTCTTGATTTATTTTTCCTTAACGCATTTTAAAATAAATATTCGTAAATCCGTAAAATGAAGAAGTTTTAAATGAGTTTGTTTTGTTACATTTATTTTTTTTAGTAACACAAAAATGCAAAAAAGTACTAAAAAAAAAAAAAAACTGAAATAATAAAATGTGATAGTACCCTAATATTTATTATTAATTTTTATCTCAACACTTTACGTCGATACACTAAAATAAAAACAGTACACAATTCGATATAAAGCGTTGGCTTCCAATAAGGTTTGAACTCGCATCTCACGCTACGAAAGCCCGCCTATCACAGACATAACCACTTCGGCCACAGAAGCTTGATAATTGGGGGGCCCAGATTTGTAATAATTTCTACGGTTCGCCTTTCTGATTCTCTTGTTATAGGTTCCTCCAAAGATTCCCTAGAAAAAACAGACAGAAAGGATAGATGAAGATTGAAGACATACCCCAAAGATAATAAAAATAAAACTTTATCATCAAAATCTATGTATAAATAATTTAAGAGGAAAGATCAAAAGATTTTTTAATGTAAAAATTACTTTAAATTCTTTTTAGAAATTTTTGCTAAAGCCTTTTTTTTTTTTTTTTTTTTTTTTTTTTTTTTTTTTTTTTTTTGCATCAGTATGAAAATTTGAACTTTGAAAAAAAGTCGGTAAATTTATTTAAAAAAATCAGATAATTTTCAGATTTTAAATGAAACTTTCAGGATTTAGTAAAAAATGAATTAAAAAATTATTTTTGAAACATTTATTTTTCAGAAAATCTTTGCAAAAAAAAAAATTTAATCCATTACCCCTTCGCCTTACACATTTAATTTTTAAGAAATTTAGAAAAATCCTTTTTTTTTTTTTTTTCTTTTTTTTTTTTCTTTTTTTTATCTCTGAATGTTTATATTTGTTATAAGTACAAGTCCTTGGAGAATTTAAATGATCAAATTTTGGGGTCAAACAGTATCCCCAGTCACAGAAAATCTGCCCAGAATTATAAAATAAAAAATGCAATCAAACTCTGGTATTTTTTTAATTAGAAAAGCTTGTAATTGTTTCATTAATTAAATATATTATGAACACTATTGTCTTAAGAAAAAAAATTTTTTTCGATGAATAATAAATTTTTACAAGATTTGTTTGCATTTTTCAAGAAATTTAAATAGAACAATTTATAAACTTTTGAATCTTTTAAAATTCTGTATTAATTTGTAGTAGCCAAGTGATATTGTATTAAATTAAAACTATTTACTAATCATAAATGGAACAGCTCACTACAGTTCAGTAAACCCCATACACATAATATTATCAGAAAATAAGAGAGGTACCTATAATAAATTTAAAATTTATTGGTAATTTTCTTAAGTGTCTTCATGAGTAAGGCTATAAAGCCAAAGCACCTAAAATTGAATAAAATATGAGATTGCTTAAAATATTTTCTTAGATTTTTAAATACTTTTAAAAAAATTAAAAAAAGGTGTTCAGATTGTGTTTTTTTTTTTTTTTTTTTTTTTCAGTTACGTTCCATCTACTTAAATTTACTAAACATCAGGTCAATCAGTAAAAATCACTTAAGATGTCAAAAAAAAAAACACACTGTGTTAAAATTAAAAGTAATATTTCTTTCAATCTTGATTAATTAAACTTTACATCACCTAATTTTCATGAAATGACATTTCAGAAAAATATTTTATTTTGACAAATCTGTCAATGTGAATGAATTTATAGATTTTACTGATAGAGAAAAAATTCCAATCAATTTAAATTTGGTTTGAATACACCAAAGTATTTTATTGGAAATATTAAATTCAATCCGTTTACTTGTAATTAAAACTAAAATTAAAGCTTCAAGCAATATTTTTAATTTTTTAAAATTAGGCAAAGTGTTTGTTTTTTTTTTGTTTTGTTTTTTTAGATACCAAAAAAACACATATATATATATATATATATATGAATTTAAATGATATAAATTATTAGTTAATTCTAATATTTTAGGCAACAATAATAAATAAGTTTTAACATGAAATTTTGAATCTTCACCATGAGAATGCAAAATAACGGTCAGATAGTATTTGCACCTGAAGATTGCAGCAACTGCATGAAACTCTGAGTCATGTTATCAACATTTGATATTATGTATATTCACTATATATATATATATATATATATATATATATAAACATACACACTAGTGAATGAAATGGAGTTCAAGTTAAAGGTGATTTTTTTTTTTTTTTTTTTTTTTTTTTTTTTTTTTTTCTTCTTCCTTCTCCAAGAAGAGTACTAAACAATGATTTAAAAAAAAAATTACTATTAATAATAAAATACAGAGTAGAGCAGAAATAAGTTTTACTGTCTTACCATTATATGTGGAGTATTTCTGCCATAACCTTTACTTAGGATTGACAGATTTGCCAAGCCATGTTCAAATTGAGATTCAAATGATTTCTAATTTGCATACACACTGAATAGGACAAACTTATTTTCCCTCTCCTCACTGGAATAAATAAATATTGATAATATGGTTATTTTTTTTATTTTATTTTTTTAAACAAAAAAATGCTGATCATTTAAAAATTTCTGACAAAGACAATGCAGGACATAGAAAGAAAAAAAGAATTGATATGAAAGTGCTTCATTTAAAAAGTAAAAAAAAAAAATTTCCTTACACAAGAGATTTTTTTTCTTTTTACTTTTCCTTTCATTGTGAAAATTTTATGCAATAATCAATTTATAATAATAAGTGAATAAAAACTGTTTAGACAATTTTGTGTCCATTATGGCTTGGGGACTAGTATACAAATAAAACAAGTAAAAGTAAATAAATGAGTGTGTGTGTGTGTGTGTGTGTGTAGGGCTGTATATATACACATATATATATCGCATCCCTTTGACTGATAACATCAAAAAGTAACCTCCCTGACAAATTGACCATGGTGAGATTCGAACACAGGTCTCATGGTCAGAAACCACTTGTCCATTTCCAGTGGGCAGCACCTTTGAAATAGGTGAAATTGGATAGACAGGATTCTTTGGGGAGCTGTTGATGGTTGTGCTGGCACAAAATCACAAGTCATCATGACTGAGGGTTTGAGCCTGCTGGCTTTGTTCAGACTGCTGATCATGCTAGATAATGTGCTCTCTCCCCAAAACTAATTAAGGTTCGCTTAGCATAGTTGCAGTATATGCCACAGGTGGGCTCTGTGGCTGTTGAATAAACATGTGTCTGAGCAGGCGCCTGCAACAAGAATTGGCTAGCTGCTTTAGTAGATGGACATCCTCGGATATGAGTGGCTAGCCATTTTATTTATATATATATATATATATATATATATATGTATATATATATATATATATATATATATATACACACACACACACCTGTAGGTAGCAGTTATTAAACCTTACAAATACCTTAGATTTATCATTTATTACCAAAAATTTGAAATGTCTTATCTAATTCTTAGAAATAATTCAGCACTTCAAGAATCCACCCTATGTAAAATATTGTTGTTTGTAAATTCTTATGTTCTTTGGTGAGAACATGCACATACCAACTACAAAACTGTACATCTTATTTCAATGTTTAAAAAAAAAATTTTAACATTTCATCAGGTGGGAAATCATGATGCTACTAAAATATTTTATTCCGAAATGCAGTTAATGAAGCACATCTTCCACTTTTGTCATTGGAAAGTTTCCCATAAAAGATAAAAAAGAATTTACATGTGGAGAAAGAAAGGAAGCTAAGTGATTAGTAACGGCGAGAGAGAAGAGAAATAAGATGGAAAGGTCCAAGAAAAGGAAAGTAATGGTTGAAAAATAAAGGGGGAGGGAGGTGGGTTAAACTAAGAAGGGAAAAATTCAACTAAGTGAATTCTGTCGAATCATAGAATTTGAATTTTAATGGTTAACATTGAATTATTTTTCTCTTTAATAACGCTTTATGCTAAAAAAATAATACAAAAGTTTAAAATATATATAGTATTCTAATTCATATTGTAAAATAAAATTTGGTTAAGTATAATTAATGTGACAATATAAAGATTTAAAATCTGTTTAGTATTCTAATCTATATTAGAAAGTCCATTTCATAAAATACTCTAGTACTCTTTTACATTCCATGAATAATTGTCTAAGAGCACAGGAAGTTTTTTTCGGAGAAACATTAACCTAACCCGGCTATGTTAACCGTTAAAATTTGAATTCTATGAGTCGACGGAATACAGTTGGTTGAATCCATCCATTCTTAATTTATCCCGCCTCCCTCCCATATTTTTTTTTTTTTTTTCAACCTTTGTAAAAAAAAAATTATTACCAGCAATACATTTTTTGAAAAAAAAAAAATTACCAACAATAAAAATCTTGGCATTAAATAACCCATTCAGGTTGATATGCCATAAACCAAACCAAACAAAAAATATTGCCAGCAATACATTTTTGAAGGAAACAAAAAAAAAAAAAATTACCAGCAATACATTTATGAAGAAAAATATTACCAACAATACAAATTGTCAGCGTTAAATAACCCATTGTGGTTGATATGCCATAAAACAAAACAAACAAATAATATAAGTTTAAAATATAAACTGAAGACTCAATATCAAAGAGAACAGACCTTTATTATAGTATACTATGATAATATTATAATAATATTAATACAAAAATATTATAATATTAAAATCTGCTACTCAGTTTCATTCATAATCATCAGGGAAATAAAGATGTTTTTTTCTAAATACAACTTTTTTTTTCTTTTTTGTGCAGATTTCTCCCTTTGACTCCATTCAGAAGCTGAAAGAGTTGATAGCTGTCCAAATGGATATCCCAGTTGCACAACAGAAATTAGTCTTTCAAGGAAAAAATCTATCAGGTTTGTTACATTTGAAGACCAATGTTTTATTTACACCCAGGACTTTGTTGTTATCAAAATATTTTGTACATTATGTCCTTTTGGCCTTCTTCAGGTGTCTAGGTAACCTTCAGAAAATTTCCGACTGGAGTGTTTATTTAATCTATAATCTGTGTCTATGAATATCTTGTTTTATTCAGTACTGCTTAGTCATTGCTTGCCCTGTACATGCATCAACCCAGTGGAAATGGGGGAGAGCAATAACTGAGCTGTACTAAAATAAGAACTAGACAAGATATCCCAAAACATGGGCAGTGGAATGAAAACTACTCTCATAAATTAAAAAAATTTCAGCTCAAAATTACCTGAAGTTTACCTGAATTGAGAAACAGCTGAAGAAGGCCAGGGAACACAATAGTTGAAATGTTGAGATAATGAAAACAAGTTGATAATAACAATGAAGATGGGGACATTAGTGTGAGTGTAAATAATAACTTCTCATCTCAGTTGATTGCTTTTGATAAGCTGCAATTAAAACACTGATATTACTCTTTGAATTTTGACTTCTTCCTATCATCATTGACTTCAATTTTCTGGAAGAAACAGTTATAAACCAAAGATTTTTTATTAACAGAAGGAACCTGCAATATATTATAGGAACCAAATATGGAACAAAAGTTCTTGTCTTTAATTAATCTTTATTTCTACTGATTTTGGTTTTCAAATTTCCTCCATGAATAATTGCCACTGAATTCAATCTCTTCTTTGTCTAATTAAATTTGTATATTTGTATTGTCAATATTTGGGAAATCCTAATTATTATTCTTTGATGATTTGTTATACTGTATATACTTGCATATCATGTGACTTTTGAAGAGGTTGCATCATACACGAGATATAAAATTAGCGTATGTACTACTGGCCCTGGTTATGCCGTTGATCAGACTATATATCCATTTAGTTGATTTCAATCCAATAGGAGTGACTACAAAATATTTGTTTCTCCCATTTATAGGCAAAAGCACACAAATGTAAGCTGGGATATTTTTCTTAGCCAATAAAATAGGCCGGTTTTCAGTTTGACACGATTCAGTCCAGATCTGCCTTATCTAGAAGACATAAAGTTACGTTTGCTTATCCAAACTTGCTTTTGTGTGTTGGCACCAATTCTTAGTTTGTAAAGTTTTTGCCTCCTTACTGTTAATTTGCTTTGCATATATTGTTTGTTTGCTTGCTTGATATTATTTCATTTTTTCCCCTGTTCCTTTTTTTTCTTGCTAACTTTGTTAATTCTGTTTGTTGGACAGTTCAGTTATTTAGTTTGCATTTGACCATGGCCAATCATTCCACAACTGTAGTGAAATTAGCTTCAGAATTAGGTCTTCAAAGGTTGCATGATATGTAAGTATATACGGTAGTTTTTATTCTAAGAGTACGGTCAGTGAAATATTTGTTCAATGTCTTTTTTGGGAAATCAAACATTGCCTTAAAAAAATATCCTTTTTTGATTTTTAATAGAAAATTTTTTAAGTTTTATGTTTTATTTTAGACAGATTTATCTTTTGAAAAGTTTTTTAAAAAAAATTTTTCAAAATAATTAAAATAGCTTTTATTATTCCTAGAAGCGTCGACTCTCTCGCTAATCCTAGAAGTGTCGGCTCTCTCGCTAATCCTAGAAGTGTCGGCTCTCTCGCTAATCCTAGAAGCGTCAACTCTTTTGCTAATAATGGTTAACATGCTTTTCAGTTTATGTAACTTCCAGATCTCGGACATGGCCCCATTTTGTCATCTGGCTTCTCAATCTTCAAATGAGAGAGATGAGTCTTGCCATTAATCAACTTTGAAGTTAAGAATTTCCATAAATGCCATAATGGACAGATTTTATGAATTTTTATTTTATTTTCTTAACCTGGATTAATTTAATTTCCAATGGTACTTGCATTGATTTAAATGTATAAAATCTGAAATAAATTTTAATGCTTTTAACATCTGTCAAGATTTCTGAGCTGAAGTATTGAACTATTTCAGGAAATAACTGAAACTGAGATATCCAGAAAAGGCATGGCATGTGGAACTAGAACAGTTTACCTCGTTGGACAAAATAAAGTGTTTAGTTTGAAATTCCAAAGTATATCACCTGAAGAAGGCCGGAGCATACAATACCCAAAATGTCGCTATTAAGATTTTATTTTATGATATTTGTTTAAAGATTGTTTAGTACAGAAAGTAAGGTGCCATGAAAGATTGTATTCATTATTTTTAATATCTTCAACTGATTATTTTTGCCTTGAGAGATGGTCTTACCTGTCTTGCGGTAATTTCCTATAATAGTCAAGTTTACATCTTTTATAATAGCTACTCTTTCTCTCCTTTGTTTGGTCAGCTGCCATGTCACCATGTTCCTATTTAATGTTCCATGTTTTCTGTGGTATGGTCAAGTCCTACTATCTTTTTTTTTTTGAATATTTGGTTGTATTTTATTTTCATTATTATCCCCCCCCCCATTTCATGCCATATACTGTTTGTCTTTTTTTTTCACAAAAAAATATATGTCTGTTTATTATGTCATGGGTATTTTAGTAGGAATCCTCTGAAGATGGCAGTATTGTGGTGAATAAGTAAATTGTAATGAATGAATGGCTTGCGAATTAAATTAGCTAGGTTTAGTATAGTCAGTGTTGACCAGCCTCAACCCACTTCCCCTTCGGCCTTGTACCAAAACTGTAATTATATTGCAATAAGTAACCATTTAATATGTGATTGATGGAATTACTCAACAGACAAGTCTTCTTTTTTCGCTTTCCATTCTTTCTAGACATAGAATTTAAAAATGTTTTTTTTAAATTTCATTTAGACAAGAATTTAAAAATAATCAAATTTTGGCATACTTATATATGCCAAAATTTGATTATTTTTAAATTCTTAAGAAAGTAATTTAAATTTAGTTCTAATTCGGATTTCATAAGGTCTTAAATATGATCCTTTTTGGACATTTTATTTGAAATAGACTTTTGTTGTTTTTTGTTTTTGCAGATGATAAAACAATTGATTCATATCAGATTCCAGAAAACGGGAAAGTATTTTTAGTCACAAAGAAAGCGGATGAACAAGAAAGTAATAATGACACTTCCAGCCAACAACCGACACAATTTTATGACAAACTGCGACGCTTTCTACGCAGACACTTCACAGATACAGATGCCGAATTGGTGTTGATAGAATTCAAAAAGGTACTTTTTTTTTTTTTTTTTTTTTTACCTGTCAAATGTTTTAATAAAACTCAAACACATGAAAGTGGATTTATACATTTTCTTTATTCTTGAGAGCTGACAACAAACATGTTAAACACTATTTATTAGATTGCTTATTTAAAAGAATAATTTTATATTTACATGATTATAAAAATATGTAAGCCAACTTTAACGAAATATTTATTATTTACCATTTTATAAAAAAAGAAATATGAAAATATTTTTTTTTTTTTTTTTTTTTATAAATTCATAAAAATGTCAACATATAAGAAAATTTAACACATGATGAAGAGTAGCTAATTATGATTTTTGTGAAAATGCATTATTCAGGCATTTCTTTCATTTGTTCTTGCCATATGAATTCAGTAAAATAGGTAGACAGCATCTCTTACATATTTTGATATTTTTGTAAATTTCTTATAAATTTTTGAATGAAATGACTTCAAATTTTTCTTTTATAAAATTGTAAATAATAAAACTTTATAAAAGGTAATTAAGGTTAAAGGTAAGGTGCTTGGTACACATATTTTTATAATCTTGCTTACTTGAAGGAGTCAAAAGTATGTATAATAATAGTAGTGTCAAGGGAATGACCAATCTTTTGACTCACCACCACTTTTTTTTTTTTTTTTTTTTTTTTTTTTCCCCTTGCGAGCACAAAGGTTAAACATTGCCAAAACTTTATTTTCCTAAAATTATGTTCTTGAATATGACCTGGTTAAGACAGTGGAGAACTTTCAGAGGGCACTTAACAGGAGATAACTGACGTCCATTGGACATGGCATGTGGAACTAGAACAGTCTACCGTAGTGAACAAAATAAAGGGTTCAGTTCGACATTCCAACCACCTGAAGAATGCTGGAGCATACAACAGCCGAAATGTTGTGATAAATATGGCGACAAAGATGAGGACAATAGTCCAAATAATGTAAACAATGAACTATTTGTAGTTCTCTCTTATTGTGAAACTATGACTGGGATTCCAATATAGAAGGAGATGATGATGTATAATTTATCACAGTCTATCTCATGACCAGTAATAAAGTCTGTGAAGTAGCATCTTCCCAGCAGCCACCCACTTGGCCAAGAGAGAATAAAATAATGGATAAATAAAAAATTTGGGACCAAATGACAACAAACCAGATGTTGAAAATTTATAGTCACTGGTGTCTATTAATGGTTACAGTTGGGATTGAGTGTTGGACTTGCCTTTTACAAGTGAGAGACGGTTCCTTGAAGTAGTGCCAGGCCATTCTTTATTGGGTGCAACTGTTTGTCAATGTAGCTCCACTGCTGCCCATTAGAGTTGCCAGCTGTGCATCATGATGTGGAGACGGACAGAATTTCAAGGTAAAAGTTGATCTGTTTATCTAAGAAGTTGTCCCAAGTGTCACCTACCTACCCAGACTGTTCAAGAGAATCCATCAGTTAATAACCTGAATATGTAGAAACACGGTTCAATTTCTCATTTGTTGCTGTGGTGTTTCAGTCTTTCCTAGTTTTTCATTCACACTGACATTAATGAGAAGAGACACACAATATGAAGTAGAGCCATTGTGTAGTTGGAGAAAAGCTGGGAAAAGACTCCATTACTTGTTTACATTCGTCATTTTGATTTGCATCCTCATTGTGATGTGCAAATTATATAAAATTTGTGCAATGATTTCTGTTTATAGAGAATATTTTGTCATTTAATGTTTAAGAAAATTTATTTTCTCACTAATTCTTATTTATATAAGCCTAATCGTTTTTTATTTTAAAAATTTTTTTCAGGATTTTGAAAGCCGCCTAAACAGTCTAAGTTTGGATGATATTGAGAGGTTGGCCACAATGAAGTTGTTAAAAGCCAGACAGACAGAATTTTTGTAGCAATTAATGTTGGATTATTTTTTTTTTCTTTCCACTTTAAAATTATTTTTTTTATTTTTTATTTTTTTTTGTATTTCAAGAAAACAAAAAAAGAATTTCTTTTTCTATACTTCTTTTCTAAATACATTTTTCTTCCTGTACGACTTTGTCATGGTCAACTGGTGATGTGTGTGTGTGCATGGGTGTTTCCAGTATGCTACAGCAGTCCAGTTAATATCTCCGAGGAAGGCTGCTATTGTAGAATAAAGGAAGAGGAGAGAGAAAGAAAGCAGTTACCAAAAAAAAAAATTTTTTTTTTTTTTTTTTTTTTTTTTATACCTTTTTTTCTTCATTCATTCATCATCTTAACATAATGGAACTTATGAAAGAATCTTAAAATTAAAATTCACTTTTGGTGAATGCACCTCTTAGTGAATTGATGAAAATGACGACATTCTCAGAAAATTTAAGTTTTAAGTATTGAAACAAAGAACATTAAAGATACAAAATTTGCTGTATTAACAAATTTTGGAATATTAAATAAAAGACTAATTCTGGAAGAATGGCTGCTTTTCTGGAATTGACATTACAAATTTCCTTTTTTTTTTTTTTTTTTTTTTTTTTTCTAATAATCATGAAAGTAAGTATGGATATTCAATAAGTATAACATAGATTTTGTTAAGTGCTGCAAAGTCTGCTTATCTTGCAGAATATGTTTCACTCCTTTTAGTGTTTTGTCTTTAACAATTTTAAAAGATGGAATTTCACTAATATTTTTATTCAAATCTGAAGAATGATACGGTATCTTCCGGTATGTTTATATTGTATTTTAACATTGTTGGTACTCATAAATTTTAGATTGTATCTGTTAAACATTTGACTAAAAGATAATCTAAAAATTAAAAATTTTATTTTAAAAAATGGTATTCATCATTAAGCAAAATAAAAGTTTCTGGCATTATCGTCTTGTCGTTTCAATTTTAATTAACATGTCCCGACACAAGGGGATCATGACTCTTTCAAATTTATTTGTTTTTGCTACGATTGTTATGGGGGAAAGGTTTTTTTTTTTTTTTTTTTTTTTTTTTTTTTTTTTTTTTTTTTTTTTTTTAACTCTTTTGGGCTCATGGTTGTCCTCCTCGACTGTTTGTCAGTTGAGATTTGATAGCCTTGTATGTCCAGCTGTTAAACACATGGCCTGGAGAAGAAATACATGGATTCGTGCCTTTTCCCCGCCAAAGGTATCGGAGTAAAGTAAATGCAATAACCTTGATTAAAACTGAGTTTGATAAGTTAATTTTTTATGCCATTGCCTATTATGCCAGATGCACATCCTTAAGACTTGTGGTGACTTCATTTGTAGCTAATGTTAAATTGAGCTGTTGTCGTGAACAATTTCCCAGTAGGACCTGTTTGAAATTGCACAAAATTACCACTGGAAATTTTGCTATAACAAGCTTACTAATAACAATAAAACCAAAAGAATAATAAATTTGATAGACTTCAAATCAGTCATTGATTATGTTTTACTATTATTTGATCCTTTGAAGAAGAAAAAAAAAAAAAGCAAAAGCTGACAAGAATGAAACTCATTCAGCTGAAACTTTCTGGAATTGGGTGATGGTGATTGCAACAGAAATAAATGAATACATTTATTTTTTTTGTATGATGAACAAAAGAGAATTTTTGATAATCAGAACAACGTTTACTTTTTCCAGCACATAGGCACATCTCATTAGCTGAAAAATTAAATGTTAGTTAATATCACAGAACATTATTTTCTGCAGATTATCTGCCCTGGATTCTTCTTTTCATTGGCGGCTTTTAAATGTGCAGTTCTTGCTTGTTGTTCAGCAACTCGCATGACACTATCTTTTGCATGTATCCTACTTGCTTACGAAAAAGGTTATGGAAGTAAATCCAAACAAAACCCGGAGTGGAGCCCCAAAGGTGTCAACACTGACAACTCCTGCAGCCAAGCTAGCCCCAAATGTAATGCCCTGTATTCCTATGTATCTTATTGATATGGTCGGGGTGTTAAGGGGTTCATGTTGTCTGGGCAGTGTATGGCCTCCATATACCATCTGCCAGGCCTATGCCCTGGTGAGGTTTTACTCTAGCCTCATCATTAAAGGGCTGAATTTTGATGAAATGTGGCATTACCTTTTATCTTGTGTGGTAAACAGATGCCTACTTACTTTTCAGTTTTTCTTTGTTTGATCTCTGCTCCGATTTTTGATTTTGATCACCTCTACCCTGCAAATCAAAATATAGCACTTCCAATTACTGCACTGTTTTATAGCATTCATTCCTCTCTTCATTGTCCTATCATGATAATACTTGCTTACTATTAATACTTTGTATCATAAAGACTTTCTTTCACTTCACACTGTCTCATCCATCCATTTCAAATTGGTGGAGCACTTCAATGGGGCATAATGCTTAGCAAGCATGTCTCGCTAGGTCAATTACAACTGAGTTCATTCCTCACTGGGTGCTCCACACTTTCAGTCTTGTGCCACATCTAAGCGACGTTTAGAAAATCATTTAGGGCACTCGACATGGTGCAAGCTTGTATTGCTAGATCAATTATGACTGAGTACAGAGTTCAATCCTCACTGGTTGCTCCACACTTTTAGCCTTGAAAATCACCATTACAAACTGGTGCTAAGAGCTCTTACTTTGGCTGACATTCATTTTGTTGAATTTCCTCTGAAAACATTTTTCCCTATTCTCTTTTCTGCATAAAGTTTATATCAGCAATTCTTCAAATAAGTATAATTTATGCTTTTCACATGGGATTTTTGTGCTGCCATTCAAATCCTTGGCACTATGGTTTTTCTTTCGTTTATTCCATCTTGAAATTTTATCATGGATATCTAAGCATTCTGCATCAAGCTGAACAATGTCTTTCTCCAAAAGTGTCAATCCTGGCTCTGAAGTTGTACTTGATTTGATTATCAGATATTTTATGTTTCAGTACACATGGCTCTCCACAACTTCCTGTCTTTTGTTACTCTAACTTTTGACCTCTTATAATCCCTTCTCTTTTGTTTTTCCAAATACTGCTTGTGAATTCTTTAAATTAGAATTAACACTTTGCCTGAAACACTTTTTGAGACATATTTCTCTATTTACATTGTTCAGACTGTTATCCTTGTCTGTACTGTCATATTCACAAATTTTCAGCTGTTGTACACTTGGGCCTTCTTCAGAATCTGTCTGTTTCATCTATGAGATGAAGTATTGTAGCTATTTACTACAGGAAACCCTCAATTAGTGCTGATAATGCATCCATTAAAAGATATGCACTAATTGAAAATGCATTAATCACATATAAACAAACAAAATAGTTACCCATTTTCCATTTTTAAATTTTAGAAAAATTTTTAATTAGTAACTATAAAAAAAATCAATTTTCAATTACTATGTTTAAACTGAAGAATGTTTTACTGCATTAATCGAGTATTATGCATGCACTAATCGAATTTTGGTATAAAAAACATTTCAGCGCACTAACTGAAAATGCATTAACTGAATGCACATTAATCTAGGGATTCTTGTATTTATATTATTCAGACTGTTGTTCTCATCTTTGTTGCCGTATTTACAACGTTTCGGCTGTTGTACGCTCCAACTATAACTTCAGGATCTGTCTATATTTCTGAGATGAGGTATTGTAACTATTTACAATAATTACGTTGTTCGGACTGTTGTCCTCATCTTTGTTGCCATATTTACGACATTTCAGCTGTAGGCTAAAAGGGTCCGGTTCAAAATTCCAACATATATCACCTGATAAAGGCTGGAATCTAGAACGGCCGAAATGTCATGAATATGGCAACAAAGATGAGAACAAAAGTCTGAACAATGTAAATAGAATACCTCATCTCAGAAATATATACAGATCCTGAAAAAGGCCCGTGCGTATAACGGTCAAAATGTCATGAATATAGCTGTAGTGATGAGAACAACAGTCGAAACGATGTAAATAGTTACAATATCTCATCTCAGAAATATAGACAGATCAGATTCTCTTTAATCAATTTTTGTAAATCAGCAAAGTATTTGGTCATCTGGAACAAAACCTTCTCTTGCTGATCTTTCTTGTAGTTCTTGGAGACTGTTGGCATATGATTCATACTCTTGGCGTTTCTTATTCAGATTTACATTCTTCTGTGCCAATTTATCAATTATACCTTTGTAACCAAAATACTTTGGCCTAAAATCTTCAAAAGGATCCAAATGATTCATACAATGTTTGAAGGCTTCTAGTTATTTAACTATAAACTTATCAGGTTCACAGACAAAATCCTTTGGGCAAGTAAGTTTCTTCTTTCATAGAATGGTGGTAACAAAATCCATAAGTCAAATGCAAAACATCACAACAGGCCAAGTGTATGGCTTACCAACAATAAACATACAATTGTGACTCAAAAACAATCAAATGTATTAGGAATTTCCTCTTTATATTTGTCTGGAGGCTTGTATTCTGTATATTTTACGATAAACTCAAAGACCTTTAATAAATCCTTGGGGTGATATTACCTGAATAGCCATACAAGCTTGTATATAAAACCAGAGAACATGCCAACCAAAATATTATGATGTTGGCAACAAATTTGAGAGTGGCAGGGAATGAAGTTATTGAATGATGATCAGCTCATCTCTAAATTGAATACAAAAAAATCTGTAGGGGGTGCTGAAAATTCCTCTGCATGACTCCTTTCCCAAAATCTATTCTGTTGTTTTTGATCATCAAAGTATGGAATTTGGAAAGTGTGCCAGGCAAGCAACTTTTCAGTACCTCCTTGTTATGGAAGCTACACTTGTATTATCTTAATTAGATTATCAAACTTCGTAAGATTTATTGCCGAAGGTTCACCCACTTGAAAATCTATGGACTTGAAAGCAGTTAATAAGACCTCTTCTCTTACCAAGGCAGATTCTTTTTTGTACTGGTAAAATTTATATTACCTCAGAAGTAAAGACTTGTCATTAAGACTTTTCAATTTTATTCAGCAGTACCTCCCTAAATGTATATATATGGCCTATCTGCATGTCCAGCCTAATGACATTGATACTATTAAGTTATATTTATGAAGATGGTCCATAGCTAGAAAGATGAGGATTGGAAGGTGGCTGTTGGAAAGAAGATCATATCTGAATAGTTGTCTATTATGAGTAAACTTTCCCTTGCATGTTTCTTTTAATTTCAAGGCTTTATAATAATGAATTGAGTACAAGCTTTAAAGCCGAGTAAAGAAGCAGCAATTGGCAAATAGAAATGAAAACCATAATTAAAGGGAATGTGCAAAGACAAACAAATAGAAGCCATTTTTTTTAAAAACTATATTTGAATCAAAAGCATTGTTAGAATGGCCGTTATGGTGTGCAACTTTTCAAGTTTTTATCCATTTTTGGATGAATTTTTTTTTTTTTTTTTTTTTTTTTGCTACTTTTTCAACCTGATCATACTTGGCAGCCATTAACATTAACTTAATCACCTTTCTCTCTCATTCTCTCTCCTCCTCCACCTGGATCTCCAGATTAATATTATTAATTTTATGGTATATTTGAAATAAATAACTTTCACTCTTTAACTGTGTCTGTTGTTACTGTTGTTTGGTTTCTAGAGATGACAGAAAAATAAAATTTCTTTTTCTTCCCTCCATATTTTGAGGAGGAGAGTCAATATATTTTTTTTTCTCTTTATAAAAAATTGCTTTCATTTCATTTACTCTGAGCTTACGGCCATATTGCATTGGTTTTCTTATGATTACTGAAATTAAACAAACATTGATGGTTGACTGCTGGGGATAACAGATGCCGTAAGCTTGCATGTGTAAGTGGTGTAATGGATAATGACACAGAATTGTTAATTAGTGAGAGCTGAGTTCCAATTCCTGTTGGGTTCATTATATACATTTACACATTTGGGAAACGTAGGAATCCACTTTAGTTAATTAGTAGGACTTCCATCATCAAATCATTGTTATAAAAAAAAAAATTACATGTAAAAATATTTTCTGGCTTTAAATAATCTACAAAAGGTTAAGCTGTAAAAAAAAAACCCCAAAAGCAATGATTTATTTTTTTGTTAACTTAAAGACTAATCAATTTCATTGGATATTGCAAAGTATTAGACCTCATACTTCTGTGTTTACTTTTTAACATTAAACAATTGTCAAAATAAAAACTTTGCATCAACGCTTGTTGATTAAGTTTTAACCAAATATTTAAAAATTATTTTCCAGTCTTAATTTTTTTTCTGTTTTGTGACATAAAAAAGAATTTATCTGTATTAGAAATCCTATGTATTAGGAAATATTTTGAGAAGCTCGTCCCCCCATAAAAAGAGAAAAATATTCAATTCTTAGCAATTTTCAAAATTGTCTAACATTATATACTAGCAATACCTGTGAAAATTTCATAGTTTTCCTATTTTAATTTTCTGATGAATCTTAATTCAATGATTAAATTAGCTCCTTGCAAGTTCCACAGCTATAGAGTACCCATGGAATTTCCCCTATTGCATTGTTAAATATTTGAGCTTTAACAACTTTAAGAAAATATTGCAATAACAATGAATGAAGGTCATTATTTAAAGAAGTAAGAGGGTACAAATTAAAAGGTTTAAAACTGACAAAGTTTTTCATTTCACTGAAGCAGACTTTAAACACATCAGAACATTATCCTTTGTCTTCTCTTTCTTTTCTTCCATTCCTTAAAACCAAACAGTGCCTTTGACATTTTTCTTTTGGTTATACTTACAATCAAACAAAAAAATGGCTGATTGTTTATCTAAGTTAATGGCAGGGCATAACATATGTGCCAACTGACAAAGGGACATGCAAGAATTCTATTTGAAAAAAAATATACCTATCTACAGTAAATATTTGTTTACTAGCAGCATGGCCCGGCGTTGCCCATGCTTGATTCAAAAATCATACGACTCATACAGCAATCGCTATCACTTGACTTAAAATATTTTTGCCCTTCCTTGCCTTTAAAAGGAGTGCCTTTTGCCATGCTGATGTTGCTACATGCCTTACTTCTTGCCTATCTCACACTGCAAATTTTTTCTAAGCTCTATACTAAACATTAAATCTGTTACGAAAAAAGAACTAAACAAAATGAACACAAAACGATCAGCTTTAAAAAAGGACTCGTAACTGGAAAATCTGATTGAAAAAATGTTAACAACAAATACTTTTTCACACCCAACCCAGTTCTGCGGAATCAGAATCAACGTTGAGTTTAAGCAAGCAAATGAGCCAATTGGAGTAAAGTGCCATGCAGATTTAAATTTTTCCCATTTGTGACAAATGCAGCTATCGATTTTTTTTGCATGCTAGTTAACATTCGTGTCAGTCAGCTGTTGGCTCTCTTGCTGGCCAGTAGAATCTTCCTGCTTATTGGTGGCAGCCAGCTATAGGCTCTCACTCTGGCCAGTACAAAATGGCCGCAAACTACATGAAAACTGCCATAGAAGCATGGAAAATTTGATTATTTCCACTATCGATGTGAGCTGGGAAATGCAAAGTGGGTCTTGGCCTTCCTGCTAACTTGGAGGAGCATGTGCATGTAAATTTTGGTGCAAATCTGTCAAAAACTACGGCCATGCATTTGTTACACACACACACATCCTGCCTTTTATAGAGATATACTAAGCATTGCTTAATCTGGCATGTTGCTTACATGAGAATCTTTGTTGGACATTGGTGCAAAACTTGATACATTGGGCACCTAATAAAGTATGAACTTCAAACTTGTTGACCATTGTATGATTCTATCATATCATTGCAAAAGTTTGTTTCCAATTTTCATTGTTAATATGAAATGACTGCAACTTGATTGTGAGTTGGATTTTGTTGAATGTTGACATTTTGTCCACAAATGGATGCCTTAAAAATGGAGGATGAAAAATTTGCACTTTTGCCATGAATTTTGGAAGCAGTAAATATCAGAATTGCGACAAAATCTTTCTGAAGGTTTATTTGGATCCTGCTCCAGCTCTTTCTATTGTCAAAATAAGGTTTTGACAGGGTGATTTTTAACTTAAACGATTGACTATGCTCTGGCCGGCTTTTCCGAGGTAGATGAAGACACTCTACTTGTCATCATGGAGAATGAACCAAAGATTTTGATGAAAGTGTTTGAAAATCGATATCTCAATTCTTTCAGCATTTGAAGATGATTTTGGCAAATCAAAAAGGCGTCATTTTTTCACCACAACAATGCAAGACAACATGTTACAAAACAGACACTGTAGAAGCTGAAGGATTTGAAATGCCCCCCACCCCCAACTCCAGTACCCACTGTATTCTATTCACTTGGCTCCTTAGGATTTTTATTTTTTCCGTTTTTTTCAAAACAATTTAAATGATGAAAAGTTTAACTAACTTTAAACAGTCAGTCAAAAACTATCTCGCAACATTCTTCTAACAAAAAAACATGAGGTTTCTATGAAAATGACATCAACAAAATTGTAGAACGATGTGAAACAATATACTTGACTAATAAATGTAAAATTTTGTTTTTAATTTTCTAACTGGGCACAAACTTTTAATCTAATAGTAATGTTGAGAATATGATGTTAATCCAAGAAAATTTCGTTTTGGTTTCTGCATTTATTTAACGTAATTTGTTGGAATTATTTGTTTTATTTAATGTTGTTGCTCTGATTAAAGAATATCTTTGGTTATTTCCTTGAAAATTTTTTAAACTGATGTCCTTATGAAAGACTTTTTAACTTGTAGAAATGCACATCCATTGCTGCAGTCAGAATTGCTGTTTTATATAATCGCATTTGTTGCACTAATTTGTCTTTATGTTAGATTTAATAATTTTAATCATTTGAGAGACTAACCTTTTTACCTTCCATCTTCATGGCTGATGCTAACCTCCTTCATGTCTGATGCTAACCCCCAAGGAAGTAACTCATTGCACCTTCGCAGACTAATTTTTTCCGTTGACATGAAGTGGAAGAGAATATTGAAATCTGAAGCTAAGAATGTTGATTGTGCTAGACAATTTTTCTTGCCAGAATCTATTTTACATATTTATAAGTCTACCATTTGTTCTTGCTTAGAATATTGTTGCCACATCTTGTCTGGTGCTACTGCTATATATTTAGAGATTCTTGATGAAATACAAAGAAGAATCTACAATGTTATTGGTCCTGACCTGGCATCTCAGCTTCAGTCCTTTTCCCACTGCTGTAATGTGGCTTTCCTGTGCTTTTTCTATAAATACTTTCATGATAAGTATTTGGATGCTATGGTACCTAGACTTCATGAATTTAAGCGCAGTACTAGATTGGCAATAAGGTCTCATTAATTTACATTTGAAATTGCTAGATGCATAAGTTCTATGCTAACAGTTTCTTCTAATTTCACTTGTGGAACTCACTTCTTGCCTCTGAGTCAACTTTTCTCATTCAGTAACCCCTTGCATCCTAGTGGCTTTATTGTCTTTGATCTTCAAAAATGTAAATGCAATGTCAATCATTATCTTCTGTCTTTTTAATTCTTGTTTTTTTTATTGTCCTCTCTCCTTAATAGTTTTTCTCATAGTCTCTAACACTCAGTAACCCCTTGCGTCCTAATGGCTTTATTGCCTTGCTTGAGGTGAAATGATTTAAAAAAAAAAAAACAGTGAAAACAAGGCTGAAATTTATCACTGAATAGATATATCATGTCATAAGTTTCATAATTAACCATGGTCATAGAGGCACTACAAATACTGCATCCAAAGCAGCAGTGGGTGTGTCTAGAGCAAGATAATCTGACAAACTCCATACTTTTCCAGGCTGTTTTTTTTTTAATTAAGAATTTTCTTCTATGCTGGTTGGTACCTCAAGACAAGAGATCCCAGCCTGCCCTTCTATTTAGCCCAGGACTGGCAAAAGATCCCAGCCTGCCCTTCTATTTAGCCCAGGACTGGCAAAAGATCCCAGCCTGCCCTTCTATTTAACCTGTGACTGGCATGAGAATAGATGGATTCATGCCTTTTGGATGTAACAAAATCAGATTTGCAATTCCTATTCAGACTTATGGCCATATCACGTTGAAACACTGACTTCAGTATGATCACTGAAGTTAAGCAATATTGAGTCCAGTCAGTACCTAGATGGGTGACCACTTGGGAATATCAGGTGCTGTAAGCTTGGATATGTGAGTGATGTAATGGATAACAGCTTGAAATTGAAAATTAGTGAGCCAAGTTTCAATTCCAGTTGGGAAAGGTATGAATCCACCTCTTTTCCCTCTAATTATGGGTTAATTAGTAGAAATTGTACCTATATATCCTTATTATCCATAAAAAAATTCTTACAATCTAAAAAGAAATATTTTCTGGCTTTAAATAACCTGCAAAGCTGTAGAAAACAATCAAATTTTCATTTGAAAGTTGAAAGTTGGAGATCTGATGAACTGAATGCAAACGTTTGGCGTGCCTTCTTTCACCAAGGAAGCGACTGCTTTATCAGTTCATTGGAATTAAATCTTGTTAAAATTTATTCCTCTGAATAGACTTTCTAGAACGAACCTTAAAAGAAGAAACGAAACTTATTTTTGGATTTCTTTTTACTTTGCCTCTTTTTATTTAAAAAAAGAAACAATTACTTTCAGATTTTTGTCTGAATTTCTGGGATGAGGAAATTATGGAGAGCCACAATTACCAATTTCCAAAAAGGACATGGCATACAGAAAAAGAAGAATTTTTGATTATTTACATTTGGACTATTCTCATTATTATTGTTATTACATTGTTTCAGTTGTGTACTCCAGCCTTCCTCAGGTGTATATCGATCTGGATAACCTACAGGGAATTCCAAACTGAACCCTTTATTTAATCTACAGGGTTAGAGTGTTCTTGTTCCAATGCATTTGTCTAGGGATATCTTGTCTAGTTCTTATTTTTAGTACTGCTCATTGATTGCTCTGTTTACACTGAGTCCAAGTAAACACTGCCCGACCCAAGGATTCTAAACTGAACCCTTTATTTAATCTACGGGGGTAGACTGATGTCATTCCACTGGCCATGTCTAGGGATATCTCGTCTAGTTCTTATTTTTAGTACTGATCAATTATTGCTCACCCTTTTTCCACACAATTGCCTCTTTCAGAATCTCTGGTCGCCAATCTGGCACCTCATGTAAAAAACACTTTCCTGAACCTCTAAGCCCAGCCATCTGAAACGATATGGCTTCCAGGCTGAATATACTACACAATCGCCTTTTTCAGCATCGCAAGCCATGTGCAATAG
Source organism: Acanthosepion lycidas (assembly GCA_963932145.1). Lineage (NCBI taxonomy): Eukaryota > Metazoa > Mollusca > Cephalopoda > Sepiida > Sepiidae > Acanthosepion > Acanthosepion lycidas. Next base: position 10,231,248 of record OZ010603.1, read on the forward strand.
CACTGAATAGCCAATAGCCAGGATGCTATTGGCTATGATGCAATATTTATGGTCATTAATTCTGAACATTCATTTTGAATCTGGATTTGTAAATACACATCAGAGATTAACAGCTTTGAATATATTCTCCTGCCATTTAACTTCAAAAAAACTTACTCTGGATTTGGTAATGGGTTCACTTGTTGCAAATAGTATGCTCCATCTCAGCTTAAATACTGGCATCAAAACTATTTTTTACTTGAAAACCAGCCTTGAATTTTGAAACTGACACAGTCCATTTGACAGGAAAACATTTTTTTTAATTCTTCCTTAAGATTTTTGTTCTGATTTTTTAAATGGGTCACTTGTCCACTTACATTTTTACAATAAACATTTATCTGCAAATTCCAAATTTCAAATAGTTTCATCCAGTCAGTACCGAATAAATTTGTAGGATTTTTTAATACATAACTTTTAGTTTTTACATGCTTATTATGGAATGAGACAAGTCATTTCTCAAAAAAGAATTTCTCACCAGAAACTGAAATTGTGACTTTGGAAATCATTTTAATAAAGGCTTTCAAATTTCCTTTGACATGGTTTCGCTGATTATTGAAATATCACTATCAATGTCAAGTGGCATTTTTGCACCCACATTATTTGTTTTCACATTCACAAATTTTCTTTCAATTTCAATGACCATTTTTTTCCATCGCAACACTGTGTATGAATTTTGTACACTGAGAAGTTTTTCTTGGATTGATTTTGCAGTGTGACTGTATATGTCCTCCTTTACTACACTTGTAATATTCTGCATTTTTAAATGGACAGTCATTTCCAAGATGTAATTTACCATATCTAAAACAAGAAATTATTCTCCTTTAAGTACATTTGTCCTTTGCTTGTAGCAATGCACATTCTTTTTTCTGAATTTCTTCAGTATCTTGTTTCAGAATTAGAAATGTCTAGCAATCATCCAGTATTTCTTGCAGTGCAATATTACTGTTTTGCTCAATTTTTGCTAAAATTTTTGTTTGTTTTTCAGCATTTTTTTTTAACTGTTACACCTTAAATGAAAATTAACCCTTTAAAGATATCTGGAGTCATTTTGTTAATTCTAACTTTTTCACATTCTTTTTTGACGATACCAGTATACATTACAAAATTCATGCACCTACAATGAGTATTAAACAGAGAGCTCTTGTCACTAAAGACTTTTGTCAGAATATGTACCATGTCTTCAAATGCAATTTCATCTGGTTTTTTCAGTAATATGTAGTTGCAGTATTTTTCATACTCTATCGGAACTATTTTGCTCAACAACAATCTTGTTTTTCTCTCATCTTCTCTGCCACTGCATTAACTGAATATTTGTTTATATCTATGAAAATACACAGAAAAAATCAGTCCCTCATCAGGATCATATACAAATTCTGATATGGCGTTTGGACAGTGTCTGGTGTAAAAAACATTGAAAAATCTTTTGTTTTCTTTGGAATTATATCCAACAACTCCTGTTACTGTTTTTGTAGTTCTAGCAACTGTTGATTTTGTTTTTGTTGTTTTGTTGTTGTTGCTGAATTTCAACTGTTGAAGCCAAAATTTGCTCCATATTCACAAGAATGTTTTTTCCTACACCCAAGAAAAATTTTTTTTTCTTCTACACAACAAGAAAAATTTTTTTAAAGCAACATGTTAAAAATTCTTGTCGTCACCTGTATCCTTGTTCCTGAAGCAACAAGAATGTTTTTCCATACTTGTTCACTCAGTATGACATTCCAAAATCCTTGTAACTCTAATTACAACTTTTATCAGTTCCTGAATCCTCATTACTGTTATAAGTCATAAGAATCCTCGTCCCAACAGTTATAAATCGCCTAAGTTTTGAATCCCTCATCACCATTGTTATAATGTGCTTCATAGCACTTATAATGTTTTGGCTTCTTGCCGTGACACCTGTATTAATTAGCCTGAAGATTGACTCCAAATGGCTTTTTCTTCCTACCTCTGACCTGGAGCTCTTTATTTATAATTATGGACATATAGTTACTGGGGGTGTACTAATTACTCCACAAAATATATATATATATATATATATATGTGTGTGTGTGTGTGTGTGTGTGTGTGCAAAAATTAAAATATAACTAAAAATATACATAAAAACAAAAAGAAAACGTATCTTAGCAATTATGTAATACATAACTTAATTTCTCAAACTAAAATAATATAATTATATTTATATATTATAAAAAATTCAACAATTCAATTTACTCACTTTCATTGCTTAGACATTATATTGTATCACTTAGCATCCTCCATAGTTTACCTTGACTTTCAGTTCTACTGAAGTATATTTATGCATGTTCTTAAATTTATAAATTCAGAAAAACTAATGACATTTTTACTTCTGTGTATAAATACATGTTTCAAAATAAAATCCTTACATTTGCCTTGATGAAGTCCATCAGAGGAAGAAATGTGTCAGCTAAGATATGTTTTCCTTTTTGGTTTATTTACATTGATATATATATATATATATATATATATATATATATATATATATATATATATATATATAAGTGAACATTGAAGACAACACTCAGAGGCGACAGGCTGTTTCATGCTAAATGTAATCATCAGGCCATGAGTGTTGGATTTTTCTCTCGACTATTTATATATATATGGGTCAGTGGTGCATTTGTGGGTAATCTATTCTGGTGGTTACTTTGATGGGAGTAGCTTGTTTATCTATATTTTGGCTTGTTTATATATATATATATATATATAGATAGATAGATAGATAGATAGATAGATATGAACAGTGGGGATATAAAAATGATAACTGTCATTTTCACACCTCAAGCTATCTTCAGACTTGTGTCCACACTATCTATATTTACAAATGCTCTATCTCTGATATTGATTATTCTTCTCCTATAAATTCAAATTCAATATCTGTCTATATCTCTGAGATGAGGTATCATGATTACTTGTATTATTCACAATACTCAGACCGTTATCCTCATCTTCATTGCTATATTCACAATTTTTCAGCCATTGTCCACTCCATCTGTCTTCAGGCTTAGCTGACCACATATGGAGGGAAAAGGGAGATCACCACCCCCTGTAGGATGAGGTTGAAATAATAGACAGGGAGCATCACTGGAAAACACGAAAACTTAAAGAATATGCTACAAAAAATCTCCTGAGTCAACCAATCATAGAAATGAATACAATATGGGAACCAGTAATAAGGAGTGCTAGAGAAAAGCAATGAATAACAGCAAAAATTGCAATATAAGCTCTGGTAAAAAATGAAATAATAATAACAGAAAAAATTGCAATATGAGCACTGGTAAAAAAAAAAAAATGCTGCTGAGACATTAGGTTTATAAGTCCCAAAAATTTAAACACAGATGTCCTCAAGAATACTGGCCCAGTGGATAAAGACGTTGGTTAGATCCATTGACTAGACCCAAAGAGTTGTAAGTTCAATTCCAAAACTTGGAGAGTTGAGTTAAAGTGAAATACCTGAGACATCTGCAAGAGGCATAGCATGTAGAACTAGAACCATCTATCCCAGTGGACAAAATAAAGGGTTCAGTTCAAAATCACCTGAAGAAGGCCAGAGCGTACAATGAAACATGAATATGGCAATGAATGGTCCAAGTAATGTAAATAATGCAAGATGTGTTTAATTTATTGGCAAACATCGACTTTCATGATCACAAAAAAAAAATGCAGTGTCAAAAGAATGGTTTTTCTCATGACACTGCTATTATTTTAACTACCTTCACTCCTCAGCAATGTTTATTATTTTAAAATGATGATTACAATTAAAAAACTAAAACATGATTAAACTGAATTTATACATTCTTTTTGTTCTTGAGAATTTACACTAAGACTAATGCAATATTTATCATTTACCAATTTATAAAGAAATAAATATGAAAACAATTTTTTATTCCTAATTTATAAACATTTACTAAATTATTAAAATATGTGAACCAACCATAAATAAATCGTTATTATTTAGCATTTTATAAAGTTCAAATCAATTGGCAATTAGCCAGTGTTTTGCCAACCATTCCAATAGCCAATATTATAAATAGATTGTATAAACAATCTTGTGGTGGACTTCATATTAATTTAACTTTAGATTAGGAAACAAGGCTCATGCAAAACAGGATAACCAAAAGACATTGTTATACATAAAATATGTATTTAACAAGACGTACAATATCAAACAACAGTGTGAAAGAAAGCATGCATTTAAGTAAGAAAAGGTTGAATTAACCAAGAGTTGTCTATCTTTAATTGTTATTTTAGTGTTCAATGAGAAATAGTTATTTGGTTCAAGGTTCACTGGAATAATGTTCATGAGAGTCTCTTGTAATAATTGTTCTTGAAAGATATTGCTGTATAAGAAGAGTTTATGTGAGTGTATACAAGGTATGTTCAGCATGTGAGTGGTGTGTGTGAGTGAGAAAGTTGGCGCATGGTTTCAACTGTCTTGGATTCGTTTGGCAGCTGAATTCTCACTAATTAGCTAAGAAACATTCTTGCTTAAATAAGTGACTATAGGCTCCAAATCGATGCGCGGGAAAAATTATTCTTCATGTGCAAACGATCTGATTGGTTGGCATTGACCAATCAGCAAGCAAGCTTTGGGGAGACTTAAGACAGCTTCTGTGATCTACTTCTCCCAAAAGTGCACAGAATTGACTACTTAAAAATAGAGTGATTACTAAATTGTCACATTACTGTGATTTGTAAATTGCCTGTAGTAAAGTAGTGGTGATTAATTAACCAATGAATGCTTGGCATTGTATGTGATTTGTATTTTTGTATGTATGTATGTTTGTGTGTAATATATCCCCAAAATCTAATAAATAAATAGTATTTATTATTTTTGTTGTCAATTCTCAAGAATAAAAAAAATGTATAAATTCACTTTTCCTATGTTTAAGTTTCATTAAAATTTTAATCATCGCTTTTTAAAACAATAAACATTGCCTAGGAGTGAAGGTAGTTAAAATAATAGTGGTGTCAAGGGAAAAACACCTTTTTGACATTACATTTTTTTTTTACCACCTCACATCCCATAATCTGCTCTCAGACAAGCAATATGGTTTCCGCTTTGCCCGATCTACAGCCGATGTGCTTACGGCCATCACTGAAACAGTCTACCGAGCTCTTCAAAATAACGGGGAAGCCCGAGTCGTGGCACTAGACATCTTCAAAGCATTTGATAGGGTTTGGCATGCCGGCCTTCTTCGCAAGCTCCAGGGTTATGGCATTACGGGTCGATTATATAACCTAATATGATCATTCCTGTCAAACTGTAAATTGAAGGTCGTTCTCAATGGATTCTCCTCCAGTTCCTATCCCACGAATGCAGGTGTTCCTCAAGGCTCCATCCTAGGCCCCACTCTATTCCTTATCTACATAAATGACAGATGTCATGAGTTCCAGCGCCTTACAAGGCTGGCATTCTGCTCTCACCCCTTCACTGTCGAAACTCCTAAATGTAGCCGTCTCTTCTACTCTAATCTCGCACCTCTCGCCTGTGGAACTCCCTTCCCTTTTTCTGTTTCCCTGTGAGCTATAATCTCCAGCTATTCAAGTGTAATGTCAATCAACATCTCCAGTTGCCTTGATCTATCCACTACCCTCATCCTTTCTTCTATCACTCCTCTGATCTTGCTCTAAATTTTCTCTAACCCCTTGCGCACTAGTGGCTTAAAAAAAAAAAAAAAAAAAAAAAAACATAGGTTTGTTTGCCAAAATTTTTAATTGTATTTTTCCAATTTTCAAATAAGAAAAAATAAAATTAAACAGGCAGACCTTGTTGGTTGAATTGAATTTAATCAATCTTGTTTGGATGAATACTTGCTCCCTAAATATTTTTTAAATTCTAAATTATATATATATATATATATATATATATATATATATATATATGTTTAGTGATTCTCTTTTATGAGGCTTTTTTTTACACGGTCCTTCTTCTGTGAGCCATGTCCTTTCATGACATGGGTGATCATAGCTTTCCACAACTTCTCCATCTTTTGTTACCCTCAGCAATGTTTGTCTTTTTACTGTCCCTCCCACTAGAGTTCTGCCGTCCATTTAAACACAAACATGCCAGGTAGATGGCCTACTGCCCATCTCTGTCCTGTGAGTACCCAACGTTAGCAATTTATTTTATTTTTAAATTTTGAATATTGTTACTAGTGCTTGACATGAGGAGACTTATTCACAACGAGAATCACCATCAACCATAAAACATTGGTGATGAATAAACAAATAAATAAAATAAATGTTTCTCCTAATCTTCTTGCTAAATGGCAGTTTTTTAAGCACCTATGTAATTTTCTCATAGAGAAAATTACTTGTCTAGTATTCCATCAATCTGACTTAAATTGAACCCCAATCTAAGTTGATCCAAAAAAATGATTATCACTTTTAATCAATCGAACCTCACTTTGTAACTCATGTGGTCAAACACGGAAATATTTTTTTTTTTTACTTCTGTAATGAAACATTTGAAGGCTAAAAATCTCTGACTTTGTATACACATAAAAAGTGACAAAATAGACAGAAAGACTTTTTAAAAATTTATATAGGAATTTAGCTTTGAAATCTTAAAAAAAGAAAAACTGGATAAAAAAAAAAAAACGACAGCAAATTGATGTATTTTTTTTTCGTCAGTGTTAATTTTTTCAAGTAGAAAAATAGTTTTTTGTTATCCCGCAGTTGAATAAAAAAACGTTGTTGCCGTGTTTAAAATTTCCAACTATTATTCTCTTTTTTGATGTTTTTCATTTGATCCCTGATGGGTGAATAATTCATGATTTCATTCTCAAGAAAGATGGAAAAACTTTGTAACTGGACCCTTTATTTTTATTTTTGGGGGTAATTCAATCAACTTCGTAATTTTTTATTATTTTTTTGTTCTTCTAGAATTAAATAGAGACTATTGTACGAAATTTAAAACCAATGTCTATTTAAATTATTATTAATTTTTAAATGTTTAACTCGGAAATTGTTAGTAAACTGACTTCTTTTAAAACTGATTTTGATTGTTTGTATGTTTGTCAAGAAGTATGGGTCGTCGTTTACAAATAACGGACACTCCCAGGTGGCGCTTTGGTGTATTTAATAACCAATGACGACAGGTGACCTCTTTAAACCACCTGTACAGGTAGGACCTACTACTCGTTGCCACAGGTAAGTGGTCTCTTCAATCTAATTACTTGCATTGTTTTGAATTTTTGTCTTGGTCTGTTCAAAAGATAAATATTTTTATGAATTACCTGAAATGTTTTTGTTTTTTTTATGATTGAATATTATTTTGTAAATGTACCCAGAAGGTAAAAAAAAATCCCCACCCTCTTGACTTTACTGGGCCAAGAAGATGGCGCCTTTTGTTAGGGTTTTTATTTTCATGATCTAGGTTTGTTTTACTTTTAAACTGAAACCATACAAATATAGAAACTAAAACTGGGCAGCAAAATTCATCCCTTTTTATTTTGTAGATATTATCTTCTGTTCATTTACCTGCACCAGAATGATTTCTTCTCTTGATTAACAAACCTTTTTTTTTTTTTTTTCATCCTAAAACTTTTCTCATGACTCGCTTCCGGCTTTGTTAAAATTTGATTTTTTTTTTTTAAATATATACCTGCAAATAAATTACTTTTAAGGGATATTTTAAATTTAATTTTTATTTTAAAAAAATCTATTACGGTTCATAAGCATGCAGTAAATGTCACAAAAAAAAGTTAAACAAAGCTCACAACAAACTCAACAACGTTCACCAGTTTTTTTTTTTTAAATTAAGATTGTAAAAAAAAATGTAAGAAAACCATTTATTTATTTGATTAAGCAATTTGGAAAATTGCTCAGAAATGCTCTATCTTTTACAGTGTACACAGCACGTTTTACGGCAAGATGGAATGAGAAAATACGAGATTTTGTACTATTTTTTTTCTTCAAATTAAAAAACCTCAAATGAAAACATCTAAATTTTCAATTCCTGTCTTTTCCAAGTAAAAATCTAAGTTAAATGGATTGAAATAAATTCAATTTCCAGTACCAAATGAAATTTTTAGAAGTAAAAATTAACGAAAAAAAAAAAAATTTATTACTTTTTTTTATTTAATTACCTTTTGTGTGAAGCAGAAAGTTTACTTAGCAGATCAACAGGAAGTCAGTTCGATCCTCACCGGGGGCCCCAACTAGAAGCAAGTTTAGATAATATGTAATATTTAGCCAAAAAGAAAAGCAACTTCTAACTTCAAATAAACTTTACTTATTCGCAAAACTCTCAAAGACGATCTAAAAAAAAAAAAAAAAACAAAGCTTAAAAATCCAAAACTAGAAGAAAAAATTAAATCAAAATGTTATGTAGGTCAAAGTCAAAAACTAATTTAATAATAAAACTAAAAACATAAACTTTTTTCTTTTTTTTTTTTTTTTTTTTTTTTTTTAAACTAAAAAGTTTTCTAACATTTTTTTCGTTCTCTCTTCAAAGAAATTTTTTTTTTTTTTTTTTTTTTCGTTTGCTATATCGAAATTTATGCCTGCCTCCAATGAGGCTTTCTTGTAATAAGTCAAAGTGTTATGTAGCTGGGTCATTAATGCATTGTACGCTACAGTACACTGTATACAATTAAACATTTAATCCCGCAACCGGCAACAGCAGGAACTTCTGCTATAAAACTTTCAGACCCCATTTTTTAAAAAAAATTTCTTTTTCTAAAGAGAGGTGCAAGAAGGTAGAATAAATGAAGTTATTTCAAACATCTAATTCTAAGTAAAACTCTAATGCTCAAGAGAGGTAATATCGTCTTTTAAAAATAAAATTAAAATAGATTCTAAAAAATGGGTTGGTCATTTTATAAAAAGTTGCTTAAACAAACTTTTTATGTATTAGGTTGGTGCAAAAATAATATTTATTTATTGGAGATTCAATGAAATAACACCCGGATATATATGGTCTCTAAAGTAAAGATGACTGGAGGTGTGAAGCCATGCAGTGTTGATTCTTAGGCTTTACACTCAATATCTCGAAATTCAATGATATATTGTGCACTCTTCTTTGTAGCAAATTCTAAGCATCTATCTGTTGCAGGGAGCCATTCGTAGAGACTATCCCTGCGCAAACATTAAAATAAGTGACACAGCAAAGACAAGGATAGCTAGAACAATGTGATTATTAATTAGATTAATAATAATAATTAAATAAATTATACCAAATTTCTTTATTGGCAAAATCAAAGTAACAAAGAAAAATGAAAAGGTCTAGCTAGTGTTTTGAATTGCTTTAGTTGGCTGTGCTAAACGTTATCATCGATCCAAAGTCCAAACTGAGCCAATAGTTATAGGTTGGTGATATACCTGGAGTTGTGAGTTTGGTGGTAAAACAGGCCTGAAAGCGGCCTGTATGAGGGGTTTGTGGCAGACTTCACCACATTAATTTAACTTTAGATTAGGAGACATGGCTGATGCAGAAAAGGATAAGCAAAAGACATTGTTGCGCATAAAATATGTATTTAACAAGATGTACAGTATCAAATAGAGATGTGAAGAAAAGCATGCATTTAAGTAAGAAAAGGTTGAAATAAACAAGAGTTGTCTCTCTTTAACTGTTATTTTAGAATTTCAAAGTTCACGGGAAGAATGTTTATGAGATCTATTATAATGACTGTTCTTAAAAAAGATTTTGCTGTGTAAGAAAAGATTATGTAAGTGTATACAAGGTATGTTCAGCATGTGAGTGTTGTGAGAAGCTGAATTCTCATTAATTAGCTAAGAAACATTCTTGCTTAAATAAGTGACTATAGGCTCCAGATTGCTGCGCGGGAAGAATTATTCTTCACGTGCGGACGATCTGATTGGTTGGCATAGACCAATCAGCGAGTGAGCTTTGGGGAGACTTAAGAAAGCTTCTGTGATTCGTTTCTCCCAAAAGTGCACAAAACTGACTACGTAAAAGTAGAGCGATTACAAAATTGTCGCATTGCTGCGATTTGTAAATTGTCTATCGTAGTGGTGATTAATTAACCAATGAATGCTTGGCCTTGTATGTGATTTGTATTTTTGTATGTATGTTCATGTGTAATAGATCAGCACAAGTTGATATGACTAGTGGCTCGTAGGTCAGAGATTGTGGCCCAGGCTGCGAGATATATTGCTGCTTTGGGTTGGCCAGGCTGTTTAGTCTGCTTCGCTGTATAGGTAGGAAGAAAAGATTTTGTGAGCCTCTGAAAAGGGCATTTGAGTGTAGTCAGATCTTTGTTTGATGGGAGCAACAGGAATGAGGCAGGAGCTGGAGCAAACTGGGGTGATGACTAATGACAAGCTGAAAATGGTGGTAGCTGGAACTGTGGGCTGGTTGATTGGCTGCTGATGGAACAGATTCTACACACTCATCCTCTTTGCCTGGACCGAGCAGACCATCTGTATTTACATTTGATTTCCTATTGAGTCAGGATGCAACACAAGATCAGTTTGTTTTAACGTGGGGAACCCAAGTGGAGACACTCTGGCCACTGGTCTTGGCTAGTCATAGCCAGTCAAGAAACCATGTTACAGAACAGATCTAAGGATTCTGTCCAAGCAGCAGGGTGAGAGGGTAGAGGGCCTGGCATAGAACAGATGATACAAATGCAGAATTTCCTCTGCACCAAGATTTTTTTTCTCTCCTCCTGTACGCCCTCTCCTGTTCTGTCTCTGCATGCTGATTTTTATAACGAGGGAGCATTAATACATTTACGTCTTTTTTTTTTTTTTTTTTTTTTTTTTTTTTTTTTTTTTTTTAAGCTTAGCGCCCCGAGCAAGACATGAAGCCACTAGGATGCAGGGGGGTTGCAGAAGATTGGTAGCAAGAGCAGATAGGAGGGATAGAAGAAAGGATGAAGGGAAGGGTAGTGTGTAGATCAAGGTAACTGGAGATGTCGATTGACATTACATTTGAATAGTTGGAGATTATAGCTATCAGGGAAACAGTAATTGGGAAGGGTGTTCCACAGGCAAGAGGTGCGAGGTATGAAGCTATTGGAGTAGAAGAGATGGCTACATTTTAAAGTTTCTACAGTATAAGGGTGAGAGCGGGATGCCAGCCTCGTAAGGTGCTTGTATTCATGGAGACTGGGGACCAGGGAAAGCAGCTCATCGGAGCAATTGCCATGAAAGTATTTGTAGAAGAGACAGAGAGAGGCGACGGCGCATCTGTGAAATAGTGGCTGCAGGCGAGACTCCAGATCAGGACCAGTCACATTACATATCCGTCTCTGGATCTTGTCAAGAACTCCGAGGTAAACAGAAGGTGCCCCAGACCATATATGGCAGCAATACTCCATGCAAGGGCGAATGGTCATTTTGTATATTTGAAGTATCGATTCAGGGGAGAACAATTTCCTGGCGCGGCACAGAGCCAACTTTCCTCGCAGTGGACGATGCAATTGACTCAATGTATTTGTTCCATCTCAGGACGATGCAATTGACTCAATGTATTTGTTCTATGAGACTACTACTGGTTACAAATGAACAGTTGGAAAGTAACTTAAAGTCACGATATATTATGCAACTGAATATCATGCAAACAAGAGCAGGAAGGAAATGGTGTTTTCTTTGGGTTACCATTGAACCATATAAATGAAACAATCCACAGAATTACTATTCTCGATTTATGCTGTTTTAGTATCACACCGAAGAGTCCTGTTCACTGAAACAGAATGAAAACAGTAGTAAGAGGCTTCTCGCTATCTATCTTTTGTGACGTATGGTGCCTGTTAATAATTAAGTATAACTCAAAACTTCAATGTTAAGATAAAACAGTATTTAATTACAACCACAAATAAATCCTTAACAAGAACAAAGAAGTAAGTCAACCAAAGATAATTAACCATTTCCGTGAATACCTCGTTAGTAGTGTGGCTTGGCTCAACATCTGGTAAATCCTAAATCAAAACCCAAATCATCGCTGCACAATAATTAACACTAATTCGACCGGATAATTCCACTCAATAGTCCCTCAATAATTATCCAATAATCACTGCAGTCAGTAGCCTGACGCTGCTATTTATACACCTGGAGGAAAAAATATATTCATAAGTTCAGAGTGTCACATTCAAACATCAGTGTTGGTAGTTACTCATTGTTTTCCTATATGACACTATCTATCTCCATGAAAAGTTTATTGGGGAGAAAGGACAATAAAAGAACAGGTTTCAAAAAGACGGAGGAGGAGGATTTGTACTGCATTAAAATTTTTAAAGATCATAGTTGATGAGTAAAACAAAATGCTGGAAGAGTGTTCAACAGGTGAGAAGTGTGACAGAAGAAACTATTAGAATAGAACTTATGCTTACATCTAGCAATTTCAGCAGTAAAATGATGAGGCCTAGCTGTCAGTCTAGTGCTACTAAAAGGGCCCTTTTGGGAAAGGAGAGAGAACAACATCCAATCTTTTATCCAAGGCTATTATGAAAAATGCAAACATAAAAGAAAACTTTTACTCTGGTGTGAAATTTGAAAGAAATTTGTATTTATTAAATGACATAAAAAGAATAGTACAGAATACAAAATTTACAGCATGTGCTTGCACATCATTTTCTTTTCTGTGTCAAACAATTAGGCAAGATAACAAGTTCTAATTGCAATTCTGTTGGGCTCATAAAAACAATTATTAACAAAATGTTCACTTTGGCTCATTTGTCTGTTGAAAGAGGTTGAGAATGATGGCAAATTCACAAGTGTTGCTGGGTTTCTACTTTGTTTAGACCAGCCATTCTCAACCTTTCCTCCATTATTGACCCCTTCAGCTTTATGTATTTCTCCCTTTACCCCCCTCACCTACTTCCCTACAAAAAATTCATAGCCATCATAAAGCATTGATGTACAATTTTGTGACTAAATGAATGATTTTTTCATTCAAAATACTGAGGGTTATTTTTTTTTTTTTTTTTTTTTTTTGTCAAAATACTGTGCCTAAAAAAATACTAAGCGACACTCAAAATACTGATTTCTTATTTAGTACTAATCTACTAATTTTTTAGTATAAGTTAGTACTCTGTATAAAATTCAGTATTTTTATTAACGTTTGTAGTCATTTAATAAAAAAATTATTCATTTTATCTGCTGTATTAGTAGATCTACAAATTAATACTAATCAATCATTCATACAAAAAAAAATTTTTTTTTTTTAGTATTTTTGTTTTTGGCATTTTAAAAAATTTTTGGAAAATACTAAAAAAATTGTTTTGAATGAATGATTATGATTAGCACTGACTAATTTGTGACTAAAAATTGTGCAAATTAGTCATTAGTAAAAATACCAAAACAGAAATAAAAAATACTGACAAATACTAAAAATTAGTAAAAATTCAGTATTCTGATGAAAAAATTAGTAATCCATCATTCATTTGTAACATCAATGCCATAAAGTGACAGAAAAACAAGGTCAGAAAGAACCTTTTTATTGTTTAGGACTTTAGGTTTTGTATAAAAATAGTATTATACATTCGTATCAAAGAAAAAAAAGAAGAAAATCAAACCTTTTCTAAATAGAAAATTATGAAGTTAATTTGTATTACAAAAAATAATGAACAGAAACAGCAGAAGCATTATCAGTGGGAACACTGCTGATTCATTGAGTCAATCAGTTTGTTTATACGAGGAGCTGTTTCTGATAATGCCACTCTCATATCATCATCGGCTTTCAGGCGTTTTTTTTTAAATTGTCAGGTACTTCAATTATTTACCCCCAACTATATAATTTTTTACCCCTTAGGGGTAAATTTACCCCTGGTTGAGAATATCTGGTTTAGACAATAATTCAGTGAGATGGGATAAACCTTGTATTTTCCTAAAAGGTTCAAAACTGGGATTAATACTTCTCATCTTGTGACAAACTTTCGCAAACAAATATAGAAAAATAATTGGATATCTCTCTAAATTTGTACAAATTTCTGTTTTTGTTGCTTCTTTCTTATTATCAGCAGTGACATGGTTGGTTTTTAGTTTTTATTCCTTTTTGTCATCTCTGTAGTTGTCAACATTGTCCTTATGAATGCTGAAAGCTTTGTCTTTTTTAAGTTTTGTTGTCTGCCAGTGACTTTGACTTGTGAAAGCCAAGTACCTTCTGCTTTTTGCCTCCTAGCTGAATAATTTATAATTTTTCCCAGTTAGCAACATATTGAAGGTAATTTTCAAGATCAGCTACCAATTTAACTTTATTAAATTGATCAGACTTACCATTAAGACAAGACTAAATAGTTGTCACCAGCATAGATACCAAATCTTGAAGAGTGGCTGTTAAAGACCACCATCATTTTATAATTTAATAAAAATATTGTATCAAATAAAATAAATGGCCAGAAGTTCCTTAACTTTTGAACTTGTGAAGACCAGCATGTCAAATTCTGTCAAACACCTTTGAGATATGTTGTAGAGTAGGACTCAGCATGTTCTTCCCTACTACTGTGACAATGGACTGCTTATAAATATGACAAGTAACCACATTAGAGTAGGATTTGAGTAGTAGTTGATTTATTCAAGTTTATCAGTTCTCTGTATGTGTATTTAATAAACCTCTTCTTTGTTTTCCTTACCTAGCCTTCTGTTTCTTTGATACTCTTTCCAAGTATGGTCTTACTAATTTTTGGCTATTTTGAATAAAGACGACATAAAACAATACATCTAAATCAACAGTTTGAGTTTTGCTATTCTTATTTAAAGCTTGACGGACTCTTTTGCTAATAATTGTTAACACAGAGGCAATTGGCTGAGTGAAGCAAAAGCCATAGTGTTTATCTGGCAGAAGACCATGCAAGGTGAGACATTTAACTAATTCCAAATTGATCAGTGCCTTTAGTAGAATGCTCAAGAGCCACTTAAGGTAGAACGTTAATGTGTGCTGTTGTATGTGTTTAAAAACAAAACGTGAAGATCAGGAAGCTATGCAGGAAAGATAACAGTTAACCTTAGACTTGAAGTGGTTAAGATTATTGTGATTGGGAAAATTGGAAGAGAATTTATGAGCAAAGCATTCTGCTTTATTGATAGAAGATAACACTTCAAATGCTATAATTGTTTAACCTGTGAAATTGTCCAGCATAGATTTCAGAAGTAAATGAAAGTGATGATTTTCAAAGCATTGCTTACATGTGGCATAAAGCTGAAAGTATGGGGACACCCAGTGAGGATTGAACTCACTACTCAGTCATAATTGAACTAGTGAGACAAGCTTGCTAACCATTACACCACATTGAGGTACCCCATAAGCAAATGAAAGTGTTTCATCTGATGGAATTGTTAAAATCTCATATGGAATAGGGTGAGCTCATTTTTAATTAGGAGTTGGGTCAGTGCAACTCAACAATATGTGTTAGCCAAGGATAAAGAGTTCATTCCTTGGGAGGATTAACATTAACAATCTCCATAATAGTAACCTGAAAGGTAAAATAACATAATTATCAGTTCTCTCCCTTTTCTCTTTTCATGTAGACAATAGATGGGGCTTATTTCCACATCAATATTCTTGGCTCGCATATATGATCCAGAATCTTGTCAGAGAAGAGTCCACTTGTAGTTGGGTCATCTGCAACTTGGCTTGAGCTGAGACTCTATTCAAATGTATGTATTACCCTTTGTTCTAACGTTTTTGCAAATAATTGCAGTTTTGATCTTGAGCCTTTTCAACCAATATTTGAATAGACAAGTGAGCAGAAACATGTAGGGCTGTATTGTTGGTTTTACATATTACTGGAAGATTTTCCAGCTTGTCTTCAATACATAGAAGTTCTAGAAGGTATTTTCTGTAAAAAGTGCATGCTTTCTTAGTATCAACCTTAGCAAGCATCTCTGTTTCCTGCAGACTTTTCACAACTTTCTTGATTCTTTGAGATTGCCAAGAAATGGGAACACATTTATCATTGTCACCCACAAGAAAGATAATGGGTCCTGCTTGAGATCCTGCAAATGCTGCATCACAATATGCTATCAGTTTCATTCTAGTAAGTTTGTCTAGGTTAGGTATCAACAGTCTGGAGGATATTTTCTTAGTGTTTCTAACTGACTTGTTTACCATATACTCTCCACCTTCGTCTTTTAGGGATCATGTCACATCTCTTATAACTTAAAAATCAGTCAATGTAACTTTCCTATTGACCTTCTACATAATTTGAGCTTGTCATTTGCAAAAACTATTTGGATTATAATCAGTCTCTGAGTGTATCATAGGGATTGATTTGACAAACTCATCTTGACTAATTATTATGGAATCTTTTTGCTAACAAATCTGAAGACCAAGATATTTGAAACTTGAAATTTTCTCTGATTTAACCATAAAGACTTTCCTAATTTTCTGTATCACATTTTCATCAACTTTCTCAGTGTCTGCCCAGAAGAATTCCTCCACATGATTTGATATAACTTCATTATAGTGGAGTAATGGATAGTGGCTTGGATTGAGAAATCTGAGAGCAGAGTTCGAATTCCAGCCTAAATTGCTTGTGAAGTTTTCTTGATATTTTTTTTTTTTCTCCAACAAAATTAGAAAAGAAAAGTGAATTAAAGTCTTACTTGATAGTTGATATGGTCATGCTTTGTGCCTCTGATATAGGCTTGACATATGAGATGAGAGAGAATGGAGGTCTGAAGTAGACATTTTGCTCTGGTGAATTGGCTCCAAATACCAAGGTGATTTACATTTTATGCCTAAAGCCAAACTGTCATTAGACACATTTTTTTTATTCTTTGACATTTGCACAAATTATAGTTATGTCAATATGAGTTTTGTAAAGCTACAAATACCTCCTTTCCACCTTAAAAAAAAAAAAAAAACTATTTACAGTTAAAGGTAAGATGGAGAAAATCTTGTAACAAACATATTTATAAACCTGAAATTGGTAAATACTGCACAGACCAAGAAAATGGTATTAGGTTGGTGCAAACATAATGTCGTTTTCTCACATAGTAACATATGTGAGAAAACGACATTATTTTTGCACCAACCTAATAAAAAAGAATACATTCACAATTACCAATTTTCTTTTCTTCAGTAGGTTAGAGTCTTTCCAAAATATTAATATCTGAGCATGGAGAGAAATCTGCATTTTGATGAAAGTAAACTAGCAAAAATTCTACCTTCTAATTTTACTAAAAGCAATGGCACAAATATTTTGCATATGTAAATGATGGTGTAAGGAAATGGAATGCAATAGATTATATTTTTGTTTTTATATAACAGAAAAAAGAGAAAAATACATGAGTATGAAAGGCATCACAAGTTAGAAATTAATGTGGGTGATACACGTGTGTATGTGAAAAAAAAATCATCCCTAAGAATTGATATAATTTTCACAAGGTTTTAGTTATAAGAAAATTAGAAATAGCTACTGTCTTTAAAGGAGAAATACCAGCTGAACTGATAGAAAATTGACATTGGATTTACCAAACTCTATTTATACTGATAACTCTTTTTGGAAGCTCCCCAAAGTGACTTATACCTTTTGCACTTGTTCTTCATGGAAGAACTGGCTATAAAGAACATTGTTCATAGTGGTTTACTAAGTGCAGTTTAGATGTGGCACTTAGCCAAGCCATTATTCATATAAGTGTAAGCAAAATGCAAATCTTTTGACACATGATCAATAAACGTCTGGGAGATGAACACCGGGTTCCTTACTCTGAAAGCACTCTATATGATATTTTCCATGGCCACAATTACAAAGAGATGGATATAAACCCCACATATCCCTAAATTCAGGGATAGGCATTTCTGTTTGAAGATGACTTTATTTTTTTTTTTTTTTTTTAACTTTACTACACTAAATACAAGTCCCAAGGGCCACTCAAGGTAGAGGGTTACTGAGTGATTGTTATAAGTGATGGAGGGAAGTAAGAATTGCATACTATGAGGATATGTAGGATATGTTTTGCAGCTATTGGGTTTAACTTAGTCTGTACTGCAAAGTATCCGATCGAAACCAAAATGGCAACATCATTACAGCCATATGTTGAAACACTAAAGTTAAGCAACATTGAATCTGGTCTGTATCTAGATGGGTGACTGTTTAGAAATGCTAGGTGTTGTAAGCTTGGATGTGCCAGTGGTGTAATGCATAATGGCTCAGAATTGTTAATCTGGGAACTGAGTTCCAATTCAAGTTGGGTTTGTTATATTTACTTACAAGCAAATACCTTTGATAATCCACCTTTTCTCCCTTCCCCAGTTATGGGTTAATTGGTAAAATTTGTCACTAAATCATTATTTCCAAAAAAAAGAAATTCTTATCTAATAAAAAATTTATGGCATCAAATATCCTGCAAAGCATTATTGACATAATTTAGACTGTTGTCCTCATCTTTATTGCCATATTAACACTGTTTTGGACATTTGATGATTTGCCCTTCTTTAGATGATATACATTGGAATATCAAACCAAACCTTTTTTGGATAACTCGGTTTCAGTTAATTCCTTTTAGTAACTCAACTCTCCAAGTTTTTAAACTCACAACTCAAATCACATTTTGGATTACTCAACCAACTGTCCTTGGGACATCAGTGAATGGATTTTTAGGAGTTATAAACCTAATGTACCAGAGCTCATATTTTTTGTTATTTTCTGCAAAGGGTTAATAAGCTGCAGAAAGCGAATGAATCGATCGAGTAACACCCATGAGAAATCACTTTGAGTGTCTTTGTAGTCATTTATTTGCAGTAAATGGCAATACCCTATTTTTTCCTAAATGGGCCAGCACAGTCAAGCAACAATGCTATAAAAATGCAGCAGGGAAAATATTAAAAAAACATAAGTCAGATGGCATATTTATTTTTTATATCATTGTTGTATCCTCCACCATTTGGTTGGTGGGAAGCTGCTTGGTGTTAGGATGCAGATATTCACTTGAATTACTTTTTATTTTCAATCATTCTTTAGGTTGTAGGCTTAGTGAAAAAAAAGTTCACAAATACTGGTTATATAGGATTAATGTTTAACATTTACCTATTTTTTTTTTAATATCATGATTATGAGTTCTGCAATCCATTATGCTCATAGTGGCATCACATTTACTGCAGCTACAGCAGAAGTGGTGTGTCTTGGACAAGATAGCCTGATGGAACCCAACCCTTTCCAGGCTGGCTTGAACTTCATTTTCTCCCCTCCCAGACTGGCTGCCAATCAAGGCTATAGGACCCAACTTGTCCTGCTATTTATTCATAGCTGGATACAGCTTTGAACTTAGTTTTTCTTCTCTTAGACTGGTTGCCGCTCAAGGCTATAGAACCCTGTCTGTCCTAATATTTGCATATAGCTGAGGGGGGGGGAGTTAGATTCATGCCTTTTCCCATGGGTATTAGCATATAACTGAACCTAATGAGCTTGACAAAAATTCAGCTTTTGGATTCCTCAATCTGAAAAACAATCCACTTCTCTACCATGCCAGTTTTTAATATAACCCTTTTAAAATCAAATATATTTTGAAGGTTGGCACTGAATGTTGGTTTTCACATTGAAAATCAATGAACACCGAGTGAATGTCGTTTTGGAAAGTTTATCTTTTTTTTATGAATACAAATTTTATCCTTTTGTAACTGAGTTTGTAGCTTGCAGCACATTGGAATAGTGAGTGTGTGATTCCCCTCCCCTTTTTTATAGCAGGCAGTCATCCTGATTAGTTCTTTAGTGGTTCGAGAGGTGGACCAGCCTGTCTTGCTTACTGGCAAAAGGGTAGAGAGAACTAACCTTGAACTTTTTTTTTTTGTTTTGTTTTGTTTGTTTTTTTTTTGTTTTTTTTTGGGGGGGGGGGGTTATATTGTGAGTACCTGTAGGATTGTTCTTTGCTTTGGTACAGGGTCTTTCGTATTTTTTTTTTTTTTGTTTTGTTTTGCTTATCCAAGTATTTGGTTCCAAAAACAAAGTTAGCTGATTGACCTGTCTTTAAGAACGTAGGTGTTAATGAGATAAGTAGATGATACTTTTCAGGGAATTTAAGAAATATTTTAATTTTATTTTATTTATTAAACTTTGCCTACTTCTTGAATTTATTATTTTCATTTTAACTTCTGACTGGTATAATTTTTGTTTTGTTGAAAAGAATAAATAATAATTAGGTTAATTGGAATGTCTTAAAATAATTGTCGGACTTTGTCCATTTCATAATGTGTGACATCATTTGTTTACATTTGGATACGCATTGAGCAGATATGAATGCATGCGAGAGAATGATGGAAGTTTAAAGACAGTAAAATCAACCTTGCTGACCAAACGATCCTCTGTGGCTGAAACGGTTAAGGCATATCAGCCTATATGACGGTTCCATATAGGATACAAGTTTGATTCCTGTCGGAGGACAAAAATTTTCTATGAATTTCTCGGACATTCAGGCTGGTAAATGTCGTTTAAATACTGTTTATTATAAAACAGAGCATTTACTTAAATATTTGTATCTATAAAAAGAATGTATAAACATAAAAATGTCTTAAAATAATTGTCGGACTTGTCCACTTCATAATGTGTTAATTGGAAATGCTATGTTTTGAGGTTCGATGGAATATAGTCTGTCATTTCTGCTTCCTTTACCTATTGTAGTTGGTGTGAATAATTTGGAAATTTTGCTGATTTTTCTCTAGGTGAAAAGGGAAATACTTTTCAGTAGTTTCAATAATTGTTGAACCGGGTATTGAACTCACATACTTTGGGTCCTGCCACTGGATCTAACCAATGCCTTTATCCACTGTGCCATGTGTCCTCAATACCCGGTTAAGGCAATGGAGAACTTTCAGAGGGAAATTAACAGGAGATAACTGATAACTGACTACCCCAGTGAGCGAAATGAAGGGTTCAGTTCGACATTCCAACCACCTGAAGAAGGCTGGAGCGTACAACGGCTGAAACGTCGTGATAAATATGGCAACAAAGATGAGGACAACAGTCCGAATAATGTAAATAATACCTCATCTCAGAAATATAGACATACTCCAAAATTTAAATCATTCATTTTTCTTTTGTAGTACAGGTCCCCCAGTTACCGAAAACCTGCCTTGAATCATAAAATAAAAATGCAATAAAACTAAGATATTATTTAATTAAAAAATCTTTTAATTGCTTTTATGAATAAAACGTATTATGGAGAATATTGTGTTAAGAAAATTTATTTATTTTTTTTTTTTTTTGATGAATAAATTTTTTACAGTTGTTTACGTTTTGTTCTGATTTTTATTTTTTTTTAATTAGAATAATTTATGAAGTTTTAAATCTTTTAAATTTCTGTATTAATTTCTAATGGTTAGGTAATATTAAGTAAAAACTATATTTACTAATCACAGCTGTCAATACCCTAAATAAACAGCTACCATTGTGTTAAAAAATGCATTTCTGCAATATTTTAATCTAAGTTTAAGTAAGTAATATTTGTTTCAAATCGAATTAAGCTTTAAATCAACTAATCTTTCTCAAATAGTTTCAGAAAAGTATTTTATTTTTGAAAGATTCTTAATAAAGAGAATTACATGTTACTGAAATCAGTGATTATTAGTGATTTCAAAACAAAAACTCCTTCCAGTCAATTTAGTATTGACTAAATTTCCAATAATTAAAATATGTTCCTTATTGTAAATATTAAATTTAATCTATTATCTTGAAATTAAAACTGAAATAAATGCTTCCAGAAAGATTTTTCATTATTCAAAATTCATTTTAAACGCATTTCTGTGGGGGGTACCTAAATATATGTGATGGTATTAATGGGATGTGTTCATACACTTTTTTTTTATGAAAATGTATTTTTGCAGTTTGAATTTTAAAAAAAGTTTTTATGGAATTAATATCAGTCAATTAAGATGTTCTTCGGATAGAAATAACTTTGTGAAAACATAAAAATGCAAGCACGTACACAATAAGCAAAAAAAATATCTGTAAAAGTTAGAATTGCAGATGAAAAAAGGAGTTTTTATTTTCTCAAGAAAATCTCCAAAAGTTTTTAGTTCATGGAAACATTTTTTTTTTCTATACTGTAATATGAATGGAATATTTTCTTGGCAAAGATTTGCAAGTTGATAGAATTTTGAAGAGAAGAAAAGAACCTCAAAATTTCATATTAAAAGTTCCTTGCTGGTTGTAAGTTTTTTTTTTTTTTTTTTTTTTTTTTTTTTGAAATCCTCTTCTGGGTACATTTGTGATTCAGGAAAAGTTTTCTTGGTAACAAAAAGATTTGAATTTACAGAGATTTTAGAGTTGACTGACATTGGCCTGTGAGTTACACTTTTTTATTTTTTTTTTTTTTTTTTTTTTTAAATATATCTTTATGAATTCTAAAATCTATTCACTAGAGCCTGATGCTGTTTTTTGTATTATGGCTTGCTATTGGTTTAAAAATAACTTTTGTTTAATTATGATTGATTGAATAATGGCTTTAAGTGTTGTTGTCATGATATTGTGAATGTACATTGTGAAGTGACACCAATTTAGTATGTGTCAAAACTAATTTGGCCATTTGGAGGTGAATTTAACTTGAATTATGACAGAACAAAGCTGATTTGTATCTTGTACGAGCAGTAGAGCCTGGCGTTGTCCAGGGATGTAACAGTAAGAGATAGATCAAGTATCGACCATCATAAAGACTGAAAAATAAAATTGACAAAGATTATTGTTTAAGGTTGACGGACACGCATGTCTTAATTGGTTTTTGTTTTTGTTTTTTTTACAAATTGATCAAACTCGAACAAAAACATTGTTTTCAATCATTATGAGTCCACCGATTGAATAGAATTTTATTATAAACAATTGTCTTGTAAATGGAATTTTTAAAGCATTCTGAATGTAAAAATAAAGAAAAAAAGTGTGCAAGACAAATAAAAAATACTACCTGCCAAAAAAAAAGTGATGTTTTGTTGAAATCGGTTGAAAAATGTAGGAAATCCGATCCCATATATAAATGAACACACACACACACACACACACACACACAACCTGTGTTTTATAAGAAGTATAACCCGATAGGAGTTGTCCCCCTTTCATTCTTGCGACAGTGATGCCTCTTAATCGTGTTTTCAAATTGATTTTGTGCAAAAACAATTGTGTTTTTCCAATTTTTGGCACTCTCAGAACCACCGTAAGGTAATTTTACATAGTCCTGTGAAGTTTTGTTGAAATCGGTTGAAAAATGTAGGAAATCCAATCCAATATATAAACGAACAGACACACACACAACCTGGGTTTTATAATAAGTATGATGATTTGTGAAAATGTTAGTGTAACAGTTATCAGCACAAAAAGTGGAATCAACAAGCCAAATTCAAATTCTAACCTGTTCTTTGCATTCACATTTGCAATAAAGCTCTTGGAAAAGGCATGAATAGGTGGCAACAATTCTAAGAAAAAGCTACTCATTGAGGAGGTAGCAGGAAACTACTCCACTATCTTTCCTGTGGTGGTTGTTGTTGGGGTAATAGTGGCTTGGAATCAGAAATCTGAGAGCCAAGTTCAAATTCCAGTTGAGTTTGTTATATTCACTTATATACAAATACCCTTGAGAATGATATGAATCCATTTCTTTCCCTCACTATGGGTTAAATATTAGAACTTGTATCTGGAAAAATCATTGTTAGTGAAATATCTTATAATCTAAAATTTGTTTTGGCTTTAACTAACCTACCAAGAATTGCTAAACTGCAAAAAAAAAATATATATATAAATCCAATCTTGCTTTCTTTATCTTTCCCAAAAAGATGATACATGAGTAATAAAAAGAAAAAGAATCTGTCAAGAACAATGATTGCCTGTATATTGTAAGAACATAATGTTAAAAAAATGATTTGAGATTCTGAAATAGCTAATTGTCTTTTAAAAAGTGTTGTTATATATGTAGTTTTAACAACGTAGACAATTGAAATGCAAAGAGAAGGCTGGATTTTGAGTATAATTGATAAGTAAGAGTATGTAATTCTCTTTAGGGAATTTGGAGTTCAGATATGTTGTTAAAAATTGTATATTTTGATATGAAATTTAAGAGCTAACTTTACACTAGTTACATTGTTCAGACTGTTGCTCTCACCTTTATTGTCATATTCACAACGTTTTCGCTGTTGTACACTCTGGCCTTCTTCAGCTGATATATGTTGGAATTTCGAACCAAACCCTTTATTTAATCCACAGTGGTAGATTGTACTCATCATTGTAATGCTTTTATCTACTAGTCCCTAAGGACACATGGCCCAATAGATAAAAGCGTTTGTTGAAGTAATATGGTGACTTGACCTGGAGAGATGTGAGTTCAATACCTGCCTACAGCAGAGGTGAACAAAAACTTGGAGAGTTGTGTTACTAAAAGGAAATAATTGAAACTGAGATCTAGAAAAGGCATGGCACATGGAACTAGAACAATCTACCCCAGTGGGCTAAATAAGGGATTCAGTTCAAAATTTCAATGTATATCACCTGAAGAAGTCAGTGTACAATGGCCGAAATGTCATGAATATGACAATAAAAATGAGGGCATCTGACCAAACAACGTAAATAGTTAAATCTCATCTCAGAAATATTGACAGATGTTGAAGAGCTAAGTTTGTTGATAATTGATTACACTGGGCCAGAAAATAATTTTTCTTTAAATCTATGGCACTACATAATTAAATTGGTCCACTGCTACAAAACAAATCAGTATAATTTTTAGGGCGAATAATTTTTGTAGATTAGCATTCATTCTTCCTCAAGGAATGGCATTTGTCAAAATCAAAAAAAATATTGATTTATTTTTATCATTTTAGGTTTGTTTTCATATGTAGATATCTGTGAAAAAAAAAAAAACGATTTGAAACTTGACATTTCTAAATAAGATAGAAAGAGATATCAATTAAAAAAAAAAAGTCAAGGAATGATTTTACACTGTATTTATATTATAAACAGGACCCCCCCCCCACTTCTAAAATGATGAAAAAAAAATTAATATTTTGACAAGTGCTGCCTTGCTATTTTGACAAGTGCTGCCTTGCTATTTTGACAAGTGCTGCCTTGCTATTTTGACAAGTGCTGCCTTGCTATTTTGACAAGTGCTGCCTTGCTATTTTGACAAGTGCTGCCTTGCTATTTTGACAAGTGCTGCCTTGCTATTTTGACAAGTGCTGCCTTGCTATTTTGACAAGTGCTGCCTTGCTATTTTGACAAGTGCTGCCTTGCTATTTTGACAAGTGCTGCCTTGCTAAAAATTATTTTTAAAAAATTTTTCACTTTTTTTTTTTTGTTTGTTTTTTTTTTTTTTTTTTTTTTTTTATGAGTAGACCACTATAGTTAAATGTACTGATTTGCCTTTAATATAAAAAAGTCTTTTTTTTTTTTTTTTTTTTTTTGTGATTTGTTTCCAAGATGGAATAATGAAAGACAGTTTTCCCCAGTCATGGATATAACACAAAATTCTGATATGCTAGAACAATTCTGAATGCAGATTTGGAATCTGTGCACTCACTTTAGTCTGATATACGCCTTTTATCTCAATAACAAAATCTTTGGTAACCAAGTGTTATTGTTTGAATTTATTTAGTCAGTCAAGGCTTTATATCATGTTTTGTCTTTGTGGGGGTTGCAAATAAATACCTTCTAAATAGGGATTTTTTTTTAATTTTTTTTTTTTTTTTTTTAGTTGAATCAATTGTTTAGAGTTGAAATCAGTTCTTGATTGTAATTTGTTAAATTGTCTAATGGCCAATGTCCTAATGTGACATAGCAATAAAAAAAAAAAAAAGGAACATTTCTTACACAAGTGATTATTGGTACTGCAATTCATAAAACAAGATGGATATATTTACAAATGAAAGAAACTTTGAAAATAAGAATTTTAAAAGCGTTTCAGAAACCTTTTCAATTGGTCCAAAATGTATAACTGAACTTTGGCACTAATTTTAGGGTGTCACTGAGAGATGCTGTTTTGATTTTTATACAAATTACAAAATTACTCTCTTTGTTTAACTTCTGGTCTTTATAGTAGGAAGATATTTGTTACAATTCTCTGCCATTTAAATCTGTTTATATGCTATATTACAAATAATATGACAATATTGTATACTATACTGAAAATAATGACAAAATGCATAGAAATGTATGTATAAAAAAAAAAAAATTAATATCTGTAGAAATAAGAAAAGTATTGAATAAAATTGTATTTGTGTGACTGATAGATTTTTATGTTTGTGTAAATTGCTGTTAACCAAAAGACAAGACTGAAATTTTTGGGAAACATAAGGCTTGGGGAATTTAACACGCATAAGGCTAACTGAAAGCAAGAGAAACATAAGAAAGCCACTATTTGACAAGTTCAACCAAATAGATGGAAGAATGAGTATCATAATGACAGAAGGTTTATAAAGGAGCAAGTATTTAGTGAGAAAAAGAAGCTGTGGAGAGCTATGATCATAAAGAGAAATGGCACATAGAGAGTCCCTCAAAACCATTAAGTAGTAACTAATCTCAAAATCTTCAAACTGTTACTGAAATTAAATTTTATTTGTTAAATTGAAATAATTTTCATCAATTTCTGTGTGAATATCTAGGCTGAGGAGTTTATTATTTATGGTGTTTAAAATTAAAATTGATGTCCTCATCTTTGATATTATCACAATTTTTTGGTCATTGTGCCCTCAGACCTTCAGTTTATTGATCCAGGTATTGGAGCTTTGAACTAAGCCCTTTATTTAATCTATAGGAGGAGACGGTTCTCATTCCATTGTCAATGTCTAGGGATATCCAGTTCTTTCTTTTTTGTTTTTACTACTGCTCAGTAATTGCTCGCCCAGTTTCCACTGAATCTGTACTACATTAGTTTTTCTCTGAACTTCTGGGATGAGGTGTTATTATTTATATTATTCAAGATAGGACTATTGTCCTCATCTTTGTTGTTGTTATCGCAATATTTCGTCCATTGTGTACTTCAACATCCTCCATGTATCTGTTGGTCTGTATAACATTCGAGGAATTTTAGACTTTATTTTTTTATTTTTTTTATATTTTTAAATTGTTTCTCCCCAAGCAAGACAATAATGGAAAAAAACTATGTATTTCACCAAATGTCTGTCGATTTTGGCTTCTTCAGGTCAGAACGAAGACCACTTTTTGACCTGAAGAAGACAAAATCAATGGTGAAAAGCATCATTTATAGGTTTTCCACATTGTCTTGTCATCTTAAAACTTTTATGTAGTTTTATATGAAGAGGTTTATCCTTTGTTTCTTGTTTAGGATTGGGTTTTCCGGTTCCTTTTAAAGTCTACTTACACGCTATACTTCTAAAATCTCCAACTGAACTTTGAAATATTATTCAGTAATTAAATCTTGACCTCTTCAAGTCTAGAGTTAACCATTATCTATCCTGCATAAGCCCAAGAACTTCACTTCTTGCCCTTTCTTACATTCATATGACACCACACAGTAACCACTCTACCTTGAGTGGCTCTTGGGCCTTTTATTGGGTGAACATCAGCAAAAGAAAATCCAATATATCATGATAGTCAAATGCTTTCCTACAATCAGATATCACATGAAAATTTTTTTCCATGTTGAAATTTTTGAGATGAGGAATTTTTATTGTTAGATTGTTTTTTAACATTTTAAAAACTTGTTATACTTTATTTTTTTTGTTTTTCTTTTAGTCTGCAGCATGTGGCGAATACTTTTGTGTGCAGCACTTGTTGCTGTGGTGGCGGCGGTTGATATGCAAACGATTTTGTCCAATACACAGGGATATAAATTAGATAAAGACGTGTAAGTAACACTTTTTTTGTTTACATTCAAAATTAGTTTCATTATACTTAAGATATAAGGAAAAAAGATTTAAAGAAAATGTAAGAATGAAAAATGGGTTAAAAAAAAAACAAGTAAGAATGAAAAGAAAAGGAAAAAATATGTAAGGAAAAATGAGTACATTATTTACGTTATTCGGACTATTGTCCTCATCTTTGTCACCATATTTATTACAACATTTCAGTCGTTGTACACTCCGGCCTTCTTCAGATGGTTGGAATATTGAACTTAACCCTTTATTTCGCTCACTGGGATAGACTGTTTCTAGTTCCATGTGCCAAGATTTTTCCCAAAATGTTTTGACAATTCACAGATAAAAAAAAAAAAAAAAAGATATGGGAATTTGTGGAGTCATGATCATCTACATCCTGTAGGAACACGCTATTTTAAAAAAAAAAAAAAAAAAAAAGTATATAGGCACTTTAGGCTCAGACAGCTTTTAAACCTTTGTGTACACACATAAAAATGATGTTTCTAAAGTACAGTTATTCCCTTGACAATACTATTACTGTATACACTTTTGACTCCTTCAGCAATATTTTGTTTTAAAGGGATAATTAGAATTTTAATAAATCCAAAACATGAAAGTGGATTTATTCATTTTCTTTATTCATCAGAATTGACAATAATTGATATTTTTATAAAATTTTGAATAAAAAAAAAAAAATCTGTTTTACCATTTATTTATAAAATGGTAAATAATAAATATTGTGTTGTAGTTGGTTTACATATTTTGATAATTTTGTGATTTTTTTTTTTTTTTTTTTTTTTATAAATTTTTGAAATAAAAGATTTCATTATAAAAGATAATAAAATATCACATTGTACTTGATTCACATATTTTATAATCTTGTAAATAAATATTAGAGAGAGTTAAGTGTATACAGTAATAGTGGTGTCAAGGCAATAACCATCCTTTTGACATGCGTTTTTTTTTTTTTTTTTTTTTTTTTTTGTGGGCACAAAGGTTAAACATTACTGCTTCTCTATATAACCAAAACAAATTGTAAACATAGAAAAATCCGTAGAGAGTTTGATGTCTACAATTTATTTCATTGGCCTTAATGGATTTATAGAACAAACAATATCAACTATTTATTTATAAACACTGGCGGTATAAAAAAAAAAAAAAAAAAAAAAAAAAGATTAGTAGAGCAATTAGTTCATTGTGGTAATAGCAAGTATCAGTTATAAATCACATGCTAGGAGCACATTTGGTTTTAGTATGCAAAGCTCATACCTAGAAATAAATCAAATTATCAATCAACACAGTGCTCGTTCTTATGTCAAATTCCTTGTCCAGGTGTAGTGAATAGAATTTTATAGCACTGATGTGTTGTTCCTTGTCTTTTGCTGTGGTTGCTTCTCTTCTGCCGCTATGCCACTCACTGTTTAAATGCCAATTCTCTGCTCTTTATATTGGTAGAGATAGGCTCAACTTGAACCCAGTTTTAGATTCTTGATCTTCTGTTTGATTGGTTAATGTTGAATCCTTAATTCTGGTTTGCTGGTTTTGTTAATTTATTGAAACTGTCTTCACTGTTTACATTATGGTGATTAAATGTCTAAGTTAACTAATGCTGATTATATCCATTTGGGTGCAAAAAAAGAAAATTCTTTTAGGTTTTTTTGGTGGCGTGAAAAATCTGACTTTATTAAAAGTCAAGCTGTTTTAATTTATTGTGTTTTTGTTGCTTGAAATGTTGCAATTATCAACATGAGGTGATGGGGGGGGGAAGATGTAAGAAGAAAAATGAGGCGAGGGGGGAAAAAGATGTAAGAATGAAAAATGAGGCGAGGGGGGAAAAAGATGTAAGAATGAAAAATGAGGTGGGGGGGGGGAAGATGTAAGAATGAAAAATGAGCCATGGGGAAAAAGATGTAAGGAAAAAGGAGTAAAAAAAAAAAAATTGCAATAAGGAAAATAGATGTAAGAATGAAAAATGGGGGGGGGGGAGATGTAAGAATGAAAAATGGGGGGGGGAGATGTAAGAATGAAAAATGGGGGTGGGGAGATGTAAGAATGAAAAATGGGGGTGGGGAGATGTAAGAATGAAAAATGAGGGGAGGAAAGATGTAAGAATGAAAAAAAAAAAATGAAAAAGATGTGAGGAATAATAATAATAATAAAGTAGCTGTAAATAAAACAGATAAAAGAAAAATACTTCTGATTTTAATAAAATATAAGAAATACATAAGTATTAAAAAAAAAAATAAATTTATAAATCGATATTTTTTTTTTTTTTTTTTTTTTTTTATCTGCATATTGTCATTTATCTCTGATATATTTTACTAATATCAGCAATATTTTTTTTTAAATTTATTCCCCACCCCCAATTTTTTTTTTTTTTTTTTTTTTTTTTTTTTTTAAAGATATTAATTTGATAATTTTATTAATGAAACTATTTTCTTGATATAGGACCTATTTAATTAGCATTCCTCGCAAGGTACGACCGAATCAGGTGCTACAGGTATTTGCAAGTATTATTCATTTGGAATTTGGAAATGTGAATGTTCGAGTGTCTGTTGTTAAAGAAAACATTGAATATGCAGGAACTTCATTGCAATTTAACAGACCATCAAGCCGACTCATGCAACTTCAGGTTAGTGATTTTTTTTTTTTTTTTTTTTTTTTTACATTTTCTTTACTCTTTCTTTTTATGATTTATATAAAAGGTTTACAGATGTTAAATATTTTGTGATATTTAGTATTTTCTGTTGATAACACTAATAAAACCTAAATTCATTACTTTAAAAGTTTACATTTTGGGGTGTTTAGTACACAAATTACAACTTGGAGATACCAATATCAAACATGTACAACACTGATGTCTGAAGTTGGGATAGTGAAAGATGCCTTCTGAAATCTAAAACAAGTATTAAGAAACAAGAAAAATTTAGTTAGAAACAAAGAAAAGAGTATGGAACTGTCATGTGATATCAGTCCTCCTATATGGGAGTGAATGTTAGACAATTTCCTTGCAGATGAAGAAGAGACTTGAAGCAAATAGAAATGTGGTTCTACAGAAGGATGCTGAGAATACCAAGGACTGAACATGTGAGCAACGACAAAGTTTTAGAGAAAATGGAAACAAAAATTACTTATCAGGAAGAGAGGGTTGAAATTTCTAGGGCACATAATGAGGAAAGAAGACTTGGAAAATGTGATACTCACAGGACAGATTGAAGGCAACAAGGACGGAGAAAAACAATGCATAACCTACCTGGTAAATGGATGACAGAACAGGTTTCAGGAGAGATAACAAAAAGACAAAATTAACATCTACAAAGGACAGGAAATTGTGGAGAGCCATAAATACCAACGTCCTGAAGGGACACAGCACATAGAAGTCACAAATTAACAATTGGTTTCTGGTCATTGAGGTCTTAATGTTAGTATTTTTGTTTTATTCTTAATAATTGTCTAAGTTTCTTTAAATACTGAATTTTATCTTAACTATTTCTCCAACCAAAATGGCAAATACTTTTATCCTTGTATCTAGTTTTTAGTTATTACATTTTTTCTGTTTTAAATTTATCTATCGACTTATGAGTCCCTCACTTTTTGGATATGTTGATCTCTAATGATACCATCAGCAAAAAGGATCACCATTTTGGTAAGGTATTTGTCTTTGGGCTTAAATATCTGATTTGAGAGCTTGTTTAATTTTTATTCAGTAGGATACTATACTTTAGCCCCTGTAGGTAGGAATGAACATTTGACCTTCTTTACACGCTTGATTCAATGGCTGAAAGTAGCAAGTATGGGCTGAGTGGAGAGCCATGAAATGGAAAAGTATTATA
>OZ010603.1:10267831-10572831 GCA_963932145.1 Acanthosepion lycidas
ATGTTTAATCATTGTCTTTTTTGTGTGATAGTAATTCAAACTCAAGAAAAAATTAATTCCTTTGAAATAATATGTGGAACTAACCATTCTCTGCCAGATGAAGGTCACAAGACCTGAAACACGTGTAGCAAAATATATGGCAAATAAAGTATATGAAAAAAATCCAAATTATAACCAAAAACGTTTGCAGCTTCTCTTTAAACTATACACTTTTCTCTTGGAACAATTATAACCTCTCCCTTAAACATATAACCCAATAACTTGGAGTTGTGCAATTAACATAAGATATTATGTATATTTCTTATATATGCATGCTGCTTTTTAAAAAAAAAAAAAAAAAAAAAAAAGGAAAAAGCTAAATGTTGACTCCAAACAAAGTTGTTCTATTTCCCAAAAGAAAAATGTGTAAGAATTTCAGTTTAAATTATTTTTTTTTTATTTTATTTTATTTTTTTTAATCATTTCACCCCAAGGAAGGTAACAACACCACTAAAATGCAAGTGGTTACTGAGGGTGAAAGAAACTGAGAAAATTTTATTGAATACAAAGGACAATAAAAGAACAGGTTTCAAGATGATTAGCATTCCATTTAAATTTCTGAAGATCAAAGTTGACAGAAAAGCAAGAAATTATAGAAAAGAAACTATTAACAAAGGGCCCATGTTTACTCAGTGTAATTTCAACAATAAAATAAAACCTAACTGCCAATTTAGTACTACACTTAAATTTATGAAGTCAAGGTATGAAAGAGGAATGCTCATCAGAACAACTGTCATATTATAATATTGCCACATTTTTCTATAAAGGAGAATTTTTATTAACTGAGCAGCTGTAAAGGAAAAATATAAATTTTGAGAATTTTTTCCCTAGAAGTGCTCAGAACAAAAATAGTTTATAATCCTTTATGGATTAGAAACATGGTAATTAATAAAAAAAAAAAAACTTTTAAAAATGTGAACTTCAAACTTTTTGTTATTTTTTTTTTCAGTCCATTTCCGTGTGATTCCAGTTTATCCTGACCTAATGCCACGTTATGACAGTTTGACGATTTATGTAATGGTAAATATCACGATTCTCTTTAGTTCTACAAAGACACAAAAATCATATACTTTATTAAAAAGGGTAAGGGTGGTTTTATTTGAAAAGTTTAATAAAATCAACATTTAATAGTAACTTTACAGTTTTAAATTTAGTTAAAAGAAAAAAAATTGCTAAAAATGAGAGATTAGTTTGATAGCACTTATTTAATATGAATTATGTCTGTCTATTTATCTATCTATATAAAACAGAGGATGTCTGTGTGCCTGTCTGTGGGATATTTTTTCACTCATGATCCTTCCAACCAATTTTGACCAACTTTGGCACAATGGAAGAGATAGGTTCTTAGCATAAAACAAATCGATAAAGCCAATCAAAAATCAATAAATTCAACTTTTCTTCTGATTTTATTCAAACTTGGTATGTAGGTTACTTCCATCATGACTAGTTTAACAATACCTCATTTTTATTTCTATGCCACTGTGTTAATGAAAAATCGATTTCAACACAAATTTTAAACTAACAACTCCCTCAATTTTCAAGCAATCTAATACAAACTTCATTCAATTGTAGCCAACAATAAGTTGATTGTTTAACAGCCATATAGCTTGATAATTGAGTCTACTTATATAGTGAAAACCCATGTAAATAGCAAAAAATGGTGATTTTTTTTTTTTTTTTTTTTTTTTTTTTTAATACGGGTTTCTTTCTTCTTTTCTTTTGATCTTTCAACCAATTTTCATCAAACTTAACAATTGCTTTATAAATGTATCCTCTTTTACATCCCTGGTAGCACACTGACAAATTGAATTTAAAAAATTCCAAATAATTGTGGTCTGAAGTGAGTCTTCATGTTGCCTTCATGTCCTCAGATAACTGTGATTGAATAAATACAGACTACTTCTGTTATATCAGTAACTGCATTAATTCACAATGATTTTTAATGAAAGCAATTTAAAGTAACTGAAGAAAATATACTGTTACATCTAAACATGATGCTGTTTTTGCTCCATTCTAATTGAACACTTTTTCTGATTGACCAGCTGAGTGTAGCTGCTAGTGATTAATATTATATGTAATAATATAGGCATTATTCTCATATATTTCACTTGGGGCAGATATAACTTCTGAATATTCATCTTTCTCTCTAGATTGTCTGCCTGACAATGATGGTAACTCCAAAAAATAAATATGAATGATGTTATAATATTATATATAATATATAAGAATTATTTTCATATTTTCAACTGATAGGTGTTAAAGAATCCTGCAGAGAAGTAGCATGTTTCTCAGATGGCTTTCTATGTCAGCCTCGACTGATCCCCATGCAGACAACACTATAAAAACATCAAATAGGCCCATTTTGCAATTGTTGCCTTGCAATTGTGCCTCCATAGTGAAAATCATTTTTGTGTAGTGAAAAGTGTAAAGTAATTGGCAGAAATGCCTAACAAATAGAATTGACAAAATTTGCAATGAATAATAACAAGAGAAAGAAAAGAGAAAAATAATATTAAGCAAGCAAACAATATATGTAAGGCATAAGAAAGGAAAGAACAGAACTAAATTGGATGAGACTGAGAAGTGGCCTGTCTTATTGGCTTGGAAGAAATCCCAGCATGCATCTCTGTGTTTTGTCTATAATTTTGGGGAGGGGGATATACTTGCAGTTATTGCTATACAGCAATGTTTCTCAACCTTTTTAAGGAATGGCACACCCAGGAGCAAATAAAAATATCACTGCATAGTTAGAAAAATTCTTAAAGGGTATACATTTAAATGTTATGAGATGAAATCTTAGATTTTTACAAAAATCCGCACACAAATATGAACTTTATTTCAATGTTTCTATTTAACTATTTCTGCAGCTTATTTAGTGTTAAATCTGGTAGTGTGTTTTTTTTTTTTTTTTTTTTCTTTTTCTTTTTGTGTTTTTTTTTTCTTTCTTTTTGTGTTTTTCTTTTTTTTTTTTCTTTTTGTGTTTTTCTTTTTTTTTTTTCTTTTTGTGTTTTTTTTTTTTTTTTTTTCTTTTTGTGTTTTTTTTTTTTTTTTTTTCTTTTTGTGTTTTTTTTTTTTTTTTCTTTTTGTTTTTTTTTTTCTTTTTGTGTTTTTTTTTCTTTTTCTTTTTGTTCAATGTTTGGTCGAATGTGCAATAACTTCATTTTTTCTTATTAAATATTATTTAAAATAACATAATTGAAGAATTTGAAAAGTTTAATACTTAATCATTTATTCAAATATTAATGCTGTACCATTAATACTTACACACACGTATGCTGTGACAATATTTCATGACACACTAGTGTGCCACGGCACAGTGGTTGAATATTACTGCTATGCAGGATTGGGACTAACAAAATACCCCTACCCTTCTTGGGGTAGCATTGTTAATATTGTCTGAATAATAGATTAAACATGGCAGATCTAGAGGAGGATGACCTCTACAAAAAAAAAAATCCTGTATATACATTGTATGTATGCATTAGTCCATTTTTGCATGCATCAAGAGACCAATGTTATGTATGATATGTGGCTGTGCAGATGATCATTTTTTTTTTTTTTTTTTTTTTTTTTCTTTGACAATGGACAGGCACCTATGCTCTAACAACCTGGGAACAATACAATTTCAGGTGTTGTGACCCCCCCACTCGATCTTATGAGCAACAGAAAGACAAACATGTCCGACTGATGTCAACAAATGAGTAGCGGATATAACCTTTTTAATAGTCATCTTTCTCTCTCTGTTATTTGTCTGAAGGTAATGGTGACTCCAAAATAACACAAATAATGAAATCCATATTTGATTGACGACCAAGATGAAGCTCTGTTAATTTTCTTAATAATTTAATGCTTTCTCGCATGATCCACAGAACGTTATGATTAGAAAGTATTTTTATATAATTACACAGTATTCCATAAATTTATAATTGTTGGCTGATTTTGTTTAGCAGCATATCAACACCTCTGTGGGTTATTTTATATCGAAAGCTAAATATTTTAACTAATTTTATAGCTTCATCAAAATATGTTTTGAACACAATTGTAAATGTTCAACTACAGATAAAAATGTATTGTTGGTCATTTTACTATAAATATATATTGTTAATAATTTTGTTATTTATTTGTTATTTATATATTTTTATACTTTCATAGTGTTTTTTTTTTTTGTTTGGGTGGTTTACTATTAGCCCATAGCTGGGACTAACAGGTGCTACCACCCCAGGTCAGGTTGGATCTGGGAATGACAGCAATATTAAGAGGCTCCACACTCTTTCAAACCACTCATCTCCGGATGAGAGGCCTTGATCTAGTTTGTCATACCAAGGCTAGAATTTATAATTAGTACATTGTACATCTCACTATGAATAAAGACTAGACCACCCATAAACTGTTGGGTTCCTTTTTAAAAGCAGTTCATGATACAAAATAACGAGGTAACAATATTATCAATTTTATCATTAATTATACATATTTTAATTTGTATATGAAAGAAGTGTTATAGACAAGCGTATGGTTGCAAGAAAGAAATACGACAACAGCAGAA
Organism: Acanthosepion lycidas; assembly: GCA_963932145.1. Lineage (NCBI taxonomy): Eukaryota > Metazoa > Mollusca > Cephalopoda > Sepiida > Sepiidae > Acanthosepion > Acanthosepion lycidas. The sequence goes on from OZ010603.1 coordinate 10,272,414, forward strand.
ATAGATTTACGTGGTTTATTTCAACAGGAACGTGAGGGTTTGGGACAGCTACCTTGTGGTATAGTTCATAAGCTGGCTTCAGATCTAGGTCAATCTCTCATAGTAGTTCACACATGTTGACTGTGGTTGATGCTCCCCTGCTGACAGCTGTTGACCACTGCTGACCACTCGGCCTGGCCACCTGTTGACTGCCTGTTGAACTTCCGACCCCTTTGTGTGACCCCTTTTATAGCGTTTTTTATGGCTTAACAGGCTCGAAAAACGAAAAACGAAGCGAGTATAATTAGGAGGGAAGCATTTTTATTGGACGAAAAATAGAACACTTTAAATATTATCTTATTTTTTGACCGGAACTCGTATGTCGGGAACATTTGTAAACGAAGATAATGGTCATTTTGTGACGGGGCTTTGTCCTGTTCACATCTGGCTCTCGCTCTTGAGTATTTGCCTGTAAATCAGCCGAGATATGTATTATTTTATTTTATAACAGAAGATTCTATTGTTTCATTGGTCTTCATAGTTAACATATAGTATTAAAATTTGGCGCAATAGCTTAAAAACAGTGCAGTCTTTTTTCAAAATAGTAAGTATATATTATATTATATATACTTGTTTCTTTGCATTTACTTCAAAATACATAACGGCAGCAAGTCAGCATGCCTTACTATAAAGACATGTGACAATATAACCTCTTCACCTTTCAAGTAGTTGTTTATAAAAAAAAAGTTCTGATGTAGTGTAGTGACATATATAAATATGTTGTATTATGCATATTTAAATTTATTTAATAATGTTATAATGTATTATGAATGTTTATTATTTTTCACACACACAATGATAGGAATATAATATGAAAGTGTTTGTTTATATATGTTGATTGATATAAGAATGTGTATTGAAAACAAATACTAAATTTTCTATTAAAAATGGCATAAAAACAGAAAAAGGACCGTAGCTCAAATCCAGTCTTTTGAACAGGAGTAGAGATTTATCCCTTGTTTCCTTCTAAAGTCAGCTTTAGTTTTATACTCTTAATACTTGTTCTTTCCTGCAGTAAGTTTATACAGTAACCCTCTACCTTGAGTGGCTCTTGGGCCTTGTACTAGGTAAAGATTAGTAAAAAAAAAAACAAAAAAAAAAAAACTTGTATATGTGGCACTGCACTTGGCAGGGGTTCAAGGTACAATGTGCCCCTAAATTAGTTGGGGCATTAAGTGTCATTTAAGCTGTATTTCAGGAACACACACACACACACTATCTATATATCTCTATCTATCTATATATCTCTATCTATCTATATATCTCTATCTATCTATATATCTCTATCTATCTATATATCTCTATCTCTATCTCTATCTCTATCTCTATCTCTATCTCTATATCTATCTCTATCTCTATCTATCTATCTATATATCTATCTATCTATATATCTATCTATCTATCTATCTACACACACACACACACAAAAGATTAGTTTTAATATATGGATTTTCACCACATGAACTAGTGTAACAGACAAGGTTTAGTTTTTCTTGGATCTAGGCAGTTATGGCTCTCTCTGGAACTCCCTCTCTTGATTCTTTACAATCCAAAATTTGGTTATTACTTATTATTCCATCTGTCTATAATTTGTAGTTCGTAAAGTCATTTGTGTGCAAATTTAATTTTACAAATTTTATCAATTTATACGGCAATTTTTCATTTTCTTCCTGCAGGATCCAACTGGCTTTTCAGTTCGACGTTGGATGGGCCAACAAACTAATGCTGGAGGTGAGATCATTGTATTTTAGGGATTATTTAAAAATAATTTACATCACCTCATCGATTCTATATTATCTTAATGGAATGACTGGTGGAAATAAATTTATTTACCCCTTTCTATATAAACATTACCATATCCATGTTATATCATTTAGTTGATGGCTGAAATCAGACATGGGCATGTATAATTGTTTGAGAGAAAACCGTTTATCTACATATTTACTGAATGTGACAATAGGCAGCATAAAGGATGCACATGTGCAATAGGTCAGCACTTGATTTTTCATCTTTTTTTAAAAAATCAACTTTGCACTCTGTGTGAAACCTGGGCTTTGATGTGAAAAATACTGACACCAAAAATTAGATTCATAGCTTTCACCAATTTTTGAGCATTTAGTTTTAAAGATATCCTGAAGAAAAAGGGTACAGAAATATCAAATTTCCGCAGGTTTTTGCTATAAGCAAAAACCTGCGGAAATTTGATATTTGACTTCAAAATTTGATATTTCATATTTCATATTTCAATTTGATATCTGACTTCAAAATTTTAGTATTTCAAGAATAAATCTAAATAAAGTTGATATCTTTTTTTATTATATACATTGAATGGAAAATATATTAAAACCAGAATTCTAATTATGAATCATCACAAGCAACTATATTTGCTAAGTAAAAACTGTGGAGAGAAAAAAAAAATTATAAAAGGTTACAAAAAAGGCTACTCAATGAATAAGATTTTGTGATGTCACTGAACACTCATTGCTACTTTTGTGATGCGAATGAATACTCATCACTTTTGTAATGCTTGTTGTAGTAGAGACTTTGTAATCACAGATACAACTTGTAGTAATGTCATTGAACAATACTGTTGTCGGATGCTTTCGAATATCACTCTCACTAATAATGTTTTCTTGATAATACCCGCTCAAACAGTAATCCATATAGTGATCCAAATAGAGTAGAGAATAGTGATCCATATAGTAATAGAGGATAGAATAGAAATAGTGATCTGAATAGTAATACAGTGTAACCAGGATATAAGAGAGTTGTCGGGACCGGTGAAGTCTCTTATATCCGGGTTTCTCTTATATCAGGGTTTGGTCTATTTTGTTTAGGTAAGTATGGCTCTAATTTGAGACCAGAGAAAATCTCTCTTATATCCGAGTTTCTCTTATAACTGGGTCTCTTATATCCGGGTTACACTGTAGAATAGAAATGGTGATTGTTAGTTGTCAGCTACTTCCTACATGTATGCATTTCCTCGTATGGTCACGTGATCTTAATTCAATAATCGGATTGCCTGTGTTTGCTCACTGGCGATCTGTGTTCAAACTCAAGTGTGAGCAGTGACACTTTATTCCTATATAACATAAGACATGTTAAATCATAATTAATGAAAATAAAATTAATGAAAAGATAAAAGTATATAACACCATAATACTGCTAGGCCCAAATTATGAAACAAATGATTTAAATTTGCATTGTTTATTGAAAATCACACTAAAACTGTATAACATCATAAAATTGTTCAGTATAATTTCCCTTTGAAGTAAATGAATGTCTTATTTGATGGTGCAATGATTTAGTAATAATGTGCTTGTATCATGCATCTGTTACATATACAATTTGTGAAGTTTCAGTAAATTATAAATTTTATAAGATTTTCACTGATCATCAGAATGAAATTACAATGCTATAATCTTGAATGTAAATATAATCTTGTTTCATCAAGAAATGGTAATGATGTGGAAAAAAATATTTTTTGTCATTATTAATCATGTGAAACCCCAACATTCAAATTGAGTGCAATACCATGGTTCCAAAATTGACCCTTGCCCTAATGAGCAGTTATGGAAAAAGAAGTGAATTTAGGGCTTACTTGGTTGGTTTGACATTGTTGTACCATTGATTTAGCTTTGGTCATGTCGGGTAGAAGAAAGTGGAAGGTTGAAGTACACATATAAAAATTGTTTAAATTTTAAATTTTATTTTGTTTTTATCGAAAAGAAATTATTTTTAAGTATTTTATGCTGCTTGTGGAAGATAATACTAAGATTACAAAAATAACAATGAATTTAACAATCAGTTGTCAAGTTCACAACTAATGGGTTGCAGCTAATTGTGAAACCCATAATATTTTCCATGACTGTATAATATGCCTTTTGCCAGGGCCATATAAAGGTTTTGAATTCAGAGTTGCCAACCATGGCTAGTGAGCCCAGTTTTCTGTGCTATTTAATCCAATGTTGGAGGTAGAAGAGATGGATCATCCCTTTTCCCTTAAGGGTATTTCTGCAAAAGTGAATGTAACAAACTTGAGCAGAAATTGAATTCAGCTCACCAATTTCTCATTCTGAACTGCTAACCATGGCACCACCTCCACAAATGATTGTAGGATGTAAATGTTGTGTTTTAATTTTTGAAAATTGAAAGGAATGTTAGTCAATGTTTGTGGCAAAACATTTTATTGTATTTTTCTCTCTTTCTCTCTCATCTATATATATATATATATATATATATATATATATATATATATATATTTTCATTAATGCATGTTTCATTAAATAATATAGGCAAGTTTTGTCTATTTATTTTAAGGAAGTTCCTTTCATATTGTCTGATAAGGTTAATAACATTATCATTGAAAGACGAAAGGAAATCACCATATTGATGCATGTTTAAATCCAATCTAAGCTTTCGGCTTACGTAAGCCATTATCAAAGATGACAATTACTTTTCAACATATCAACCAATACACGGACAAACAATAATGATAGTCTGTTTTTGTTGCATAAAAAATTTCGAAGCAACGACTAACTGTATATGAGACGCAGAAGTGAAAATCGCTTTGCAGCTTGTGACGTCAAACATGACCACGTGAGAGTGAAAACGGGAAGTATTAAGTATATATAATAATATGATAATGTTATTAAGCTTATCAGACAATATGAAAGGAACTTAAAATAAATAGACAAAACTTGTCTCTATTATTTAATGAAACATGCATTAATGAAAAATTGATGCATATATCTAATATATATATATATATATATATATCTTATTATAAAACGCAGATTGTGTGTATGTCTCTAAGTTTATATATTGGATTGGATTTCCTACATTTTTCAACCGATTTCAACAAAACTTCACGGGTCTACGTAAAATTACCTTGCGGTGGTTCTAACAGCGCCAAAAATTGGAAAAACACAATTGTTTTTGCATGAAATCAATTTGAAAACACAATAAAACAAACTCTTGCCAGAATGAAAGGGGAACAACTCATATCGGGTTATACTTATTATAAACCCAGGTTGTGTGTGTGTGTTCGTTTATATGTGGGATCAGATTTCCTACATTTTTCAACCGATTTCAACAAAACTTCACTTTTTTTTTGGCAGGTAGTGTTTCTTATTGTCTTGCACACTTTTTTCTTTATTTTTACATTCAGAATGCTTTAAAAATTCTATTTCCAAGACAATTGTTTATAATAAAATTCTATTCAATCGGTAGACTCATAACGATTGAAAACAATGTTTTTGTTTGAGTTTAGGTTTGACCAATTTGTAAAAAAACAAAAACAAACAAAAAAACAACAAAAAAACAAACTAATTAAGACATGCGTGACCGTCAACCTTAAACAATAATCTTTGTCAATTTTATTTTTCAGTCTTTATGATGGTCGATACTTGATCTATCTCTTACTGTTACATCCCCAGGCTCTACTGCTAGTGTGTGTGTATGTATATATATATATATATATATATATATAGGTGCAAAAAAAATTGCCCTTCATTCAATATTACAAAGACATCAAAGTGATCTATGTTCCTTATCTTTAGTACAAAGAGATGGTATTGTCCTGGAGTTTCACCCTCCTCTTCTCTCTGTGTATGTATATAAATTAATAAATGCACTGATATTTCACAAAGGCAACATTTAAGCAGCCATAATCTTCTTATGTTAAGTCAGCTGCTGGAAAATATTCCAGAAAAGACTGATTAACAGTAGTGAATTGAATATTCAATTTAAAAGCTTAGAAAAACCAAATGTAAAATGTATTAAAATGAGTGAAACTTGACTATTGCAGAAAAAAAGTATATTAAAGAATATTTGAGGTCTTAAATGACAGATATCAAGATACTGCCATTTCTTTTCCCTACGAGTTAATCTTTGCAGTAAATGGATGTATTTTGTTTAAACCTTTGCATTGTTATCATTGTATATTTTGTATTGCATTGTTATCATCCTATGAAAGGATTCCATATAATATCACATTTGCTTCAACCAAACAAGCACATGGAATTGTGTAGGTCTCTGAAAAATTCCCTTTTTTAAATTTCAGGTATTGTAAGTCAAAGCTTTGAACTTGCTGATCAACCAAAGTTTGGCAATTGGTCTATTCTTGTCACTGCTTTTGTAAGTAATGTTTTTTTTACCTCGCTATTATTATAAACTTAAAAAAAAAAAAAAAAAAATTATAGAATGCAAGTATTTATAGAACTTGGTAGAAAATTATAGAATGTAGCAGGACCTAACTTCATTTCTTTGTTCATATTTTTCTCTGGCAGCAATGTTTGATTGGCTTATTTGTTATCTTTGAGGAGTTTTTTTTTTTTTTTTTTTTTTTGTGAGATGTTCAGAGGATGATGTCTTTATTTTGGGCTTTGCTTTCTTAGCATTCATGTCTAACTAATATGTAGAGTGAATCTAATTTGAAGTAAAATATAACAATATAAGTAGCCACTGTGCCATGTGTCCTTGAGGAAATCCATTAGTTATTTAGATCCAGTGACAGGACCCAAAGACTGTGAGTTCAATACCTGGTTAAGGCAGTGAAGAACCTGGAGTGGTGAATTAACAGGAGATAACTGATAACTGACATCCATTAGGCATTGCACGTGGAACTAGAACAGTCTACCCTAGTGAGCGAAATAAAGGGTTCAGCTCGACATTCCAACCACCTGAAGAAGGCCAGAGTGTACAACAGTCGAAACGTAATAAATATGGCGACAAAGATGGGGAGAATAGTCCGAATAATGTAAATATTGTACATAATCTCAGAAATATAGAGAGAAAATGAAGTAGCCACTATAATAACGTTTCAAGTAATAAAAATGTCAGATTAAAAATAAAAGATCATTAATTCTTTTATTTATTATATATATATATATATATATATATATATATATAATGTGTGTGTGTGTGTATGTGCTGAAATAAACAAACACTAAAATAGTTGTTTAAAATTGCATTCAGTAAAAGTACTCAATTTCAAGTAAGAAAAATCAAGCCTTTAGAGCAACTTAATATCTTAAAAATATAAAATGCTGAATGGAACATTACCATGTTTCGACTGCTAAGGTCTCATCAGATAGTTAACTTGAAACCATGCTAGTGTTCCATTCAGCATTTTATATTTTTAAGATATATAAACACATATTTGTGTACTCAACTGGAGAATACTCCTGTCTTCTGTCAATGATTTTCAATTTTTTTCTTTCAATCAAGGCAGATTTTAATTTTTTCTTTTGTAATTCATAATTTTTGTTTTTCTTGAATTTTGTTTTCACTAATACCTAATTTAATTTAATACCTAATTTAATTTAATTCCTAATTTAATTTAATTCCTAATATAAGAGATTGGGATGAGGGGGGGCTTTTTTTGCTATACAATCCCACACAACACCTCTCTTCTTTGATTTCAGGAAATAATCTCATAGTGCATGATAGGCTCTGAATGTCCATATGTTTCTGCTTTCATTTTATTAAGCAAATATGTATGGCGGTAAACACTTTATTAAATTAAACCACATCTATAAAGTAAGAATTTGTTATGAAGGGAGTTTACTATGAAGAAATGTGGGTCTTTTGAATCCACAAGACATGACCATTCACATCATTTAAGTCTTCAGCCTTGTAGATTAAAAGTCAGTTAAAAAATGTAAATTCTCCTGAGGTGGTGGGTTTTTTTTTTTTTTTTTTTTTTTTTCCTTTTTCTTTGTTTTAAGCATAAATTATTTCCTTTCTATTTCTAGGGTGCTGAGTATACAAAAGAATTCATTGTTGAAGAATTTTGTAAGAATTCTATTTTTTATTTATTTATTTTTTTGATTTAATTTGTCTTAAAAGAATGAAAATGTTATTTATTATTAATACTTTTTCAGGGACTCCACGATTCGATGTTAATGTTACCATACCACCTTACATAATGGACGACAGAGAGTATGTAAATGGTGTTGTGTTGTCAAAGTAAGTAGTTTACAACTTTATCATACCTAATCCTACAGGGTACACCACAAAAGAGATTTGAGATTTACTATATGATGAAAAATTTAACTATATATTTTACTATATGAATGAAGTAAAAAAAAATTAACTAACATATAATTTTTTTTAATGATTTGTTGTTCTGGCATGCTGCAGTTGTCAAATTTTCAATGTAAGGTGATTCTTTCTCTTTAAGAAAGAACATCCAACCTGGGTACTGAAAAAATACCAAGAAATTTTGCCAGAGTTCTTTAGTTTGAACACCACATCTAACATCTGTTTTTGTTCTGTTTTAAGCAACTAAATTTCTATCTTTTGCTTTTGTTTCAAATAACTGTAGCAAAAAATTACAACAAATAAACTGTACCAAATTTCCTGTTTTTTATGTGGAGCACCCTGTAGTTTTGTTTTTTATTTCCTTGTTCTGAAATCCGCAAGCCTCTTATCAGAGCTAGGGTTTGAATTCCTTTATAAAATTAGGAAGTGAGCATGCTATTATTTTCTCTAGTAAATTTTGACCATATATCAGACTTTTTATATCTCCTTTTCTCTTTTAGACATTTCCACTCTTTAGATCTCTATTAGCTCCTTTCTGTTTCCTGTTTAGCATTTTTTTTTTCATTTGTGTGTTTGGGGGTAAAGACAGAAATAAACAGCAAGACTGTCAAACACCAAATGACAAAAAAAAAATGGTTCCTGAGTTGAAGGATTCATGCATCCTTCTAGTTAATGAATGAATCCTTTGAAAACAAATATTAAACATTTTTTTCAACCAATGGGTCGCATTACTGACAACAATAAAAAAAAAAACATGCTTTGTGATCCTTATGAAGAGTATTTAAGCAAAGTCTCTATACCAGACAAGAAAAAAGAGCAGCAACAGATTCATGACATCACAGCTTAAGATTACTTGGAACGATTACTTTGCTACATATATAAATGTAAAAAGAGTCTTAGTTGGCTATAACATAAGTAAGCAATGGTTATAAAATGCACTTTTGATTATTTTGTTTAAATAATGCACAATTTCTTAAATTGATTAAAAGAAATAGCACATTATTTAAACAAGAAAAAGAAAATTATGATAGAAGAAAACAATGCATGGCATATTTGATAAGCTTGAGAAAATGGATGGTAGAACAAGGTCTAGAAATAATGAAAAAAAACAGAATTTATTTAGAGTTGTAAGGGACAGGAGATTGTGGAGAGCCATGATTGCCTATGTCCTGAAGCAGATAAAAAAGAATGCACTGACTATTGTTTGTGGCAATAATTGTAAGTCAAATGATGAACTAAAATAAGTAGCCAAGTTATTGTTTTAAGTTCTCTGAATATTGGTGCATCTGTGTGTGTGTGTGTGTGTGTGTATATATATATATATATATATATATATATATATATAATATATTATGTGTGTGTGTGTGTGTGTGTGTGTGAAAATATATAGGAAAGAACTCGTTAGGTAAATAATCCAAAGTTCTTTAGTATTTTTATTTTTAAAAAATAGTGCTCGATACAAAAGTAGAGCATAAATATAATTATTTATTTAAAAATATGATTCCACATGCTACATGAGAGTTCTCATGTTTCAAAACAAGAGCCGAAAACTTCAATTTAATTCAAATAATTATATTGAAGTTTTTGGCTCTTGTTTTGAAACATGAGAACTATTATGTAGCGTGTTGGAATCATATTTTTAAATAAATAATTATATATATATATATATATATATATATATGTGTGTGTATGTATGTGTGCATATGTATATCTGTATGTTTCTCATTTGGAGAGAGAGAAGGCTTTACTGGTATAGACATGTGGAGTGTTCGAGCAGTGCTATCGACTGCACCTGTGAGGTCCAAGAAGTTATGGATGGAGCTGACAGAATGGAAGCTCTCTACAGTCGGCCTTCATAACAGATGCATTTGGAGATTGAGAATGAGAACTGCCATGCATGCAGCTAGCCAGTTATCTGGAAGGGGACCCACTGATGTGGACAATGCTCCCTCACTGGCACGATAAACAAAACCAACCGATAAAGAAGACAGAAAGACGGACAGAAAGAAGTTTTGTTTTGCCTTTAAAGCATATTCACTCATTCAGATTTTTCTCTAAGCACCTATTTGCTCAGAATAGAGAATCTACTCAAGTATGAGTATCTACTAAATGTAATGTTTGAAGTAATAAAAATCTGTTGGATTTAAAATGAGAAAGAAATTCATTAATTCTTCAGAAATTGCTTTGTTTACATTTCAGATACAAAATTGAGCAGATATGCATCTTGATAAAATCTGAATGAGTGAGTGTGCTTTAAAGGAAAATAGAACCTTGCTTGATTTTGTAGCCAAGGACTCAAAGTGCACCAGATCATATCAGAATGTAAATAAAGCAGAAGGAATATGTTGTAGTAAAGAAAAGACTGTCAACTTATAGTAGCAACTGCAATAGATTTCTTCCGTTTTTTGATCACAACACTTGTAGCCAAATCTCAGTTCAAACAATAGTCCATCGTAACAGTCCAACAAGCAAAGTAGAAACAACAAAATGACGTCACACGTCCAACCTTCACTTCTCACAAGCAAAAATGTGTGTTCAGCTCCCCAGCTCGGAAAATCTGCCTTTATAAGTGAAAAAACAACAGCTTTGGTTCACCGAGAGGCTTTTCTGATTGGTAATGCCATTCAGGGGTGGGGAGAACATTACTATAGATTATAGTCATTGAAGTAGATTTTTGCTATCTACTTTTTGTAATTTTTCTTCGGCAGATCGCACACAGAACACAAACTTTTTTTGGTGGGGGTAAATCATTATTCCTTTCACTACACAATAATAATAGCATAAGGAATAATAATAGATTCCATGTTAGGATTTTTATAGGCATATGCACACAAATACATACTGGGATTTTTCCTACCCAATAAGAGGCAGTTCTTGGTTTCATATGACTCAGTCTTGGTATGTCTTTGAAAAGTCAGAACACTGTTTGCTTGTCCGGACTTGCTCTTATGTGTCAATACCAATTCTTAGTTTGTGAACTTTTTACCATATTACTGTTGCTTTGCTTTATTACTGTTAATTTGTCTTGCAGATATTCTCTGCTTGTTTTATATCATTTTTTAAATTTTTTTTGCCCTTTTCTTTTCTTGTTATTGCTTATTGTAAACTTTGTCAGTTCTGCTTGGTGGGCAGTTCTGTCATTTATTTACATCTAACCATGGTCAGTCACTCTACAAGGATAAATCTATTTTAAATGCAATTAATTTTATTTTCAGTCATACAAGTGGCAAAGCTACAATTGGTTCTGCTGTGATTACACTGACTGTAGTCCCTCCAAATGCTAAGTACTTCTATGACAAATCAAATCCTCATTTGCCAATACTAACCAAGGATGTGGAATATGTAAGTAACAATACTGTATATGTAACCATCTTGCTATTATTTCATAATTCAAACAAAACAGAAATCTAATAAATATAATTATTTCATAAGATTGTTGTCTGGTTGTACAAAACAGAATCCATAAGCAAATTCAAATGGAACAATCAAAACCATATCTGGCACACCCATCTCTCAAGTGTGTAAAAGAATCTACTTCTCTAGGTAGTAAAATCTCTGGTTGCAAAAATGACGTAAACGTATGCCTGGGGTGCTGTTGACAAGTTATGACTAGTGTGGCGGTGTTGACTTTCTGGCATGAAAAGGAGCCTCTTCCAAGTAACTGTCACCTCTGTTCTATTGTATGACTGCTCAGCATGGGCCCTTACATCTCAAAACTGGAAAGATTGGACAGAGTCTAAACTCATTTACTAAGAGTAGCTTTGAGTGTCACTTGGAGTGATTGTCTAACCAATGAGTGATTCTATCAGAATCTTCATCCAGTATCAGACATCATCAAAGAGTACAGAGTCAGGTTTGCAGAACAATACTGGAGAGCTAAAGACAATAGTGAAGTTCTTTTGTGGGAGCCTACACAAGGAAGAGCTAGAAAAGGGTGACAAGCCAAGACCTACTATATCAAACAGATTTGTGACAACAGAAATGGCAAACCTTCTGACCTTCCAAAGATGAACAACAGAATTGGATGGTAAGTGTCATGAGAATCCATGCAAGCAGTGCAACCAGGTGAATGATGATATAAATTTAAATGAAGGATTTAATTTTACACAACCACTTTTTTTTTTTTCTTTTCATTTTTTTTCTTTTCATTTTTTTTCTTTTCATTTTTTTTCTTTTCATTTTTTTTCTTTTCATTTTTTTTCTTTTCATTTTTTTTCTTTTCATTTTTTTTCTTTTCATTTTTTTTCTTTTCATTTTTTTTCTTTTCATTTTTTTTCTTTTCATTTTTTTTCTTTTCATTTTTTTTCTTTTCATTCATTGTATCAATGAAAGTCATTACTTGTCTCATTAAATGAAAGGTTCACAAGTTGCACATATTCTATCAAAAATAAAAATCCAAGCCATGTTTCTAATTTATTTATATATAAAGTGACAAAACCTGCAAATTTTGAACTGACCTATTGTATGCATCTTGCATGTGTATTTAAACTGCTACATGATGTCTGCCAAGGAATGTGGTGTTTTCATGGTGTGTGTGTTCATTTTTTTTTTTTTTTTTTTTTTGCTATGCCCTAAATCTGTGATCATTCATTTTATTGCACTCTTCAATCAGAAGCTGTATTATTTGAGAAAATTAACCTTTGATAATTCCTTTATTTTTGTAAACATCTGCTTTATTCATCTGTATTTAGTTCAGACCAAATGGGGGCTTAAGCATCTCCTCAAGGAAAATCATTTGTTTCTCCATGAATATGAAACTAATTTTAGATTGTAGATATTTAGCCAACAACATATTACCATGACCCCTTCCCTAGCATAGACTTGTATATATGTTTTACCGAAAGTCTTTTTCAGACACAAACAAATAAACACGTCCAAAAACCAGCTACAGATGTGTTTATACATTGATCTTGATTCTTTTTATGCTATTCTGAGCTTGTAATGAGTCCATTTGTCAACTCATACATCTTGTAGAGGTGTTAGCCACCACACAGGTACTTCAAGGAGCTTCTGTTCTTAGTCGATCTTGATTCTTTTTTGCCATTCTGGGCTTGAAATGAGTCCAATTGTCAACTCCTATGTCTGGTAGAGGTGTTAGCCATTGCTTGGGCACTTGAAGGGGTTAAAGTTCACTCTTGCCATTGAATACATTCTGAGTCTGATTCAGTTTTTTTTTTTTTTTTATTGTAAAGAAAAGAATTATGGAAATTTTAATTTTTGCCTTTTTTTCTTGAAATTCTTGTCCACGTTTTAGATTTTTTAAAAAAATTTATTTTTTTATTCTACACATTTTAAAAATTTTATTTTTATTTCTTTCAGTTTAATGGAAGAATCAATTTTGAATTTTCAATGAGGGAAATTCTCCAAAATATGCGTCAGCGAATGTTTCCTGCAGTTTTAAAGAACAGTGAGCTGATCTTCAATGTCACTGTAAAAGATTGGTATTTGGCTATGACAAGGAATGGATCTGCTACAACGTTTTGTTACAGTTCCAATGTTATTGTGGATTGGGTCGGCCCTTCTGTCCGAAGTTTCAAGCCTGGAAGCACCATGACTGCTACAGTAAAGCAACATAATTTATTTATTCACTTTTGACTGGAGTTATTCTATAAAGTATTATAAACTATTTAAAATAAAATGATACCCGAGTTAATTTCTGTCTCTAAAGAGATAACTTAAATTTTACTTGAAGCGAGGTGTAGTCTCTTAAAGTAGAAAAATTGAAGTGGTATGTAACCTCTTGGAGTAGAAAAAGGTTGGTAAACAATCAATTGAGATTAGAGAAACGTTAAAAGATGTTAAAATCTATTTAAAAAATGTTAGTACTCGAGTACATACATGTTGATTTAAACTGCATTTGTATTTAACTTATAATTTGTAAACTTATGGGTGTGGAAATGTTCTTCTCCATAGATCAATATTTCAATAACCAAACCTCAAAATATTGATTTGGATGAAGTACTTTTCAATACACTTATATATTTAACAATTTAAAAAAAAAAAAAAATTTCTTTCTTAGGTAGCTGTTATGAAACAAGATGGTCGCATGGCCCCATATGAAAACAAATATGTGAAGGTCAGCATAGCGAGAAAAGATTCTTCTGGAAGCTTTAGTTCAAATAATAATGTTTTAGTGGAGAAACGACCCGTCAATGGATTTGCAACATTTAATTTTACTATGGGTGATGAAACTGAGACTGTCATTTTGAAGGTAAATAACCTATTTACATATTCACCTTTCCTTCTTTTACTTTTTTGTTTCTTTTTCCTTTTTTGTTTCTTTTTCCTTTTTTGTTTCTTTTTCCTTTTTTGTTTCTTTTTCCTTTTTTGTTTCTTTTTCCTTTTTTGTTTCTTTTTCCTTTTTTGTTTCTTTTTCCTTTTTTGTTTCTTTTTCCTTTTTTGTTTCTTTTTCCTTTTTTGTTTCTTTTTCCTTTTTTGTTTCTTTTTCCTTTTTTGTTTCTTTTTCCTTTTTTGTTTCTTTTTCCTTTTTTGTTTCTTTTTCCTTTTTTGTTTCTTTTTCCTTTTTTGTTTCTTTTTCCTTTTTTGTTTCTTTTTCCTTTTTTGTTTCTTTTTCCTTTTTTGTTTCTTTTTCCTTTTTTGTTTCTTTTTCCTTTTTTGTTTCTTTTTCCTTTTTTGTTTGTTTGTTTCTCTCTCTCTCTCCTCTCTCTCTCCTCTCTCTCTTCTCTTCTCTCCTCTCTCCTCTCCTCTCCCCTCTCCTCTCTCCTCTCCTCTCCCCTCTTCTCTCTCCTCTCCTCTCCCCTCTTCTCTCTCCTCTCCTCTCCCCTCTCTTCTCTCTCCTCTCCTCTCTCCTCTCCTCTCTCCTCTCCTCTCTCCTCTCCTCTCTCCTCTTCTCTCTCCTCTCCTCTCTCCTCTCTCCTCTCCTCTCCTCTCTCTCCTCTCTCCTCTCCTCTCCTCTCTCTTCTCTCTCCTCTCCTCTCTCTTCTCTCTCCTCTCCTCTCCTCTCTCTTCTCTCTCCTCTCCTCTCCTCTCTCTTCTCTCTCTTCTCTCTCCTCTCTCTCCTCTCTCTTCTCTCTCCTCTCCTCTCTCCTCTCTCTTCTCTCTCTCTCCTCTCTTCTCTCTCTTCTCTCTCTCTTCTCTCTCTCTCTCTCTCCTCTCTTCTCTCTCTCTCCTCTTCTCTCTCTTCTCTTCTCTCTCTCCTCTCTTCCCTCTGTTTTTTCTCTCCTTTCTCTTTTGTTGTTGCGAATATGATAAAAAAAAAACTTTAGAAATCAGGCTAGCAATATCTTTTGCAAAGCTACATACTTGATACACTAGTCATTGATCTTTTCTTGTAGAATTATAACTGAAGTTAGTTTATATCTTAATTTTCTCTCCTTACATATATTAGGTTGGTGCAAAAATAATGACGCAATAATGTCGTTTTTTGACGTTAAAACATACGTCAAAAAACGACATTGTTACGTCATTATTTTTGCACCAACCTAATAAATGATTCAATTAATAAAAATATTTAATCTGAAGAAGTCCTTTTGAAGGACAAAATATGTCATGGAGTCTCTTTTATTTTGTCATTCAATTACCCTCAATTTAGAGCCATTAGTCTGAATGTAAATAAAATATTAAGTATTACTTAATACCAAATTCTGTGACCAAAAATATGAATATGTAGCTGTTGAAAAATAAGTGCACTTCTCATAATGAATGTATTGAAAATCAGAATTTGGTGTGGCCACCTTTTTATTTTTTTTATTACCTGCTTGTAGTCTTGATGAAATTGACCTTATGAAAGGGAAAATAATGACTGAATGTGGGCATACAAGGAAGCTTAGTGTATATGTCACCTGTGATTAACTTTCTGTGACTAGGTGAAATATTTGATTAGTGATTCTAATTTTCATTCACTACTTGACGAACCCATTGGGGCCAAAACTATAGTTGGCAAGCAAACACCATTTTACTTATTTACATTGAAATATATAAACAAATATGAAGGAAATATAAGCACAACTGCCAGTTAATGTTCAGGCACCTGATGATCATTAATTTGTGAAACTGCCAAATGAATTTCCATTGTCTTCATTTTTTTATGACCCAAGTAACCTTTGGTATTGTCTGTTTTCTAAATGACTATGGGAAAGCAAGTTTGTTATCATTAATAACACAATTGTTATTAATTTTAAGAATCTCTCTCTTTCACAGAAAGGGTGCGATGGATAAATTCTCGTCTAAATTATGCAAAAATGAAAATAATACTGACATCTCATTTTAACTAATATATTTACCAAAATTACATAAAATTATCTTGAAATACTAAAGGGTAAATTTATTTGGAATCTCCTGCAACTCTTCTGGATGGTCTCCTTGTTTAAGTTGGGGAGTGCTGCCATAATCCTTGCCTTCAGTTCATCTTTGGTGTTACAAAGAGTTTCGTTGGTCTCTTGCTCAGCTGCGTCCTACACATAATAAAGGAGGTTGCAGTCTTGGGAGTTAGGTGGCCAGATGTAAGGGGTGATGTGGTAACAGACTGGATTCTCCTGCTTGTGTGGGATGGTGCAGAGTCCTGTTGTCTGGCATAGGGTTTTCCAGCAGCCACCCTCTTGACCCAGGGCATCACTGCCTCCTCAAGACTATGTTGAGTCTGAGACCCTGTGGGAAGATGAATGGAGGCATAACGTTGCCATCACTAGTGATCACTTCAAACACCTTTTGTAATTAGACTCCTCCAACTCTTTCTGAATCTTCTGCACTGTCCTCAAATTGACACTGAAATGTTTGTATTGGAGTCTCTAGCACAAATACCAAGCAGTACAGCATGCCATTTCCAAATTTCTGGTGGAGCAAATAATGTCAAGGTTGTCTTTTTCTCACAGATGGTGCCCAACTGATCCTACTATACTGGGCAGTTGACAAAATCAAAAACAAACAATGCACATGAACAAAATTAAAAAAATAAAATGGCAACAATTTACCCATTGCACTGTATGTGTGTGTGTACGTAGTACACCTGATTGGGGGCTCTGGGCAGTGTTTTGTAACACTTACTGCATTTGCTTTTTTTTCTAGCAACACTTATATGTTACAAATTAAACTAAGTGCGCGCGCGCACACACACACACACACACACACACACATACACACACATATATATATATATATATATATATATATATATATATATATATAATTATAAATTGATTTATTTAAAATGTTTTTTTTTTTTTTTTTTTTTTTTTTTTTTTTTTTCAAAAATGGAAGCTGAAAGCTACGAATTTAGTTTTGTAATTAAATTAAAGACATTAGTTCCATTTCATCCTCAAGCGAATTTTGGAGTAACTTTTAAAATTACTGGGTTTATATGAATTATGATTTCAGCTGTGTCTTTAAAACCCTTAATTTTTTTTTTTTTTTTTTTCCCCCCCCCTCTCTCTATGGGGATATGTAAAAATCTATATCCTCCCTTTTTCTACAAGCCTAGAGTAACTTATGCAAGACATGCTACAGCATATATATTTGGGCAGCAACCTTTCTTTCAAACATTTTGTTAAATATGACAGACAAGGAAAATTTGAATTTTTTTTTATTTCATTTTTCAAATCTTCTAAGTTTCGAAGTAAGTACTCTATTCAAACAGCACAGAAACTACATCTTAAAAGAAATTAACAACACTTAAAAACTCTTGAAGAAGTGGTTGAAAATGCTTCGGACAATGGACATTTAATCAGTAATTCAGTAAATCTTTCCTTTTCTGTTGTATTCAATGACTCACATGCGCACACACCTCTATGTGTGTGTGTGTGTGTGTGTGAGTAAAGTATACAAGAAATGTTAATATATTTATGAGTAGATAATAATCGATATATTATGTATGACTAAATTATAAAATGTCTTTCATTCAAGGCTGAGTATGGCGATTCTCCTGTAGCCCAACTGGTAGCCAACAAATATTATTCACCAAGCAAAAGTTTTGTATCAGTGTCCACATCCACAAAATATCCAAAAGTAAGTACTTTTCTTTTGAAATGAACACTATTTCACTTCAGATTTTTATAACAACCTTTAAATAATCTACAGGGAATTCCAAACTGAACACTTTATTTAATCTACAGGAGGAGATTGTTCTTGTTCCACTACCCATTTTTAGGGATAATCTTGTTTTAGTTTTTTTTTTTTTTTGTACTGCTCAGTTTTCCACAGCTTAGTAGATAAGTGTTGGTTTATTAATTTGGTTCTGGAAACAAAGCAAGAAATAACTGATTATACACTTCAACATAGTAAATATACTTACCCAAATTTGTGTTATCTGATGTCATCAGTGATAACAGAGTGCACTATGCCATTTTTTTTTTTTTTTTTTTTATCATCAAATGGGGTAATTTCTAGCAAAATACTGGCACACTGCTGGAAACAGAATGGTGGGGCACTCCATCTCCAAGGTGGTGACTATTCTAGGATTTTCCTGGGCAACAGTAGTAAGTGTATAGCAGGAATATTTGAATTCTAGACAGCTACATTTGAAGAGACAGCACCCACAGACCATTTGTAACTGTTTACACTTGCTGGGGTGATGGTTCCTTTTTAATATAAAGACATACCCATCCATGTGACAGTTATGCATGGGTGACATGAAACTAATTGTAGGAACTCTTTACGTCTTAGTAATTCATTGTTCTACTGTATTCTTTAACCATTACCACACTGTGTGCGAAAATTGTCACCGTAGAATTCTCTCACTTTGCTGCTCTAGACACATTCTGTTGACTTGTGACGATTGCTCTCAATAAACACTTATCAATTGTTATTTCTAGTATTTTAAGCAGGAAATCGCCTACTACTGCTTTGGAACAAGGTTAAACTTCCATTTTTCAACACCATTTTGAATTCTTCTAGATGCTACATGAGGTGTAACATTGATTAAACCCACTTTAATTTTTTTGTGATTTTTTTTTTTTTTTTTTTTTTTTTTTTGTAAACAAAAAAATGGCTGCATCAATATCCAACAAAGCCTTTAGTTTTTTTTTTTGTAAGGATTCTTGATGATGATTTTGAAGGCTTTACTTGAGAGAATATTGACGGTGAAGTGGTCGAAGGTGGTAATCATGCTAGTGATGTGGAGGAAAGCAATGATGACCACTAGCGGCTACTATCATCCATGCTTGACTAAATTTATGGAAGTTACTGGCGACCATCAATATACCTGATAGCCTCTCTGAAGGTGAATTATTTTGTCTATTTATAAACGATGAAATAATAACTTTATTTGTCAATGAGAACATGTTGACAAATATGATAGCATTTGTTGGTTGGTTGGGTTTTATGGCATATCAACCACTGTGGGTCATTTAATGCCAAATTCATGTGTGTGTGTGTGTATATATATATATATATATATACACCTATACATATATTAAATATACAGTACTATCAAACATAGCTGCCAACATTATTTTTTCCAAAAAACGCAGAGCTGGCAAGATTATTTTTCCGAAAACATTATCTGAAGCCTTGTTGTTGGACATAGTTTATAGTCATACCCAGGACGCATAGCATTTGTTTGCTCTTTCAATTGACTATCTTCTCGTATGTAAACATGAGGAAACGTGTCACTTTTTTGACAAAACGAAAGCCTTTCTTAGCAATTGTGCTTTTTATTGCACCCTCAGAACTTCACAAGGAGTAAAAGTTAAAGTACGTCGAATTATTTATGTATTTTTTTTTTTTAATGTATTTGTTTCTTATTTTGTGTTTCAAATTTTTTTTTTTTTTTCAACATCAAAACATGCATGCAAAACGATGTATTACATAATGCATTGCATATAAATATTACTCATTCATTCTTCTGTACAAAAATTAAAATCTATATGCACAATACAAAGAAAATTATAACAATTTTAAAATGGTAGGTGTTCATGTTTTAGCACCCTCGAAAAAAAAAATTCAGTGGCAGGGGGAGACAACTCTAGAAAGAAATGAGTGTGGTGAAGGTTAAAGTTAAACCTCTCGGCATTTATGGTACTTGTTATGTGAAATAGTCATGACATCATGCGTTATATGACATAGTCATGACAAATGTAATTAAGTATGTAAAATACCAAATATCAACTTGAAACAACTTTTGGTAATTCAAACATTCTCATACTTTGTGATGCATTTTAGTCAAAACCCTAAATGGTGTTTAGCAACCACAGTTCTATTTCTATAATAATCTGAGTAATTTGTGTCACTATATTGTCTCGAAGGATGTCTTCAGGCCAATACACAAAAATCACACTATCTCTGTCTCTTACTGAAAATCAAATCGGCCATCTTTTCCATGTTCTTTGCAGTATTAAATAGCATGATGCATATAGTCAGTATTGGCTACTTTTATTGTCCTCAGTAGGGAAATTTTGCTGACTACTTGTCAGTGATGGAGAAGGTTAAATGATTGAGAGAGACCTCTCAGTCTTAGTAGTTGCAGAACCACATGTTCCTACAAGACAAAAATTCTCACTGGAAAGTTTGGGAGGGATAAACTCATTTTTTTTTTTTTTTTTTTTTTTTTTTTTTTACCAAGAAAGTTTGCCTTATTTCAAATTGCTGATTTGTCAATTCCCAGGTCAATGGAAAGGCACCTGCTACACCAGTTCTCCTTTTTCCTTTTTTGTGGGACGACTTATGACCATCATCTGACTCTATCAATTTCAGAAATATATCTCTAACAACTTGTATAGCTGTTTTTTAGTTTTACCTTTTTCATTTTCTCCAAATTGTTAACTTATTCTCTTTTATTTTAAACAATGTTGCAGTTGTCTTTCTAAATTCTCCGTTATTCTATATTATTGACTTTACTTTACCTGATTCTTTTGTTTTTATATATTTCAGGTGAATGAATACATGGTTTTTCATGTGAAAACTTCCGTTTATGTTCCAAAAATATTCTATCAGGTAAATCCAGATTTTCATCTTTCCCTAAATACACTTTCATTTCCTTTTATTGAAATGAGTGTTAATATTGAAGTAAGTCACTCAACAAAAACATTACAGTAAAAAGTGAAATAAAATTAGGCCTTTTTGACTATTCTACTAGAACTGAATCCTTTTAATGATATGTTACATAAGAGTTCTGCAATGTGGTTGATACCAATCTTCAGGGATTGAAAATGGTTTGGGGGTCAATCATGTTATTGTAGACATGTAATAGATGGTGATGAAATTACAATGGTTAAAATTTCTTTCTGTAGGAATTTCCACTAGGCACATAAGTTGCAAATCAATATTTTTTTTTTTTTTTTTTTTTTTTAACTTTCATTTTAAAATAAGGAAGAATTTCTACATGTAGTTCCTCTCTTGTTTTAAAGTGAAAATAAAGTTTTCTTCTGTTTTATGGGAGATATATTAAAACATATATTGTTTAATATAATAGACAATGAATGTCTATTATGTTTGATCACTAGACATTCTTTAGCTTCATATAGTGGCTTTAGTTTTGAAAGAAAATAAAGACAAAAATGCTTAGATTGATGAACAGCATAATAAAAAAAAACTATCCAAATGTTGGACAGTTTTTGTCTTTATTTTTTCACAAAACTAAAACCATTATATAAAGCTTAGAACGGCTCATGATCAAACACAAGACATTTGTCGTCTGTTATATTTAACAATGTGTTTGAATAATGATCTACTGCACCAATACACTAATATATATATATATATATATATATATATAATAAAGAACAAGTAGGAAACCTCTCAATTTAACAGGTTTCATTTTTATTAAAGCTTCATCAGAGATTGAGATAGAAATGAAAAAAGCAGAGAGACAGTAGCACTGGTATGTTGAGATTTTTGGTTAGTTCTTATTGGTCAGATACATGTCACTTGTATAAATGCAATAGATAATATATACATATCTGTGAGGAACATTTTGGATGTTAAAATGTGTGATAGTGTAAGAGTATGTATGTAAGGAAATGCTTGTGTATATTGGATGGTAACTTACATGAATTATCATTAATGTCCAACATACACCTAGACACACAAGATTTTCATTACATATACACTCTTACATTATCACACATCTTGATGCCCAAAATGTTCCTCTCTCATATTTATATATTATCTATTGCGTTTATACATGTGACACGTCTCTGACCAGTAGGAAGTAACCAAAAATCTGAATATACTATGTCACACTGCTTTCTTCATTTCTATTTCAATCTCTGAAGCTTTAATAAAACTGAAACATGTAAATCCTCTCTGTGATTATTGACTCAATTCATTTAATTTTAGCTACAAACCCATCAACTATTGTGGCAGCTAAAACAACCTAAAAAGATGTTGAAAATATTGACAAAAATATTTGAAACTTGGATTTGTACATTTGCCTACAAATAAAACAAAGCCTATAGGAAGGGATTCTTAGAAATGATACTATGAAACCTGAAACCTGTAAAGATGAAAGACCATTTTCAAAGAATTTTCCCTGATAAAAAGATGAGGATTTTCATTTTTTTTTTTTTTTTTTTTTTTTTTAGAACTTTGAAAAATAAATATAAAAATCTATTGGCTATTATGTCATTTATTAAAGCACCTGTTCAGTCTGATGATGGTGGGTTTAAGGCTTTATACAATATTTTTCTCAATATAACAAAAAAAAAAAACATTTTTGTAGAATAGGTTGTGATACCATCAATTCCACAGAAATTCTAATAAAAAATAAACTCTTGTTTTAAAATGTTTGCCTTTTAAGTGCAAATACAGTGCAAAAAACATTGAAATGGTTGAAGATGTGGAAAAAAAATAGATTTTGTTTTGCATTCAACTTGATGAAACAACTTTTAGCAATTCCAACATTCTCATGGTTTTTGACTAAAATATCTCACAAAAACCATGAGAATGTTTTTGTGAGGTATTTTAGTCAAAAACCAAACTAAATCATTGTTTGAAGTTATCTTAAAAACACAATGTAACTTTGGCAATGAAATGAAGATATTTAAGACTTTGAGGAAAAATGTACACATTTGGCGATATTGTTGCCTTATTCAGAACTGGGAAATGAATTTAACTTGCAAGATGAACTTGAAATTTCCAGATTTTGAACTGAAAATTTAACTTAATCATCTTCTCACCACCCACTTCCTAAACAGAGTGTACCTGATGTTATAGATAAGAAATAAGTAATCGGGGCCAGATTATGACCTTTTGGGGCTCCTAGACTAATGAAATGATGTGGCACCCCCTCAGATGGAGTTACTCTTTAACTCACACCCCACTTGAATATTTTTTTTACTCGTTATATATTTTAGTGACATTTACATCATTTGAAGTCAACTTATTGCAAATTCTTTAAATTGGAATAGCTATCTTTTGTCTGTCAATAAAAATATTCTTTGAGAAATACTATGATTTTACTATTTACTAGCACATATTTCAACACAACTATAGTAACAAAAACATTTTTTATAACCAGAATTATAACAATAAAACAGTCAAAATAAATATGGCTTTGTCATATTGATGTCATATCAGTTTATGAAACTATTTAGAAGTTTACAAAATTAAAATCACTGCTTTATAAAAATTTCTAAGCTTTAAACATTCTGAACTAAAATCAAATGTGCTATCAACTCGAAACATAATAACATAAACTAAAATAGACTTTGCTTTCCTTGACTTTGCAGGAAGCAATTCTGCAAAGTCGAATAAGTATGAGTTTGTCATATTCATATCATTGCAGTTTATGAAACTATTTAGCTATAACATCTAGAAAAGCTTGAGGGGCCCTGGTCTGCAAGGATAATACAGTTTTAGGCTCTAAGCTTCAGCCTATACTAGCTAAAAGGTATAGCGAAGGAAATGGCGACTTACCTCATCAAACCAAGTGACAGCGTGTCGCGTGTATTCTACGATGGAAAATTACTTACCAAACAAAAGGGTCACATATTCCGCATGACATGTTGAAGACGGAATATTTGAATTAAAAAACAAGTTTGTCGCAGGAGTCAGCATAAAAGTATTTTGATATGCAAATTACTGAACATCTTCTCCCAGCTGTCGACAAATGGAAAAAAATGCCTTGCCGATAAAAGCAGTTGGTGTTCTCGAATTGGGTGGGAAAATTCGGGTATTTTGGCTACTGCGTTTGTTGGAGAAGGAGTTATTTTTCTGACTGGTTGTGTGCATTGTGATTTGTGAGATAGTACCTGCGAATTGAGTTTTTGGCATTTCTTTCTGCCTCCCCGATGTTCGAGTCTGAACTTAGTGATTTATTCTCTGTGACGTGGAAATAATCTGTGACAAACATATCCTTTGTAATCCTAGATCGCTTACAAAAGGATAACCCAGCCATGGGAACTAGGTTGCAGCCTATACTAATGTAAAGGATAATCTGGCCCTGTGTATAATCTTATTTATTCTTTAATTTTTGGATATTTTCAAAAGATAAATTTAAGACAAATTCTGGAATGTGTTTTAGGAATAAAAGTTCTCGCATTGACTAAGAAACATTTTTTTTTTTTTAAATCTTGTTTTTCCAGGTGATAGCAAAAGGTAACATCATTGTTGGTGATGAGCTTGAAATGGGTGCAAGTCGACAGAAGACATTTTCTGTGGCACTGGCTCGCAGCATGGTACCCACTGCCCATATTGTTGTCTACTACATTCGTACAGCAGATCAAGAAGTTGTCATTGATGTCCTTAGTTTCTTTATTAATGGAACCTCAACAAATGAAGTGAGTATGATAAACATATTCAAGTTACGAGATATATATTTGTTACCTGATGATCACATTGCAAGAAAGTGAGTAGCAATTTGAATTGAGTCTCTTTTGCAATGTTGTTGATTAGGTTTACTGCCCTTAATCAATTTGATTTAGCCATTTGTTATGGTCCAAGTTCCTTGTACCACGGTGATGGTCCAAGGTTAGAACCAATGAAAGAATAACACGAACACAGATATGAAATACAAAGATATATTACAACAGAAATTTAATACAAAGAAGTAGAAGTATTAGTAATGATGATCAGATTTGGTTAGAGTGAACTATGTTGTCTCGACAAGTGTCACTATTCCAATGTCCTTACAATATGCTCTCAATTATCTCTCCTTGTCTTACAATCTCCATATACCTCTTGAGAGGCGCAGTATTTATAATTTCAGGAATAGTCCATTATTATTATGGGTAAGTTCGCATAACACCATTAAACACTTTGGATCATTGCATAGACAGGTGTCTGTCTTTTGATTGGTCTTTTTTTTTCTTTTCACTTTTTTTTTTTTTTTTTTTTTTTTTTTTTTGTTTATTGCTTCTCAGTTCTTTTTTTTCCTCTTTCCTTTTCTCATTTCAAGTATTTTTGTTTGGCAGGCTTCGTATTGTTGGAGTTGCATTGGCAGATTTTTCCAATATTTTGGTTTGTCATATATATATATATATATATATATGTGTGTGTAAGTAATAGGATTTTGAGGATTTAGGCAAATCATAATAGTAATTATAGTCTAGAAGAATGCTCAACAGAATACAGAAAGTATTGGATGGGCGTTTCATACTATTTTGGGACTTCTCAGCAGTGTGCATCCACTACTGAGATTCGAACCCGAACTGTTTTGATATGAAGAAAAAACTGAATAGACTCAATATAGTGACACTACTCGCAAATCCCTTGGTGTTACTCCAAGTATGCATAACCTAATGGATTGTGCTCCAAGACCCAGGTCTTTCCTTTTCCCTGAGTCTATTTGGTTTAATCTTCATATCGAAATGGTCCTGGTTCGAATCTTGGTAGTGGATGTGCACTGTTGATGAGTCCCCAAAATATGATGAAACGTCTGTCCAGTTGTTTTGAGCATTCTTCTAGACTCAATGAATTACTAATATATATATATATATATATATATATATATATATATTTAAAACAAAAATGATTCCTTCACTACATAAGAGTTCTCATGTTTCAAAAACGAGAGCCGAAAACCTCAATATAATTATTAAAATTAAATTGAGTTAAAGTATCAAGCCCTATTTCATCCTCAAGCGAAAATTTAGGAATGACCAATCTTGAAATTTACACATCTTTATAAGCATGTTCATTTGCAAAATTAATTACTATGGAAACTGCTTAGGTGACCATTTTGATAAGGGGCCTAAGAGTTTATTTTTTTAGTTTATCCAACAGACATTGGATTTTTTTAATATTCCTTAAAGTGAATTCATCCTGTTTGTAATTTTTATATATATATATATATATAATGTTATACAGACAAAAGTTCATTTTCTCCATCAAGACATTCATTTCTGTAGTTTACTGCTACCAGCAAGCAGAAATATTTCTTCTCCCGATGATGGCCATTTTGGCCAAAACTAGTCAAGGAATCTAAATGAAATAATAAAAAAAAACCGAAAGAATATTAATCTACAATCCAGTGTGTCTGAAGATTTTAATTTTTTAATATTTTTTTTATTGTTCAAAATTATATATATATATATATATATCTTTAAGATGAAACGGGACTAAATACCTTAATTCAACTTAATTTTAATAATTTTTTGGATGGTTTCGGCTCTAGTTTCTGAAACATGAGAACTCTTGTGTAGCGAAGGAATCATATTTTTAAACAAAAAATATTAGAATAAAGCTCTACTTCTGTATAGAGCACTGTCTTAAAATAAAAACAAAAATACTAAGGAACTCCGGATTATGAACCCAACGTGTTCTTTTCTATTTTCTGCATACCTGCGCACTTTATATATATATATATATATATATATATATATATATATATATATATATATATATTGTATTGAATATAATGTCTATGCTGTCAACGATTTAAAATCTGGAGGTCATGACCACTTACTTAATGTAGACCATTTTGATTGGTGGATCCGATTATAAACAAAACAAATTTTGCTGCTATCTACTCCCAATTCTTTTGTACTTTTTTTCCTTATTCTTCCTTTTCTCTGGAAAAGAGAATATATCTTGTGTCTTTCTTTCTTACTCTTTTTCTTTTCTCTTTCTTTTTTTTTTTTTTTTTTTTTTAGTGTTTGTGTGGAAAGAGGTTGTATGTGGTTTTAAATTTGAAATTTCAATAGTCTACTGACCAGTCATTTGCTAACACCTGATGAGATATGTTGGTACGCATTAAAACATGATTGCATTTATGTAGTGTTGGCCTTCATGTAGATGTAATTATCCTAAAATAAAGAATACAGCTCTACTTTTGTATTGAGCCCCATTTTAAATTAATGTTACAATTGTTGAAATTTATATTCAATTTGTTCTCATTTCATATATATTTTTATAATATAGTGATTGATTAATATGTATATTAAAAAAGTGTCTGTATAGACAATTTTTTTTTTTTCACTGAATTTCTTTGTCTTTTATCTTCTATTTATTTTTATTTTTCTCTAGGTGAAAATCACTTTTAATCGAGGAAAGGATTTCACGCAAGACACTGTGGAGGTTAATGCTTATGCTGACCCCGGATCTTATGTGGCCCTGACGGCTGTTCCTTATGATTTGTACATTCGTGGAATGAGTTCTGGACTTAGCCAAAATATAGTAGGTATAGATGCAAAAAGAATGAATAAACTCTGTAGGTCTTAGAACTATCCTTTTAGCCTAGCACAGGTTCTTCATTTTTTTTTTTTTTTTTTTATTTATTTATTTATTTTTTTTTTTTTTTAAATCTGCAAACTCTGCATTGTTATTATTCTAAAGAAAGATTGGAGTTGTTTCATTGGTGACTTCTCCATGGGTTTTAATTCAGATTTATCTTTCTCGTACACTGGTTACCAGTCAATGCTTCAGAGCTTAGTCTACCCTGCTATTTAACTGGTGGGGAAAATAAATTGATTCATGCATTTCCTGATAACATTAGGGCTTAGTGAACACAATGTCATGCCTTGCTGACACCATTTTGGACACTGTTGTTAGTTCATTTACATTACAAGTCAAATATTTGTGGCCAGACTCCTGATTAAATAATTAGTAAGTTTCAGACGTTATCTAGTTTAACTCTTAAGTTAGAATTCTGAAACTATTTAATGTATGTTGCCCATTTTTTTTTTTTTTTTTTTTTTTTTTTTTTTTTTTTTTTTAGAGATAGGGTTACCTAAAATTGTAAATCTATCAGCTCTAAGGTTACCATTAGATGTCAAGGCAGATTAGACAAAATGGTAAAATTTTCAGGAAACTTTGTGCTGTAATGGGCTACTTTAGTTATTATCATTATCATCATCATCATTATTGAAAATCGGATAAAACCATTCAGGAAGAGAACGTCCTCATGACCCGAAGTGAACTAGTAAATTAGTTTTGTAAAAGTGTTGTGGCCTGTTAGGGGCCAGAAAGAAAGATATGGAAAGAAGGTAGGTTGAACAAGTTTATTGAAATAACAGAACATATATACAAAATAAGACTGTTATTAGTCAGCAGATAGAAGTGTCTGTCCAAACTGTCAGGTTACACTGCATCCTGATTACCTCCCTTAGGAGGTTAGTATTTAAGGAGGAACAGTTCATTCTAATGTATATAGGTCGCCATAACAAAATGTCACACAAATTTTAATTTTTAATGAATTCTTCAAAATCCAGATGATGGCCCCAAACTTTTGGTTTGTCATGTATACCTCCACCTTGAAGCAAAGTCGTGTATACCTCTGCCTTAAAGTGAAATATATGTTCATTCATTTTATCCTTTTTACCCTTGACTTGTTTAAAGTTCCAAGGTGGGACATATCATGGAGATATATTCCATCTTGTAACATTAACTTTATTGGTTTTAGTTCTTTTTATATGATGTGTGTGTGTGTGTGTGTGTGTGGAAAAGTTCTCAACTTTACCAAGAAACCATCATAAAAGATTTGTCAGATTTTGGAAAGGAGACCTGGACTAGAATTTTTTAGTACCTCTTTGTAGGTTCACAATCTAAACCATTTCCAAAATCTGACCAAATGTGCACAAAATGAGATTTTTTTTTTTTCTGTAGATCTTTATCAAGTTGAGAACCCCCCTTGTGTCTATGTGTATACACACACACACACACACACACACACACACACACACACACACACACACACACACACACACATATATATATATCTATCGGTGGGGGAATTTGTG
Source organism: Acanthosepion lycidas (assembly GCA_963932145.1). Classification (NCBI taxonomy): domain Eukaryota; kingdom Metazoa; phylum Mollusca; class Cephalopoda; order Sepiida; family Sepiidae; genus Acanthosepion; species Acanthosepion lycidas. The sequence goes on from OZ010603.1 coordinate 10,301,567, forward strand.
ATGTGTTTTGTCCTTTTGGACATCACATGAAACCTTTTTCCACTTTGTCATAGTTTCCCTCAATTTCTTGATTTTATTATATATATTAGGTTGGTGCAAAAATAATGACGTAATAATGGCGTTTTTTTGTGGTTAAAAATACGTCAAAAAACGACATTATTACGTCATTATTTTTGCACCAACCTAATATATATATGTACATGGAAGTAGTGAAAACTTCTTGGCCAGACTTATGTCCTCAAATCTGATAAAATGACCAAACATAGATTTTTATTTTATTCTGTAAGCGATTCTTGATTAAGCTTAAGCATTTTTCAGTACTCCCTTATGCAATCTTTTTTTTTTTTTTTTTTTTTTTTTTCCTCTGCCTAAAATGTCTGCAATTACTGATTATTTTTCCTCCATTTATTTTGCTTTACAGTTAATAGACGAACTCTACACTTACAATGCTCCTGCTAACACCAGCTATCGACATTTGTGGCGAATCAGTGAAGCTGAATATGAATACAAGTTTTTCTCTGCTAATGGATATGGCATGGATGCTGAATCTACGTTCTTTGTAATTATTTTTTTTCTCTTTTTAATTTCATGTCTATTTTGTATGAACATTTCCTCTTCATGACAATTTGTTGAAACTGCAGACTTTAAAAAAAATAGATTCATTTTACTGAAACAAGCTAACGACACAACTTCAAGCATGTAAATTCATAAATAATTTCCTTCTCGTGTTTGGTTAAAATTACCCACATGTTACCTCCATGATTTATCATCCCTCATTAATATTTTTGGTGTGGGTAAGCCAACTGTTCACCTTAACCCCAAAGTCTCCCACCACTATAATGTTCAATTTTTAGGTGATTCTTCAAAATCCAGAGGGAGGCCAAAAGTTTGGGGCCAATCAGGTATACTGCCATATCAAAGTAAAATATATATATTTATAGGAGTTGCAAGTTTCATTTCATTGAATCATTTTAACCTTGACTTGTTTAAAGTTCCAAGGTGGGACCTCATTTTACGCACAGACAACCAAAATTTAAACTTCCTTGAATATTTGTTACAAAATATCTGATTTGAAACCTTTTTCTTTTACACAATTTTTACTTTTTTTTTTTTTTTTTTTTTACATTTTCTAGAGTGCAGGTCTCCTTGTATTGACGGATGCAAATATTACTCGTTTACTTCCTCGTGAGTATGAAATTTTCAATAAAAAATGTATTTGCTTTAACAAATTTAATATTTAAAATAGAATTTTAATATATTAAATTTTTTAAAAAACAAACTGAAGTCTTCAGTCTGACTTACTTCCTAAAATCTCATGAAATTGTCAAACAATATTTTTTAAGTGTTATATTTTGGTGAAAAGATGTGTTTAAATAAACAAACCTATTTTTATTCTCTTTTTGGAAGGGTTTCTTAGGCTAGCAGCTTTTAGAATCTCCAATTTTATATATATATATATATATATATATATATATATATATATAAAACTAATGATAATATTAGTGATCTGTATGGATATTTCCAAAAGGATATAAATCCAGAGAGTGCTTTATGTCACAGACAGCAATAATTATTATAAAAGGCATGAACACTTAGAATTTCATAAGGTTATATTTATTTCTTTAGGGTTGTAAAAACGGCCCAAATTAATCAGACCTTCAAATTCCAAAGGAAACACAAAATATTTCTCCAGGTTTAAATAACAAAATTCATGTAAAATCATCTTCTGTTTCACAATCTCACATACGCTTTTTTTTTTTTTCTTTCTTTCCATGTCTTTCTTTCCACCTCTCTGTCAATCATATGTGTTCAGAATCTACTAACCTTTCAACCCATTAAAATGCATGGAGATAGTTACATATGCAAATTACTGACTTCCTGACCCCAGGGGTATGAACAGAATGACAGACTTCCATAAGATTTTTTACTAAGCTGTTTGATTAATTCCTCTTACTAACTAATCAACTAACAGAAAATTTCAATATGAACAAGATCACCATCAAATTAAAGCAAGTTGCTTATATATAATAATTAAAAAAACTAAACCATGTAAAAAAAACAAAAAAACAAATTGGAAATGATACATTTCTGAGCCTATGTGGGGAGCGTGAACATGCGTGCGTCTGTTTTGTATTGGAATCATTCTCTTGAACAGAGTTCTGGGCATGCAAGTAAATATCAACATGCAAGTGTTAGTGACTAACAGTCAAAGAAAAAAAATAAAAAAATAAAAATATACAAAAAAAACCATACATTTCAAAAAACATTTTAACCCTTGAGGAGTGAACCATAAAGAGGTCGTCCATTACAACTTATTTTTACTTTTCTCTGTTCGTAGAATGGGTATTAAATCAAAATATCCCTTACACTCCTAATTTCAAATTATTTCGGTCTTTATTTTCTTGTTAAAATTGCTTCTTAGGAAGATATTCATAATTAATTTTAGGTAATTACAGCACCAACAAAAATTAAGTGACATTCAGTCTGGAAGAAAAAACAAACTTTTGATAGAAACATGCTTTTTGGAATGGGTGGGGAATCAACAGATTGTTTAATAAATGTGACATTGAAAACAAAAAAAAACTGATCCATGAATTTGCATAGTTGTTAGAAAGATAATACAAAAATTCACATTAATTTACAGTAAATAAATTTTTCTATATATATATATATATATATATAATTTATTCAAAAATTATAACAAATGTTATAAAATCACTACAAAAATAGCCATTTTGTTTCAACATTTCTGGTGTCTTATTAACACCATCGCTTGATAAGACACCAGAAGTTTTGAAACAAAATAGCTATTTTTGTAGTGATTTTATAACATATTTATGTTATAATTTTGGAATAAATTATATTTGCTCTACTCTGTATTGAGCACTCTCTTAAGAATAGTATTTTTTTGGTTATTGGAATTTATTCCATATATACCAATACAATACTTGGATAGATGTATATAATAATTTTTTTTTTTTTTTTTTTTTTTTTTTGAAGTAATGATAATAATTGATGATGGGTTATGCATGATATTAATAACATAGTACAATTAGAGATAGCTTTTAGATGTGTACATGAAATAATCTTTGGAGTAAATGTTGGTAAAACATGAAAATACTTTTGATACAACCTAATATATAATATTAGTGGATAATAGTTCTCTAGATGTGTAGATGAAATAAGCTTTGGATTACATGAATACACATTTGATATATAATATATATGAACACACCCGCATAAACAGAGAAAAAAAAACCCATTTATAAATTTTGTTGATTTAAGAGATATTTGCATGTCATTTATAAGGTCAAAATATTTATAAGCTGAATTGGATTTGGCAAGTATGACTCCATTACAATCTGCTCCTAAAGATGAAGACAATATTAGAATAAAAAGAATAAAAATTTCCACTAAAATTAATGATGTTGAAATCTTCTCACAATATCATTATTTAATGTTTATATTTCTTTTTCAGCTCTGTGTTCAGACCCTGCCATGAAAAACCCTTGTTTCAAAAGTGGTTGTTATTCTGATCAACAACGTTGCAATGGTGTTTTTGATTGTGTAGATGGAGCTGATGAATACGGATGTAAGTAATTTATTGATATATTTAATACTATGGTTTTGCAATTATTTTGCCTCTGATAATTTTTAATCCATATGTATTTCAGCTTGGAAATTTCAACCCAATATGGGACAGTAGACATTAATGGGTTACAAGTCAGGACCTATAATTAATACAAGATTTTTTATAAATCTGTAATTAATACTGGATTTTTATTTTTATAATTGATGTTGCCTCATTAATGGGTTAAAATTTTATTTAATGTCTTGAAATGTTCCACAAAAAAATGAAAAGATGAAAGAAAAATGGGATTGAAAATTCAAATTCCTTGTTGAGGGGGAGAGCAACAAGTTCATACAGAACAAGGCTGATGTTTGGAACTTCCAAAAAATAGAATTTAGCATTTTTAAAAGGAATAAATTTCAACATGTGGAGGAATTTAACATATATATATTTTTTACACAAAATGTAAAAATAGGAGAAAATATAAATGGATAACTGAAACAAAGGGATCACTTTAGGGTTTTGCTGTTGGATAATGTGTGCATGTGAATTAAAATTTAGTAGTTGACTGCCTGTGGAAAAGAAATTTCTCCAAGTGGGGACAAGACACATGCTAATTATGCTACATTTCAGAGCAAAAGAAGTGTTAATTTCTCTGTCCTTTTATAGTTCTAAAATGGTGCCACTTAGTGGTTATCATGGCAGCCAAGGGGGAGGTAATCCCTGCATCAGCTTTATTAATTTATGCTAATGTCTCGAAGACGATATAGAATTTTTTTCTTTATAGATTTAAAGTCGCTGAGCAATAATCTATTGTTTGTTGATTTCATTTTGACATGAATTGATTTTTAAAAATGCAATATTAAACTGGTTTCTCTACTGGTCTTCCTTGCATATTAAAATTGCATGAGGCATTTTAAAATAGAAATAATGAAAAAAAACAACAAACTTAAAAATCACTAAAAATTTGGAATTATATTATTTATTTATTGCGATAAAATAAATTGTTAAAATATTGTTGATGTTTTAGGAGCTTTTGTTGGTGGTGATTGCTTGACTTAAAAAAAAAAAAAAAAAAAAAAAACTGATTGTCTTTAACTAACACTTGAGAATGTTTGCTAAAATCCTGACAGAACATTTCAAGAATCTAGAAAGTAGATTTTGCTGATGGCATGTTCCTGGTATTTGTTAGCCATTGTAAAGATCACAGAGCCATTCCAAACAATGTTAATTGTTCAATAATCTGGTATTTGTTAATTGTTCAATAATCTGGTATTTGTTAATTGTTCAATAATCTGGTATTTGTTAATTGTGCAATAATCTGGTATTTGTTAATTGTGCAATAATCTGGTATTTGTTCGCCATTGTAAAGATCACAGATCCATTCCAAACATAATGCTACAGAAACTTATCATAATCAAGTAGATAGCATGAAGCCTGTCTATATCTAAGGTGATATATTGTAATTATTTACATTATTTATATTGTTCAGACTGTTGTCCTCATTTTTATTGTCATATTCACAATGTTTCGGCAGTTGTACACTCCGGCCTTCTTCAGGTGATTGAAATTTTGAACTGAACCCCTTTATTTCATCCACCAGTCTAGTTTCACATGCATGCCATGCCTCTTCCGGGTGTCTCGGTTATCTCAAGTCAACTCAACTTTAATTCAACTCTCCAAGTTTTTTGTTCACCACTGCTGTAGTCAGGTATTGAACTCGTAACTCTTTGGGTCAAGTCACAGGATTCAACCAATGTTTTTATTCACTGAGATCTTTTCTCCAAACACGCACGTCCCAGTGGATAAAAGCGTTGGTTGGATCCAGTGACTTGACCTAAAGAATTGTGAGTTTAATACCTGTTACAGCAGAGGTGAATAAAAACTTGGAGAGTTAAGTTAAAGGGAGATAACCGAGAGATCCAGAACTAGCCTAACTGGTTTTGTGCCACAAGTGGTCCCCCCCCCACCTAAGTACCGATCATACTTGTCACTGCTTAACTTAGTTTACCAAATGTAAACTTGACATAACATTATTGACTTCTTTTTAATGATAGTGTTTTTCTTTACATTTAGGTCCAAAAAGGCATGAAATCAAGTTAATTACCAACATTCATCGTGTCAGTCGTGTTCAGCGATTTTACGATGATAGTTCATGGCTGTGGCAGGAATATTTTGTCAAGTAAGTATTAATGAATATTATAACGGGGAGCTGGAGGTGTGATCAGCTCTTTGTGACTGCACTCAATTACAACAGGTTTGCTGCACCAGATATAACTGGGTGGATTGGGTAATTCGTCTGTTACAACTGATTGTCATGTTCGGGAACAAGTGCCAACAAGATTGTAGATTTCTCTGTCCCACTTTACTTGAACAGAGGTTAAGCCTTTCCCAGTTCCACCTGTTTATTTGTTGACAATTGTCGGTAGTTGGATTCAAATTCTGTTGTGTTCCAGTAAAAAAAAAAAAAAAAAAAATCGATAAAATCAACTCTTGCAGAGCGTGATAACCCTTCAATTCTGATGGCCTGCTTGAGGGGAAGAACGGTTCTTTGATAAATGAACCAAATGTGTTCTGTAGACTTAACAGAATTTAATGTAAAGAAAAAAAAATAAGTCTACAGAATTTAACTTCTGCTGAATGATGCTTATGTTTTCTCTCTATTCACTGACTGTGTTTAGTAAAATGAGATTCATTTGCACCCCCCCTTTTTTTTTTTTTTTTTTTTTTTTTTTTTTTTTTTTTTAACTTTAGTTAATTTTGACATAATTTAGAAGAGTGTTTTGGATTGTCGTCTTGTTGAAAGGTGAATTTTTTTTTTTCCAATTATGCGAAAACCAGATGGTATAGTATGTCTTTGCAGAATCAAATGACATTGTACTTTTCTTCGTTATTTCCTTCGTATTTTATCAGTCCAGCAGTAGTTGTTTATCTTGCATACTGAGAGCTGGTCTACCTTTACTGCTTGGGCATTTATATAGTCTCTGTGCCTTAGCTATGCTAATTAAGCAGTCATTTACATATCACATCTCTCTAGGACACAGGTGCTTATACTCTGGCTACTTTTGTCACTACTTCTGATTCTTAATTCATTTTGGGTATTTCTTTGATATCCGCTATCTGCCGAGATATCAAAGGAGATTTCGACCTATCTCATATTCAGAATGGTCTTTATTCATCAACTCTTCTGAAGTTTCAGAATATTCATTTTAGGTATCTCTACCATCCATACATTCATCTTCAGACATTTCATCCTTTAAAGGTGGATTTCCTTTTCGTTTTACAAAACCATTTGAAATATCAGACATTTACTCATTATTTTTATCCCCACTTTCTTTATTGTTTCTTGGTTCTAGCTCTTGTCACAAAAAAATCTAAGCCATGCTTCAACAGTCAGGATCTTCAAGGGATAATGTATCACCTATTGGTGATGACATTGTTATAAAATGTGGTTTCTTTCATACTTTAAAAACCCAGCTGTAGTCATTTATCTTGCATACCAAGAGCTGCTCTACCTCCACTCCTTGGGCACCTATATAGTCTCCGCGCCTTAGCTGTGCTAATTAGGCAGTCATTTACATATCACTACATCTCCCTAAAACACAGGTGTCTTATGCCCTTGGTACTTCAGTCACTTCTTCTGATCCATAATTCATTTTGGGGGTTTCTTTGATATCCACTATCTCCCAAGATAGTAATGGAGATCTTGACCTGTTTTGCCTTGTCTTGTATTCAGAATAGTCTTTATTCATTGACTGTTCTAAGCTTAATTTAGCAGAATATCATCAGCTTGGTGCAACCAGTAAGGATCAAACTTGCTGCTTAGTAATAATGGTCAACATTTTACTGGTATTTTGCATGTGGCTCTCGCAAACCTTTTTGGTCCAAACAGGCTTTGCTGAAACCTTAAAACCAACTGTCTTTTTATTAACATTTCTGCATGTGTCTTTTAGTTTTCATGATTTTTAATTCTTTAAATTCTCCTTTGATGTTGAAATTGGTGGTACTTATTTTGGTTCAGATGAACTTCCTGTAATCTCTTGCACTCTCATATCCAGAAATGCATAAAAAGGTAAGCAATAGATATTTGTGTAAAATTTCAAATTTCCTATGCCTTTTGCACAAGCATAGACAGTTTTTTTTTTTTTTTTTTTTTTCTCCTCATCCAAATCCGTTTTGCACCTTTTATGAATCCACCATTTGTCAGTGCATTGACTACTGTTACCATATCTGGTTTGGTGCTGCTATGTATCTACAGATTCTTGACAAAATCTGTAACACTAGAGAAAATGGCTTACCTATGGGATGAAAATGGATTTGGACAGGTCTTGCATGTAAAATGCTTCCAAAAAGAAAATGGTCCTTATGAGCTGTATATTTAAAACTGATCTTGGCATCAGATAGACTTTCACAAGAATCTTTTTTTAACATATGCAAAGTTTAACTGTCTCTCAACTGATAAAAGGTATTTAAAAAGGAGACAGACTGAAGTGAACAGAAAACACATTGTTTGACTTGCGCTACTCTGTTGGTTAAAATCTAAAGAAGAATCTGCAATATTATTGGTCCTGACTGACATCTCAGCCTCAATCACTTTCCAACTGACATAATGTAGCTTCCTTGTGTTTTTTTCATGGTACTCATTCTTATGAGCTTTCCTCTTTAGTACCTCAACTTCACAAATTTAAGCTTAGTACTAGATTAGCTGTTAGGTGTCTCATCAGTTTACATCTGAATTTGCTAAGTGTAACTTATTCTAATATATTGTTCTCTCACACTTCTCACCTGTGGAACTCTCTTCCAGCTTTCCTATCAACTACGATCTCCAAACATTTAAATGCAACATCAATCATCCTCTATCTCTTTGAATACTCTTCTTTTTATTGTACTCTTCTTTCTTTCACTCTCATTAGCATCTTGCATCCTAGTGGCTTTTATTGCCTTGCTTGGGGTGAAATGATTAAAAAAAAAAAAATTGGCAAACCTGTTATTTCTCTTAAAAAAATTATTCATTTCAGAATCAGAATACTGACTGGCCACAATTTTAAACTTGAGTCATTAAAAAAAAAAAAAAAATATTAGACACTGTTTTAACATTTTCTCATTTTCCTTCACTCTGTTGACTTTTATCTTCAGTAACTCCTTGTCATAGTGGCTTTATCACCTTGCTTGGAGTGAAATGATCCTAAAAAGTAGTTCTATTTTCCTAAAGTTCTTTTCTTTTTTTTTTTTTTTTTTTTTTTTTTTTTTAAATTTGTGCATAAGTTTATAAATGAATGTCACTAATTAAAAATGGAAATGATTTGATTTTCTGTATTATTAAAATATATTGTCTTCTGTTCATAAATTATCATGTCATGAAATTTCTTTGTCTTACTTAAAACCATCCTGGGTATGATGATAAACTACATCTAGCAGCAAGGTCTCTGATTGGGAGGTTTTGAAGAGCATGAAACCATTTCTTAATTGCTGTTGTTCCTAGGCCCAGTCTGAGCTGCAGTGGTAGCACCTGTTAGGGTCCTATATATGGGGAAAATAGTTAACCCTGTCAAACTGTGGTTAAAACACTATGAAAGTAAATATTTTTATCGTAAAAAATATTGCTAGCAATACATTTCTTTAAAAGAATCTACTAATGCTCCCAAGAAAATAAAATTTTGGCATTGAAGGACCCATAAGGAATTGGTATAGTGCTTAACAAACAAACAAACACACTTATAAAAATTTCTTTTCTCTTGTTTTCAGAGCTGATGGCCGAATTGACTTCAGTGTGAAAACGCCCAAATATCCTCTTACTTGGGTTGTCCATGGTATTTCTCTCAGCCGGGAACTCGGTTTAGGAATTACACCTTTCCCAGTCATGGTAAGTTCCTGAGTTTTGATAGAAACAAGCAGAATCTTGCAAACAACAAATATTTTGATTCTTGGGAGATTGTTTATTCTACATTTGGATTTGTATTAGGCAGTAAATGGACAAACTTGTTTGTTAGAAACATTATTATGCAGGAATAGGAATAAATGAACTTTTATTAATTTCTGGTGGGTATTTCTTTCAATTTAATTTCACTGGCTTTTTATTGAAACTATCAAGACTGTCATTTTGCAGTCAACTGTAAATGATACAGATTAGAAGTAAACTTTTCGTAAGATTTGAACTTTTTTTATTTTTTTCCTGAGGGAGCCTATCTAAGCATTTACACAATCTACATGTTTCAGGTGTTGCACACTTTGGCTTTATTCAGGTGATATCGAAAGGTGAGGTATTGTCTGGTGAATGTTGGCATATGGTATATGGATGTCTTGAATCCATGCCCTGTTTGAGATATTAGCACATCCAAGAATGCTAGTTTGTTTTCTTTCTCCATTGTGAAGTGTATCAATTGTCTTATTGAGTTCACATAGTCCAGTTGTAGTTGGACATCTAAATATAACAATTTTTTCTTTACCATTTGGGCTCAGAAGATCAATTATTGCAGAGATTGATTTGAAACATAAGAACTATATTCCTTATTTTTTGGGGTTCTACAGAAATATTTTGGGAATGCCATGGATGGAACATGGGAGCAATGGGGAAATTTTAAAGAAAATTGAAACAAAAAGGGGAACTGATGTTTATTAGTAGAAAAAAAAAACGGTTGAAATTTTGGGGTCACATAATGAAGTAAAGAGGGCTTGGAGAATTTGACCCTCTCAAGAAGATAAGAGACAGTGGGGAAACAACAAGAAAACTACCCAATGGACTTGTGTCAATGGATGGCAGAATATGGAATATTTAAAAACTTTTATACAAGTATAAAAAAAAACTATAAAAAATGATAAGTCTGAACAAACAACATCACTTGTCTTGAGAAAACGGTTGTACTGTTAATCAATGAATGAAATGAAGCCAGTGTAAATGAAATGCAATTGAAATATTATATGTGCATTTGAGTTGCATGCCATTCATGATTTTTAAGCATAAGTTGAAGACATACTTTTGAAAGTGTTGAAAATATTGGAAGAGTTTTGTCAATCATTTTTTACTATCATTATTATTACTACTACTACTACTATTATTATTAGTTAAGAGAAAAGTGCAATTTTAAAAAAGAAAAGCCAAAACACAGTGTTTGACAATGTTTAAATGAAATCTCAATAGTATGTCTATCTTCAAGTTATATTTCAAAAAATGTTTCAAGTATAAAAATATATAAATCTACAAAAAATTATAAATCTTTGTACAAACATTGCTTGTTTTGCAATGAAAACACGGCTGTCCTAGTAATTAATGCATCAAAATGGATGAAACGCTGCCAGCATGAAGTTAAGCAACTGAAACTTGCTTTATATGATGGTGATCTTGTTCATATTGAAATTTTCTGTTAGTTGATTAGTTAGTAAGAGGAATTAATCAAACAGCTTAGTATAAATCTTATGGAACTCTCCTGTCATTCTGTTCATACCCCTGGGGTCAGGAAGTCAGTAATTTGCATATGTAACTATATCCATGCATTTTAAGAGTTGAAAGGTTAGTAGATTCTGAATATTTTTTTCTGAATGTACACTTTAAGATGCTTGTTGAAATTACAGTCATTTGTAATAAAATGTTCTGCAAGCTGTTGTGTGATGTCATACTTGTGTCCATTGAATCTTCTTTAATTTTTAAAAGTATTTTCCCAGATGATTGAAATTTTCAAAATTTACTCTGTAATAAAAATGAGGAAGGGAAAATTTTTAATTTAATTTTTTTTTTTTTTTTTTTTTTGTAAAGTTCAGAAAGAAAACCTCTTTTATTTCTTGGAATGAGGGTGGATAATTAAATGTTATAACTGGATAGTTAAATATTACAATTTTTCAATCCATAATCTATTTCAGTATGATGCAGCACGTTTCATGTACATTCAAGTAGAAGCCCCCACGTTTATTGTCAGAGGAGAACAGGTTGGCTTTAGGGTGACAGTCTTCAGTTACTGGTACATTGATGACTTTATTGAGGTAAGTTTTTTTTTTTTTTTTTTTTTTTTTTTTTTTTGTCAGGGGTCGGGGACAATATATTGACATTATTTGAATTCTTGTAGACAATCTGGTTTTAAATTGAGTACATCATTCTCAATTTGGTGACTTTAAATTCTGGAAATTTTTGAAAAAATCACCTTCAGTATAGGGGTATTGTGAGTTCAGTCATAGCCACTTGGCTGCACCAACAATTTATTCCCCCAGGTGACAAATAGTATTGGTAACTACATTTATTAGTTAAGAGTAAATGAATTCATAGGTTTTATTTTCATCTTGGTATCTATTTAGCTCTTGGTATAAACAATTGATTTCATATTATCAAAATGTTTAAACTGATGAATCTACCATGGTGAGATTTGAACCTGGGCCTCATGATCAGAAAGCGAATGTTCTAACCACTTGGCTTAATAGGTTGAAAGAATAGCAAGTTTGCCATAACAGCTACTCTTTATAACATCATTTTCACATAAATGAAATATAAAAAGAATGTAATAAATATTAATTAATAAATAATCTAAGTATCAGCTTAATTGGTCTGAAGGCAATTTTTTTTAATTAAGATTAAGGGGCCTCTGAATGGCGGTGTGGGGGGGGGAGCATGGAACCACCCCTTAATTGCTGTTGTTCCCCATTACCTGGAGTGGTAGCACCTGTTAGGGTTCCAGCTATGGGCAAATAGTAAAAATACCATTAATAGATTTTAATAGTAAAAGAAAAAAAATTATCAAAGCTCCCAAGAAAATTAAATTTCAGTATTAAATGACCCATAAGGAGATTATATGCCGTTAAACAATTAAGATTAAGTGGGTAATGCATAACTATCACAGCTATTATAAAGGTCACATTAATTTTGATATTGTTACATGTCTATATTTCTGAGATGAGGTATTATGTACACTATTTACATTATTCGGACTATTGTGCTCATCATTGTTTCGGACGTTGTATGCTCCGGCCTTCTTCAGGTGGTTGGAATGTCAAACTGAACTCTTTATTTTGCTCACTGGGGTAGACTGTTCTAGTTCTATGTCAGTTAACTCTCCAAATTCTCCACTGCCTTAACCGGGTATTGAACTCACACTCTTTGGATCCTGTCACTGGATCTGACCAATGCCTTTATCCACTGTGTCCTTGAGGACATCTGTGTATGAATTTCTGGGTATTATAAAACTAATGTCTTCAGCCTCATTTTTTTACCAGTGCTCATATTGCAATTTTTTGCTGTTATCATTGCATATTTTTTACCAGAGCTCATATTGCAAATTTTGTTGTTGTTATTGATTTTCTCTGGCACTCCTTATTACTGGTTCCCATATTGTATTCATTTCTATGCTTGGTCGGCTCAGGAGATTTTTGCGGCCTAACATATGTGCTGATTCCTCAAGTTTACAAATTTTCCAATTGTGTTCTTTGTCTATGATTTCAACCTGATCCCACAGAGGGTGGTTATCTCCCTTTTTTTCTCCATTTGTGGTCAGCCACGCCTGATTTTTCCACTTCCTCTCATGTTACAGCTTTCTGGTGTTCTTGAAGCCTTACCTTAAGGGGGCGGCCTGTCTCCCCTTTATATTTCTTTCTGCAGCTCCACGGGATAGCATACACGCAGTCTTTAGTCATGTTCTCCTCCTCCCAAGTAAGACCCCCACCCCCCCATAGAGGAGAACATACTGAGGAGGCTTTCATAGCCTAGCATGCATTCTGATTCCTTCAGATGTCTGATTTTTCCAGTCATCACCCCCCCCCCCATGTGGAAAGAAATAAAAATACTAGACAAAGACTGATACTACAGAATCGCGTGTTTGAAGGTATCATTACATATTCTAGGCTATGACTGATGCCTAAGTTGACCTAGCATAGATAAAAATACCATATAGAAGCCATTAACAAATAATGAAAAAAGCAAGGACAACAAATGTTCAGCAGTTGCAATAAGTAAAGGTAAGCGGTGAAGGCAGTAAAGCATCACAGAAAGTAGGCAAAAAGAACAACGTTTAAAGATCAAAATTCTTTGTTCAGGATTGTCCCAAGGGATAACTAGTTTAATGTGTTGGTTTGTGAATTTGGTGATATAATAGTTGTGGGTTCAATCCCAAGGCTGGTTAGTATACGCTCAGTGGAATCAGGACAAATAAAAACTAAACAGTAATTTAAAAAAAATAAAAAAATAAAAAGGGACAAGATAAGTTATCTCACTTAAATATGAACAGTGAAATAAGAATAATTTGCCCTTGTAGATTAAATAAAGAGTTCAGTTTGAAACTTCCTGAAATTTACTCAGATTGATAAATACCTGAAGAAGTCTGTAGTGCACAAATACCAAAATGTTGTAATAATAACAACAAAGATAAGGACATTAGTTTGAATGTGAATAATACACAGAATCCTTTGATTTTGTTCTACTCTCTTTCCTCATTTTATTTGCCTTATTTTATTTGCCTGATTTTCTTTGCCATTAAAGCATTGTTTAACAGTTTTTCAAAAGGACAGTTTTTCCCTTGACACTGCTATTATTTTAACTACCTTCACTCCTTGACAATGTTTGTATTTTAAAAAACGTTGATTAGGATTTTAATAAAACATGTAAGTGAATTTATACATTTTTCTTTCTTTCTTGAGAATTTTGCAACAAAAATATTAAACAATAATTGTTTATTAGATTATTTATAAGAATAATTTTATATTTAAAACATTCTAAAAACTAATAGAATTAAAACTAATGTAATGCAATATTTATCATTTACTAATTTATAAAGAAATACAAAAGCAATTTTTTTTTTTTTTTCATAAATTTATAAACATTTACTAAATTATTAAAATATGTGAACCAACTCTAAGGAAATCCTTATTTACCATTTTATAAAGTTTGAATCAATTGGCAATTAGCTGATGTTTTGCCAACTATTCCAATAATCTAATAGTGTAAATAAACAATCTAATAAACTGTTTATTTTTTTTGTAAATTCTCAAGAACAAAGAAAATGTATAAATAATATGTTTAGGTTTTATTACAATTCTAATAATTGCTTTTTAAAATAATAAACATTGCTGAGGAGTGAAGGTAGTTAAAATAATAGTGGTGTCAAGGGAAAAACTGTCCTTTTGACTAAGTGTATGTTTTTGTTTTTGTTTTGAGGTGCAGGGGATTATGGTTAAACATTGCTGAAAATTTAATAGATGTGTTGAGTTCATAGCATAAATTATTGAGTATCTCTAACGTACCTGTGGTGATTGATGTCAGTCAGTAGCATGTAGAAAGTGGGCAGAGGGTGTGGCTGCCCCAGGGCATCCATCTTGGGTGAGCATCCAATCAAAGAGTGAAATAAAAAATTTGGTTTATGAAATTTGAAATAAAGTGTTTTTCATTTTCCATCTGTTTTTTTTACATATTTTTTTTCTTTCTCACATTTTTCTGTACTAGGCCTTATAGGCTTCACACCTACTTGAGTCTTAGGAGTATATAATCAAGGAGTCTGCCTTGGGCATCACCAAACCTCTACACACAATATTAATACTAATTACACTATTTACATTGTTCAGACTGTCGTCCTCATCTTTATTGTCACATTCACAATGTTTCAGTCATTGTACTCTCAGGCCTTCTTCAGGTGATATTTGTTTAAATCTTGAATCAAACACAGAATAATCAATCTGTATGTTGGTGTTTCTGAAGATTGGTTCGATGATGTTTGTGTAGATGTTCTTTACATGTTTATTTCATGAAATGGGCTGACCTATAACCTTCACATTCCTGGGTCACTCAGTAAAGTCACTGAAACTCTGTTGCATTTCCTCCACCCACCACTTGCAAATATCATGACAGGGATTGTCAAAGGTCAAGTTCTTTTCCCATAGTTTGTTGTT
This sequence comes from Acanthosepion lycidas, assembly GCA_963932145.1. Classification (NCBI taxonomy): domain Eukaryota; kingdom Metazoa; phylum Mollusca; class Cephalopoda; order Sepiida; family Sepiidae; genus Acanthosepion; species Acanthosepion lycidas. The sequence continues at coordinate 10,316,994 of OZ010603.1, forward strand.
GCCCTGCTATTCATAGGTGAGAATTGCAGTTCCAATGCAAAAGCCATCAACATTTTGTTCCTTTTGCGTGTTAGTGTACAATGTGCATGCTGTAGATGTTTTCGAAATTGGCATAAGTATTGCAAAGAATGTGGTCTGTATAATTGATTTGCTGCGACTTGGTGGAAAAAAAATTGTATTTGATTCAAATGGAGCTGTTTTCTTTTGCTTTTATTTCCACTTGACTACACAAATGTCATTGTTAATGTAAATAATTCCAAGACCTCATCTCAGAAATATCTACAAATATCAATACTGTTTATATTTCTTTCTTCCTATTTATATCATTTGACATCCTTTTAGTAAATACTTTTAAATTGTCTTTATTTTCTTCATTTTTTTTTTAATTTTTTTATTTTGCAGGTCTTAGTGACTGCTCATGCATCTCCATATCATAAATTTGTTTTAGTTGGTGATTTGGGAATTGTCCAGTCGTATAATCCGGAATTAGCAGATGGTGATATGCAAACACTTCTCTTTGTGAGTATTACTTCATCAAGGGATTTTAATTTTTTTTTTAATTCTTTAAGAAAATTGCTTTTTTTTTTTTTTTTCTTTTTTTTTTTCTTTTTTTTTTTTTTAAATTATTATAGCTAAAGGGAGATTAATTTATTTGAAGGGAATGTATGTTCCTTTGAAATTGTTGTATACATGCATTATTTAATGGCTTAATTTCAACTGCTTCTTTTCATCACACATGCCTCTTGTCTCGTCCTGGGCATGATGATAAACTACGTCCTCGTCCTGGGCATGATGATAAGCTACGTCCTCGTCCTGGGCATGATGATAAGCTATGTCCAACAGCAAGGCCTCTGATCAGGAGGTTTTGAGGAGTGTGGAACCATCTCTTAATTGCTGGTGTTCTGAGGGCCACCCTGATCTAGAGTGGTAGCACCTGTTAGGGTCTCAACTATGGGTAAATAGTTAACACCCAAAACTGAGGTCAAAACACAATGAAAGTGTAAAAATAGGTTTTAATACCAGAAATACTTTGTAAAAGAAATTATTACCAGCAATACATTTTTAAAAACAAAAACTACCAGCAAGTCATTTAAAAAAAAAAAATTACCAGCAATAAAAATCTTGTCAGCATTAAATAACCCATTGAGGTGTTGACATGCCGTAAAACAAATCAAAGCAAACCAACATGCCTCTTGCTACTCTATTGCTATTTCCATGGCTAATGCACTGACTAGCAACATTCCTTAGTTCCTCAAATTCTGACTTTTCACAGATAAAACTCCCACTCTATCACCTACACTGGAAAGAACTGTGCCCTATTCCTTTTGTATTCTGTTAGTAAAAAGGAAGTTCGATCCGGACAGCTTCTCAGGAAACTGCTACTTTATGGAATAAACTCCCGAAAGGATGCTTCTCTGAACACAAAATTCTTAACCTCTTCAAGTCTAGGGTTAATTGTTATCTTGTATATTGTAACCTAGAGAAGGTCACAGAATAGAATAATCAAAGGTTGGTAATAAACGATAATACATAGGACAAGAACAACACACATAAGATTTGCCAGTGGCGCGTAGAAGTAGTAGTCAACTGCTAGAGGTGAGTTAAGTAAATCCCACAATGAATCTCCAACTGCAGGGTATCTACCAACTGCTCTATGAGGTCAGATGTGGCACAAGGCCGAATTTAATGTGGGATAACCAAGCCCGTAGGTTTAGCCAAAAATTCCATGTAGATCCCATATAAAACGGGGTCAGGTAGCTGTTTCCCCGAGATGAGACTCTGCCCTTCAACATAGCCATGTCTGGGGATCCTCTCTGCCCAGAGGCAGAAAGGTTGAGCAGCACAGCTGGAGACAAATTTCCGACTGCAGACCAACATACAGTATTTACTACTGTATTTATGCGAATGGGGGACATGCCGATTATCGTGTGTAGGCATGCTTACAACATATATCCTCATAAACTGTACTCTTTACCTCCTATTATGTGCATCAACCATTAGTAACTCTCTACCTTGAGTGGCTCTTGAAGCTTGTATTGAGTGAACAATTAAAAAACATGCTCTAGGTATGTGTGTGCATGCTCTGGTCCAGTCTGTATATTTGCTACCATTTCTTTACTGTATACCATCATTTTCTGATTTGAAATACTAAGAAAAATAAAAGACATTCCTTTACCTATTTCCATATGAATTGTATTCTTGGAAATGGCTGCAGATTGAATTGGTCAAAATGTTCTGGTAATAACAATTAGAATGCAGTCAATAACCTGAACAATTCTTGGTATGATAACATTTTTTTAATTACCCCTGAGTTTGAAATAGATGCACCAGGACAATTATTTGTTTATTTTTATTTATTTTTTATATATTTTTTATTTTACTTTTTCTATTTTTTTTCCTTTTTTTTCTATTTTTTTTCCTTTTTTTTTTTTTTTTTTTTTTTTTTTTTTTTTTAATTTTTTAAATTTTTTTAAATTTTTCTTATTTTTCTTAATTTTCTTGATTTTTCTTTTTTTTTTGATTTTTCTTAAATTTTTTTTTTTTTTTTTTTTTTTTGAGAAAAATCTACCACGGTAATGTATTCAAGTCACCTCTTTTATTAAATATTCAGAAAATTTCCTCCCAGCCTTTAATATGGGCAGTGAGTTTTCAAGGACAGGACATTTCATTTAAATATTTAATAAAAGGAGTGGTTGTATTGAAGGATCTACAATGTGAGTTTTTCTCCAAAAAGGAATAATCTCCCACCCAGCATATTTATTTGAAACTGAATGGTAACACTATTTAAACAAAAAAAAAATACTTTAAAATAATCAAATGCTTCATTTGAAAAACAAATAAGTGGATAAAATGAATTTGTCAAATTTGCTGTTAAAATGGAGATGCTAGTCTTGAAACTTGCACCTGCAAAAAAGTATTTTTTAATGAAAAAAAAAAAAAAAATTTCTTGTTGGTTTTATCAGGAAAAATGCTCTTCTACATGGGGATTGATATTACATTGTAGTTCAGCACTTTGTTTCTAAAAATATTTTCCTGTTTCTTAATACTTTGCTTAGCTTATTTTTGCTATACATGATATATGTAAATAATAGCTGATAATATTTTTTCTTTTTTAGTTGGAACCAGGAGAGTCTCAAGATATCTACATGCCAGTTATTCCTACAATTCAAACGGGTTGCTTTGATGTAAAAATTAGTGCAACCTGTTTTATGGAGAGAGATTATCACATTCATCATCTGTGTGTCAAGGTAAGTCTGTTTCTCTTCTGTTTGAAATTGATTGGGAGCAGCATCATAGTTTTTAAATTTTGACTATTGTCCTCATCTTTTTTTTTATTATCACAAGAACATAGCCTAGTGGATAAAAACGTTTGTGAATTTGTGGAATGTAATAATTGTGTATTCAATCCTTTTGCTAGGTTTTATTAGATTCTGTGGAAAACAGCGAGCCAAAACTGAGCCATACTAAGAAAGAACAAGATGAGTTATCTCCCTTAGACACCAACTCCAAAACAAGAATGATCCACATACATAGATTAAATCGGTGGTTTCCAAACTTTTTTCCACTGGGCTGCATTTTTGAAATGAAATTTTGCTCACATCTCACCAAAAGTAAGTCCCAATAAAAAGGTGCAAGTAGCCCTACGGCAAAAAGGTCCAGAGAGAGGGTTAAATGGAAATAAGTATGGATTTGAAGTCAGAACATTTATCTCCCCCTCCAATTTGCAGAGCCAAGTTACTATATTCTTAATACTTGATAGAATGCAAAAATATCACAATGATAAAATCGGTCAATAATTATTTATAACTATTTATACTGGACCCATGCATACAATTACAAGTAATCCATAATATTTAAAATTTTGAAATAATTATTTTTGGTATATGAATTTTTTGAATCTTTAAAAATTTTTGATTGTATTTCAATCATTCCACCTCACCTGCTATTCTTTTCTGCTGCACCATTTGGGAACCACTGGATGAAATAAACGGTTCAGTCTGACATTCCCTGAAGGTTACCTGCATTAACAGACACCTGAGGAAGACCAGAGGGTGCAGTGGCTGAAATTCTGTGACAATAATAGCAAAGATGAGGATATTAGTCGAAATGAAAATAATGTAAATAAAGATCAGCATGTTAGATTATTGATGTATTATTTCATTTGTTATGTAATGCCTTGTCATAAACTAATACAAATAAAGATGAGAATAGTAATCTAATTTTAATATGAATTATGTCCCTTCACATTTATTTACCAGATTTAATTTTCATTCTTCTGAATATAATAAAAGAACATTTTTTAATTCTCCAATTCTATTCAGGACATAAAAGGACATAAAAGAACATTCTCTCGCCACAGTTTCCTCTTTTATAAGTGGATTGCCATGACTTCATAGGAAAGATAGTGAAGTAGTTTCCTATTGCCTTTTCTATGTTTTTTTTTGAATTCAGATTAGTCCTTCTCCTAGACTGGCCACTGTCGCATTGCAGCTCAGACTAGATGCCAAATTTATTGACAAGGTGCAATGTTTTTTTTAAAGATACAAGGGGTTACTGAGTGTTAGAGAATGAGAAAAAAAAATCTATTATTAAAGAGAGAAAACAAAAGAACAGCAATTAAGAAGATGGAAGATAAGATTTGATCCCTTTCATTAGTGTTACATCGCTTGGGTCTCAAAAGGCAGGTACAAATGAATGCTTTGTTATATTTGCTCTAACTGACCACCATAGTTTCTTTGTTCTTTTCTGTATACTTTCAGTTAAAATTATGTAATCTTAATGTATATTTGTCCCATACCAAATTTGTTCGATTTACCTTCATTCAATTATGCGTTACCAATATATCCTTTGAACACATCATCCATAACATTTTTTACTATGCCACACTGATGAGTATAATTCTGTAAAGCTTATCAAACAAAATTATGATGGACTTTAATATTTTGTCGTTATTAATATAATTCTTGATAATATTTCAATGCTTATGTAACTTTTATTTAAGTAATATTTTTAAAAAATAACATGAAACATATTTTCTTGATTGTTAATTAAATACAAATTATTTGCCTGTTTATATTTCTGAGATGAGGTATTATGTACACTATTTACATTATTTGAACTATTGTCCTCATCTTTGTCACCATATTTATTACATTTCGGCTGTCATACGCTCCGGCCTTCTTCAGGTGGTTGGAATATTGAACTGAACCCTTTAATTCACTCACTGGGGTAGACTGTTCTAGTACCACATGCTATGTTTAATGGATGTCAGTTATCAGTTATCTCCTGGTAATTTCTCTCTGGCAGTGGAGAACTTTCAAAGGGAAATTAACAGGAGATAACTGATAACTGACATCCATTAAAACATGGCACGTGGAACTAGAACAGTCTACCATAGTGAGCAAAATAACGGGTTCAATTCAACATTCCAACCACCTGAAGAAGGCCGTTGCATACAATGACCAAAACGTTATAATAAATATGACAACAAAGATGAGGACAATAGTCCGAATAGTGTACATAATACCTCATCTCAGAAATATAGACAGATATGGAAGGGCCAAAACATTGTAATAAATATGGTAACAAAGATGAGGACAATAGTCTGAATAATGTAAATAGTGTACAAACTATTTACAAATATCATTTCAATGTAACTTTAATTCTTTATATTCTGCTTAAATTTTACTCGAGATATTATTGTTGCAATTGCAGTCTGATGGTGTGAGTAACTATTATCACATTCCCTACATGATTGATTTGATCACACAAGCGTCTGTGATTGTGCCAGACTTTGATATTCCGATTAAGCAACAATTCATTCAGCCAGAACAGAGAGAACATGATTATGTCCCAGGTTCTGGAAAAGCAGTCACCAGTCTTTTCGGTAAGTAACATTGTGTAAGGATTGGTAAGAGAAAAAGGAACATTTTACTCATTACTTCTTAGCTAGTAGAGCCAGTTGGCTGGACTAATACTGAAATGGAATAGTATGAAGAGAAGAGGAATGTTTGTTTGTATATTTGTATACAAATATGATACAGAGTATTGTTAGGAAGTATTAAAAACTAAGTTGCCCATGTTGTCAAGTAAGTCATAATAAGCAAAATGAAATTCGGACAAAAGAAAAACCTTTTTATTTGAATGTCACAGTTTCACCAGAGATAATCATGTTGAGCCAGTATCCCTTGTGTCCTGGGTAAGATGATAAACTAGATCCAACAATAAGGCTTGGGCACCCAGAGGCGGTGTAAGGTTAGCAAGCTTGTTTCGCTAACACAGTTACGAATAAGTAGTGAGTTCGATCCTCACTGGGTGCCCCATACTTTTGGCCTTGTGCTACATCTAAGCTACACTTGGAAAATCGCTCCAACAACAAGGCTTCTAATCATGAGGTTTTGAAGAGTGTGGGACCACCTCTTAATTGCTGGTGTTATCAGGTCCACCCTGACCCTGGGTGGTAAAACCTGTTAGGGTCCCAGCTATGGGCTAATAGTTAACCCCCCAACTGGGGTCAAAACACTTTGAAAGTGTAAAAATATGTTTTAAGGTTTGTAAAAACATTATTACCAGCAATATATATATATATATATTTTTTTTTAAATATTACCAACAATATATTTTTGAATAAAATATTATTATCAGCAATAAAAATTTTGTTGGCATTAAATAGCTCATTGAAGTTGATATGCTGTAAAACAAAACAAACCAAACCAGTATCTCTTGAGTGATGAGAGAAAAGAAAAGATGTGAAATTAACAAGCAGGGTTCAAGTTCTGACCTCGTCTGTTATACACACACACACACACACACACACACACACACACACACACACACACACACACACATCCAGAGCCTTATCACTTCTGTTGAAGGAACTCCTCTCTAGTTGACCTCCACCTCCACCTCCTATCTTTGGCAATACTGGGCCATGTGTGCTCAGATCATAGCACCATCTTGCCTTTGATAGATCTCTAGTTCTTTTCTACTACTTTGGCACTCACTCTGTTGCTCTAATAGCCCTGGGAGATGATGGTAAACTGCATCTGGCAACAAGGTGTCTGATCGGGAGATTGGAGGTTTTGAAGAGCATGGCACCACGTCTTAATTGCTGTTGTTCCCAGGTCCACTCTGACCTGGGGTTGTAGCACCTGTTAGGGTCCCAGATATGGGCAAATGGTAAACAAACAAAAAACACTATGAAAATATAAAAATGCCTATTTATAGCAAAATGACCAACAATGCATTTTATCTGTAGTTGATGGCATGCAATTGCGTTCAAAATATTTAGATTTCGGCATTAAATGACCCATAGAGGTTGATATGCCGCTAAACAAAATCAGCTAAACAACCAACATGAAAGAACTTTCATGGCATTAATCCATAGAATATCCTACAATTTCTTAAAGAAATCAAACTGTATTCCAAAATAGAACTTCAACAAAACTACAACATAAAACATGCATATCACCGCCTCTTGTAATTACGTCCACACAAACATGTATATGTGTAAAATCTGAGTATCATCTACCATGTATTCAATTGTGAATGCAGAATAACATACATCATATTTTTATTACTTCAAAGCTCCCAAGAAAATTAAATTTTGACATTAAATGACTCGTAAGTAATTGATATAACAATTAAACAAACTAATAGTCCACCTGTTATCTCTGTTGGGATGAAAGATGAATGAGCAGCCGATCTATGTTTGTCCTTCATGATAGTCTCAAAAATATCCTTCAATCCAGTCTGCTGTCGAATCCACATGTTGCTCTTCCTGTTATGGCAGGTAATGGCATTTTTAACATTGCATTTAAATTTTTAAAGACTAAAATTGCCTGGAAAGCAGGAAGCTCAAAGAGAGTTCCACAAGCAAGAAGGATGAGAGAAGAAACTGTTAGCATAGAGGCATACAGCCACATCATGTTGAAATACCAGTTCCCATATAGTCACTGAAGTTAAGCAACATTGAACTTGGTCAGTACTTAGATGGGTGACCTCTGGGGAATATATGGTGTAAACTTGGATGTATGGTTTGGGGTAATGGATAATAGGTTGGAATTTTTAATCAGTCTAGTTTCAATTTCTGTTGGCTTCATTATATTCACTTACATGCAAATACTCTTGGGAAATGTATAAATCCATCTCTTTCCCCCAGCTATGGGTTAATTAGTAAGACTTGTATCACTAAATCATTTCGTAAAAAAAAAATCTTACAATTTAAAAAATATTTTTTGGCTTTGAATAACCTGCAATGGGTTGATAAGCTGTAGAAATCAAATCAATTATGTTAGCATAGAACTTATGATAATGATACCTTGCTGCTAATCTAGTACTGCACTTATTCATAAAATCTAGGCACCATAGAGAAAAGTTTATCAGAACAATTACTATGAAAATATTTATCATAAGTTATAGGGAAGCTGCTACAGCAGTGGGAAAGTGACTGAAGCCGAGATGCCAGGTGAGGACCAAAAATATTGCAGGTTCTTCTTTTTCTTTTTTTTTTTTTTTTGTATTTTATCAAGAATCTCTAAATAGATTCCAGATATGGCAGCAATATTCAATACATCAATTATATTATCAATTTTTCTTTTATATTTTAACTTTCTTTTTCTTTTCCACCCAATTTTCAGGTGATGTGGTTACTCCTGGATTTTTTGATGAGTATCTCAATGCCGAGAATATACTGTACAAGCCATATGGTGCTGGAGAGAACATGGTCTTTAATTTTGCTTACAACTTGATGACCCTAAAATTCAAGAAGGCCAGCAAGCAACTGAGTGATGAAACTCTGCAGATTTCACTCAGATATCTAAACATTGGTAAGATTTCTATAGAATACTTTACTGGTAACATGCTATGAAAAAATGTTGCAAAAGTTTTTCTCAAAAATGTTTTAAGTTTTAAAATTCTTCATGAGAAACATGTTCTTTTGCAGTTTATAGAAATGGGGATCAATAAGTCGGCAGCCTTACATATTGTAGAATTTTGATGCTGTATAATTTTCAATCTATGTGACTGAATTGAGTGCATTGAGAAAGGAAATTGTTGTGTAAAATAAACGTATTTTTGCATTACTAGGCTATGAAGCTATTGATATTCACCAGTAAATTAAGTGCATTAACAAGGGAGGAGATTTTGAAATTTTCAACATTAATCTACAGACTTCTTGATGTACCCACATATTCACTACTGAATTAAGTGCCTGGACACGAAGGAAGATTGTTTAAAAATAAATATTTGTTGTATAAAATGAATATTTCTCATTAAGCTACAAATTTATAGTGGGTTATCAGTTATAGTGAAGTGTATGAGTGTTGAAACAGATTAGTTTGATTTGGCCTTGTTAGATAGCCGACCATAAGAGGGGGTATAAAACAAGAAAATCAAATTGTAAAGTGAAACAATAAATTTATATACATATAAATCAATTAAGGTTTCTACAAATAAAATCTATGTATTTTGGTTGATACAAGATTGTCAAAATGTTCGTAGTAGTTCTTGCAAGAATGAGTTTATATGTACGTAGGCAGGAACGTATGTGTGGATGTATGTATGTATGTATGAGCATTATAGAAGGGTAGGAATGTCTTTGAAGTAATCGCTCAGTCTTAAAATGTTCTGTTCGTTTATCAAGTATAAAAGAGATGAGGGAGAAAGGTAGAGATAATAACTATTGCTTGACGTTTGTCAAGGGACATGTTAATACGCTTGTCTCCTTCTCTCTGGTGACAGGCAAACTTGCCCATATTTTATTTTGTTTGTGGAGCTTGAAAAGGTCATTTGGGAATTCACTCCCGGACATGATTCGGGCTTTTCCATTTCATGACGAACAAACTTCACGTTGGCTTGCAAAAATATCCATAAAAGAATTTGTTTCTGAGAATTGAAGATTATTTGAATTATGTTTTTAAATGTTTCCTATTTTTTTTATTGGCTGAAAAACATTTTGCATCAAGGTGTGGAATTTCATGAGTTTTGTTTTGGATGCGCTTTTGCGTGTGTTTTAAGCAAAGTTTGTAAATTTGAGTCTTTTAATTTCTAACAAAATCAATGAGTCAGTGCTTAGCATTTGAATTTTAAATCTAGATCTTGTTTTCTTCACTACAGATTTATTGATGTCCTTTCATTAGTGCATTGGCAAGGAAAGAGATTATGTTGAAAAATATTTGTTGCACACTTCATTAGATTTATAAGTATATATATATATATATATATATATATATATATATATATATATATATATATATAGTGTCAAGATGATGACTCTGTCATAAAAGGAGATAAAATTTCTTAAATTATTTTCTACTATATATCTATCATAAAGAATTTAATGTGCAGTAGACTAACACTATTTTTTAAAAATTTTTTTGGTTTTCAGCTCTTCAAAGAATTGTGAGTTATATGAACAAAGATGGTTCATTCAGCATGTTCCGAGATCATTCCAGGCCCAGTATCTGGTAAATCATTCAAATTCTCTAAAGTGACATGTATAAGGAGGTAAAGGCTGAAAAGTACACAGTCCAACCAAGAAACCCTTCAACAAATTCTTATATTTGGTTAGATTTTGGGAAATGGATTCAGTCTGAGCACGTTTCAACACCCCCGCCTCATAGTTGAATAGATAATCCTGATTAAGATGATGATTTAAAATCTGATAGAACTTATTAGAGATTTCAACCTGAGGATGACTAGACAATGGTCAAAAGCATTAGAACAAATAATAAGACAACCTCCACCCCCTGCACAAGCACAGACACACATTTTATATGTGACAACTGCTATTTCTTTAAAAAAGGCCATCTCCTCAACATTGAGCTGAGCAACAATGGGCCCTCAGATGACTTTGCTAGAATGTGTATCACCTGGAGAAACCCTTGAGTCTGTGAAGCTCTCCCTCTCCCCAATTCCCCACAAAAAATATCATATATTGCACAGTGACTCCCTCATATATATATATATATATATATATATATATATATATATATGACAAACTGGAAACTTCCTTTTTTTTTTTCTTTTTTTTTTTCTTTTTTTTTTCTTTTTTTTTTTTTTCTTTTTTTTTTCTTTTTTTTTTTTTTCTTTTTTTTTTCTTTTTTTTTTTTTTTCTTTTTTTTTTCTTTTTTTTTTTTTTTAAAGCATGTTTCATCTCTTAGGATTTCATTGGATTGGAAATACTAATGGATGAAATGTCACAAAAAAAATCTTTCCAGTTTGTAATATTTTTCTAAATACTGTTTGTTGATTTATATAAAAAATATATATTGTTGTATTGTGTGTGTGTATATATATATATATATATATATATATATATATATATTTATATATATATATACACACACACACTAGTAATAATCTTATAAGAAATTATGCTCATCCGGAAAACCTTCGGTATCTTGATTTGCAAGTAATCAAACCAATATCAAAGGAAGAACATGTACGTCAGCCAAAAATAATCATCTAGCATCCAAGTCCAAAGAAAAAAAAAAACCCTGATACGAGTAAGCAAAATAACTAAATAAAGTGCTCAATACATTAAGTAGAGCAGACCTAATTAAACCTAAAGAGCCAGACAAACCTACCAAGATTTGACCTAAGTGGATCGTCAGGGAAAGCTGGCTAAAGAGGTGACGTAAGAACAGAATATATAGCGTATAAACATAAAATCATGTCCAATCTGACATATTTAATTTCTGTGTGTGTATATATATATATATATATAATTGATTAAATCTGACATTTATTTTAATTTCTATATAAGGTTGGTGCAAAAATAATATCGTTTTTGACGTTAAAAATATGTCAAAAACGATATTATTTTTGCACCATCCTAATAATTGATTAAATCTGACATATTTATTTTAATTTCTTTGTTTAAAGGCAATTTGTGAACCTCTCTCTGACTCCCTACAAAAAGTATCATATATTGCACAATCACTACCTCATATCTATATATATATATATATATATATAACAGGCAACGAATGTCTATTATGTTTGATCATGAGCAATTCTAACCTTCATATAGTGGCTTTTGGTTTTGGGAGAAAGTAAAGACAAAACCTGTCCAATATTTGGATATTTTTTTATGCTGTTTCTTGATCTAAGCATTCAGCTCACATGGGCCATCATCAGAGTGCTTGTATGGACATTACAACAGAGATGTTCACCATCATTACAACCTGTCTGCTATTCTGCAACCATTATTGTTGCATAGCAATCTTCTATATATAGCATAACAGGATGTCATCTTTGATGATGAACATCTCTGTAGTAATGCCAATATAACCATTCTGATGATGGCTCATGTGAGCTGAAAGCTTAGATCGAGGAACAGTATAATAAATAAATTAAAAAAAAAAAAAAAAAAAAATAGAGAGGGAGAAAAAAATCCAAATGTTGGACAGTTTTTGTCTTTTTCTCCCAAAACTAAAGCAACTATACGAAGCTTGGAATGGCTCATGATCAAACATAATAGGCATTTGTTGTTTTTTGTATTTAACAATATATATATATATATGTGTGTGTATATATATATATATATATAATGTATGCATGTGTGTGTGCACACGTTGAATTTTTTGAGTCATTTTTAATATTTAGAATTTGTTTTATGACACATTATATATAACATTTTTTGTCTTTGTTTATATTAATGTCTTCAGTGTGTTTTTAGGTTCTTAACTACATTTCTATTTTTCATTAAATTTTTTTTTTTTTAAGGTTGACTTCATTTGTTGCCAAAACTTTGTACAGTGCCAGAGTTTATGGAGAATGGGAACGTGATTTTTTTGTTCCTCTTGAAATGATTAATGAAATGGTTGTGTGGATTTGCAACCAGCAAGATGGTAACTCTGGTGCCTTTCATAGTAATGGAAGTGCTTATGACAGAAAAATGGTAAGTTGTTAAATTTTCTTTTGCTTATAACCTTTGAAAACTTTTCCTAAAACTCAATCATAATGGTGAGATTAGCTGTTTCCATACAGAAAGGATGAATGAAAGAAAGAAACCAAATATCACCTGTATTTTCTAAGTGTCAGTTTTTCTTTTTATTCTTGTACACCAAATACATGGCCCAAGTGTCACTCAAGATAGAGTATTACTGAATTAAGTTATTGTATGGACATAACGAGGGTGGGGATAAGAAGTGCAGATTATAAGGATATGTCGGATAGCAGTTTGGGCACCTCGACATGGTGCAATGGTTAGAAAGCTTGTCTTGCTAGATCAATTACGACTGAGTAGCGAGTTCAATCCTCACTAGTGCCCCATACTTTCGGCCTTGTGCCACATCTAAGATGGGCTTAGAAAATCCTTATGTCAGATAGCAGTTGACCTTAGACTTGAAGAGATTAAGATTGTAGCGATCGGGGAAGTGTCCGCTCAGGAGTCTGTTCCACAAAGTAACGGCTCTTGAAAGGAAGCTGCCTAAATGGAACTTCCACCTTATCAATGGAATATAAAGAAAATATGAATGATTCGATCCTGTGTGGAATTAAGAAATGAATTGCGATCAAATATGAATTAAAGAATTAAGCTTGCCAGAACATTTTCCATGGAAATAGCAAATAGAGCAGTGAGAGGCTTGCAATGTTTTCTCTGAGGGCAAGTGTTATCATCTGGCTCTGAATAATGGCAAGAAGAAAAGTTTATTGTGATGATGTCTAAGAAAAATTGTCTCTGTCCATTGGAAGGCTGTATATTAACAGACAGAGATTTCACATGTACTCAATTTCTGCAGAAATCACAATTGTGACGTTCTTAATCACTTTACAATGCAGAAATAACTAAATCCAATCTCCTTTCATCTTCAGTCTGCTTAGAGATTGACTGCAAGTTCCTAAACAATATTTTGGTGCTTTGAAAAAGTAAATCCTGATTAAATGTTGTGCACTTACAAAAATAAAGTGCTGTTTGAGAATACATAAACATTTTATAGCACTTGTATCAAATAACATTGTCCATCTTGCATGCTCCCTCCAGTGTCCATTTTCCATGCTCCCTTTAATGTCCATGATAAAGTGCTGTAAAGTGTTGTTTGAGAATATGCAGACATTTTGTTGTATTTGTATCAAATAACATTGTATTTGTCCCCACCGCCCATGTCTATTGTGAATGTTCCCTCCAAAGTCTGCTGTTCCTTGTAATGTGTACTAAAATGTCTTTCTTTGCAGACATCAATAAACAATTGGCAAGACCCCATCATGCCAACAGATCCTGTCATTCTTACTTCCTATGTTCTCATCACCTTGTATTCCATTACAGATGTCTCAAATGTGAGTTCTTTCTATCTTTTTGTTTTTGCTTGAAACTCCTTTCCTTTTCTATTTGGCAAACACAGTACAGCCCAATGGTTAGAACATTGTTTTTTAGATTTCAATTCTTGGCAAGATTTAAATATTTTTTCTATTGCTGTAAGAAATCTGTTTCTAAGCTGAGACAAGAAAATATTCAAAATGTTTCTATCAAATTCAATTTACTTAACATGCAAGTTTTCTTAATACTATTGTTCACTAAATACAAGGCCTAAGAGCCACTGCATGTAGTGTTACTGAATGAGGTTGTTGTAAAGGTGTACAAAGAAAGGTTAAGAAGTGCATATTATAAAGATATGTAGGAGAGATAGCTGATTTAAAAAGGTTAAGATTATAGTGAGCAGGGAAACATCCTTTTAGGAGTTTGTGTAACAACATAACTCTTCTGGGGGAAAAAGCATCTTTAGTCTTATTGATGTCCTAGCAGGGCTACCCAGCATTGGCCATGTATTATATCAAAATAACACCAGTAATGTAAAAATTCATGATGAATAATATCTATATTTAAACTTTATTTAATTTATTGTAACAATATTAATTACAGTTTAATTTAAATTTTTATCCATGTTTAAATAAATATATCGAAAAACAATAAATTCTGTTAAACTTTTTGTGTATGTATGTCTGGCTTAAATTCCAAAATGACAGTATTTTAGGAACTGTTAAAACCACACGGTTCAACACGTCTCAAGGAATGTTTTGATAAACCATTTATTTTTGTACTTTTTATATAAGTAAAGATATTTTGTAAATTAAAAAATATGTAATTAGACTAACATTAGAAAAAGTATCAAGTATCTAGCAACCCCATTGTGGATACACTCAGTGTTCATATGTTGAATTCAGTGTGGACACACTTGGTGTTCACATGTCAACCCCAGTATGAAAACATTATGAAGACGGACACCTGAACTTGGTTGAATGATACAACGGCCAAAATATAGTGAGTATAATAATCAAGATGAGTATATGAATAGCAAAGCATATAATGATAATTACTCCTTAAAATCTCTGATAAAAATTATAGTTTATCAATAATTTTATGACGATCATACCTTTGTACAGAGTGATTGTATTTTTCTTGCTTTTTGTCCAGGATGCATCCCGCCTTATTAAAGTTGCCAGGCAGCGTGCTGCAAGTTATTTATCACGAGAATCTGGAAACATTCAAGATGATGATGTTTTCAAAATGGCCATCACTGCATATGCTCTGTCTCTATCAAGTGAGAAAAGTGTTCAAATTTTTGATCGTCTCTGGAAATTGGTTAAAGGGGGTGAGTGAATTATTTTCAATTCCTCTCATTTTTCTTTTGCTTCAAAATTGATTCTTTTATTTTAACTTTCATTGGTACAGTTTTCTTTATTTAACTGTCTTTGTTTATCGAAAATTGATTTATCTTCATTTGGTTATATGTTAGTTTATCTTGATTCTGTCTTCTCCTCTGTCCTGGGTAAGACAATAAACTACATCCAACAGCAAGGCCTCTGATCAGGAGGTTTTGAGGAGTGTGGAACCACCTTTTAAATGCTGGTGTTCCCAGATCCACCCTGACTCAGGGTGGTAGCACCTGTTACAGTCCCAGCTATGGGCAAATAGGGTCAAAACACTATGAAAGTGTAAAAATAGGTTTTAACACTAGAAATACTTTGTAGTGTAAAAAAAAAAAAAAAAAAAAAAAAAAAAAAAATATTACCAGCAATACATTTTTTGAAAAAAAAATATTACCAGTGAAGAAATAGATTTTTGAAGGAAAAAATATTAGCAATAATGAAAATTTTGTCAGCATTAAATAACTCATTGAGGTGTTGATATGCCGTAAAACAAAACAAACTAAACTGTCTTCTCCTAATTGCTTTTCTTTTAAAACTGCTTTACACATTTTCACTAGATCCTTTTTGTTTTGTTTTTTTACTGTTATTTTGTTTCATACCATATCCCTTCAGGCATTATGGAATCATGGCTCTCAACAGATTCTTTTCCTTTTTTTATGCGTGAATTACCAAACATTCTTGGGAAAGATAGTGGAGGGTTTTCCCATTGCCACCTTCAGATTCCATTTCTTTATTATCTGAATTGTCCTGCATTCTTGGGAAAGACAATGAAGTGGTTTCACATTGCCTTCTCTGCAGATTCCTTTTTTATTATCTTTGTTAAAATAATTTATTTTGGGGAAATATATTGGAATGTTGCCTTCTACATAGTTTGGAATTTAGTCGAGCCTGCAATTATTCATGTCATTTCGCAAAGAAATTAGTGTGAAAGTGAATGTGTTAAACCAGTCCAGAATTTGAACACTGCACACTGATTCCACTTTCAGCGCTAATGTCTGTTGTGCCACCCACACATCCTTTGTTAGCAGTACTTTCTTTTATTTATTGTTGACTTGTTTATTTTGTTGCTTTTTATTTTAAAAAAAAAGCTCCTTTTACATTTCATCACATGCTAATACTTTCCCTGCTGCATTGTTGCCTGGCTCATTTTGGAAAAATAGAAGAAATGCTATTTATTGGAAATAAGTGGCTATAAATGCTGAGTGTAATTTCTCATGGATGCTATATTTTGGTGTTGACTGAATAATCTGCAGTACAAACTAAGCTAAACACCTTTGACACACTATGATACAAATACATCACAAAACAGTTTGTATTGTACACTGCTATATGTCTGTTCTGATTTGGAAATAGTACTAAGCACTAGTTAGTTCATAATAAAAATGCTGAGTGCTGACATTTCACATTGTCTTAAAAAAAAAAAAAAAAAAAAAAAAAAAAATCTCTCTCTCTCTCTCTCTCTCTCTCTCATTTATATATAATCTTGAACAATACTGACAATGTCTGTCTTCATCTTAAGTTTTTCTAAATTCCAACTGAGTTGTTTTATAGCAGAATTCAAAGTTCATTTCTTTTAATCGGAGTCCTTTTGATTGTCACAACAATCATTATCAAGAATTGTATAGTGACAATCAAAAAGGACTTGGATTAAAAAAAAAACAAAAAAAATTAATTTTGGAATATTTAACGATTTTAATTCGGGCAGAAAACAATTTTGTTGAAGTTGAGAAAACTTAAAAAGTTTAATAGAAGATGTTAGTGTGGTTTAACAGGATTTGTTTGAAAGAATTCTTTCTGCCTAAATATACAATAAATATCTGTTGTCTTGTTAGTTTTTCTCCCTCTCTGTCTTTCTCTCACAATATTTCTCCCACTCTCTGTCTCTATCCTTCTCTCTCTGTCTCTCTCCGTCTCTATTCGTCTTCCGTCTCTATTCGTCTTCCGTCTCTATTCGTCTTCCGTCTCTATTCGTCTTCCGTCTCTATTCGTCTTCCGTCTCTATTCGTCTTCCGTCTCTATTCGTCTTCCGTCTCTATCCGTCTCTATCCGTCTCTATCCGTCTCCTGTCTCTATCCGTCTCCTGTCTCTATCCGTCTTCTGTCCGTCTTCTGTCTCTATCGGTCTCTATCGGTCTTCTGTCTCTATCGGTCTCTATCGGTCTTCTGTCTCTATCGGTCTCTATCGGTCTTCTGTCTCTATCGGTCTCTATCGGTCTTCTGTCTCTATCGGTCTCTATCGGTCTTCTGTCTCTATCGGTCTCTATCGGTCTTCTGTCTCTATCGGTCTCTATCCGTCTCCCGTCTCTATCCGTTTTCCGTCTCCCGTCTCTATCCGTTTTCCGTCTCTATCTGTCTTCTGTCTCTCTATTCATCTTCTCTATCTCACACACACGTCAAAAGCAGGCAATTTAAATTTTTTAAAGATGTATGTCTGGAAAATGCATATATACATTGTCTGCTGTCAATGTAATTTTTGTAAAGGCATATAAGTATGTCTACAGCATCAGAATTGTTAAAAATGTCTTACTTTCCTTGACTCACAAGTTGTGATCTAAATGCTGAGGTCATTACCTTTTTGGGGTTAATAATTGCTATATTTGAAGATTTAAGTAACTGAATTAATTATAAAAGCCATCATAAAGACTATCACTCATTTATAAAGATTATGAAAGTAGATTTGCAGTGTCAATATAATGAATTTTGAATCCCAAATTTATGCCAAATGTACAAGAATAAGAATTGTAGAATCTAAAATGTCTTCAGTTTTTTTATTAAAAGCAAGGCTAAGATGAAAATGCTTCATATATAAAACAAATTAAAAATTATTATATTTGCATTTTTGATTTGAATTTCTTTTTTTGGTTGTATTAGTAAGTATAGTATTAGTAAGTATAGTATTAGTAAGTATAGTATTAGTAAGTATAGTATTAGTAAGTATAGTATTAGTAAGTATAGTATTAGTAAGTATAGTATTAGTAAGTATAGTATTAGTAAGTATAGTAGAAACAATTTTTGGTGATTAATTTGTCACAATTATCATAAATATCAAAGGGCAGAAAAGTCATATATAAGCAAATATATGGATATAGATCTGACAGTATGAAGAAAAATATACGGAAAAAACAAACAAAAATCCTTATATGCAATTATGCTGTTCATTTTTCATTTTTCTATCAAATACTCAAATTTGGGAATATGTTTTCACAGCGTCGCCCACGTGACGACAACGTGACCATGTTTTAAAACAAAACGCTGATCATATAAAACTTTCAGTTGTCTGTTTGGATAAGTCTTGTTCTTGTGTCCATCGTCTTTGTCATGTTCAATTGATGTTAATTATATATATTATATTTTATGAATATGTCCTGAAGATGGTTTATTAAACCGAAACATCCGACGTTGACATATTAACATTAAAACAGCATTATTGCATATAAGGATTTTTGTTTGTTTTTTTCTATATATTTTTCTTTATATATATATATATATAGATGTTATTTCTCATATTTTTTCACCTTTTTTTTTTCTTTTTTTTTCACTTTTTAACATTTATGAAATAAATAATTAAATAGATTTATTCTACTGATTTTCTTTCCTTCTCTCTTCCATTTTTTGACCCTTGCTTTTCTTCTTTCAACTTTTTTTTAAATCTTTCTTTTCATCAGCCGAGCAGAAGTATTTTTCTTACGGTGTGATTCCACCGAATCCTTCTGAAATTTTGGACAACATCCGTTACCTTAAACCTCGTATTGAACAAAGAAACGATGCGTATGGTGTGCAATCGACAGCCTATGCACTTATGGCTCACATCAAACATAACAGATTCAAGTATGAACGAGATTCTCTCATGAAATGGCTCAATTCAATGAGGAATTCAATAGGTGGAATGGCTTCTACCCAGGTAAAATATTTTAAAGCGACACACACACACACACACACACAGAGCATAAATTAATTGGTCCTGTTATTTGTACCTGCTGTTCTTTTAAAGAGATATGTAATTGCAGACATTGACTCTATAAGAGAATGATATAAAAATTTCTATATGTAAGAACAATATTAGATAATAGAATTTTTGTCATTCTATGTAACACATTTTCTCCTCTAAAGTGATGTCATCAAGCTAAAGTAATGTTCTTCTTGATGGAATTAAATATATGTAGATGGAAAGAGAGATACAGACATAAATGTCAGTTATAATTATGAACCCAGGGAAAATACTGAAGATATAGGGAGACTGAAATTTAAATTTTAAAATTTCTTGCTAGACATGTCTTGAATGCTAGAAAATAATTAATCTTGAATCTTAAATAATTTTCTTTTAATTTTTTGTTTTTCAAACTTAAGACTTTGATCGATATAAATTAGAAATAATTTATTTAAATATTATAGACAACAATAATAAAATGTACAACTCTTAACGCACAATTTTAAATCAACATCATGAGAACATGAATTTCATAATGCTCAACAGTATCCTGCGCCTGAAGATTGCATATTTGCATGAAACTCTTAGTCATGCTATTGATGTGGGATATTATATATATATTCACTAAAAGGGGCACCTTGAGGCAGTGTAATGGTTAGCAAGCTTGGCTCGCTAGAACAATTACAACTGAGTAGTGAGTTCGATCCTCACTGGGTGCCCCCTAATTTCGGCCTTGTGCCACATCTAAGCTATGCTTGGAAAATCACTATATATTCACTAAAATATATATATATATAGTTTATGAAAAATTAGGTAATCCATATGGGTAAACCCAAGGAGGATAAAATCCAGAGAGCTCAATGTAAATCCAGAGCAAATAATTCTTTTCTTTTCATTTTTTGTTTCAACCTTTGGAAGTAAAGTCTGATGATCCGCAGTCCTTTAAAAGTGCTGTGGTGAAATAACTTATTACACGGAACCTTAAAGTGGTCTGTTTTTATTTAAAATATATATAATCAAGAGACAATAAGAAAATGGAAACTTGTTTATGTATTACTAAAAATTCTTACTTTCTTTACAGGATACAATTGTCGCCATGGAAGCCCTGTATGAATATACCCAAGTTGACCCAAACAGAAACATATTTAACATGCTTGTAAAAGTGTGGTCAACTGCTAATGATGACTACAGAATTGATATGCAACTGACAAAATCCAATTATACAAACCTCAGCACCTTTTCAGTAAGTTTGTCTCACAAATTTAGATATTGTAGCTCTCAGTCATGAAAAAAAAAAGAAAAAAATTTAATTTAAAAGGTTTATTGTTGGTAATTTTGCACCTAAATTTGTCAAAGTAATTATTCATACTAAACTGAGAACTTCAAAACTAATGTGGATGACTTAAATAAGCAAAGAAATAATATATTTTAATTTTTAATGACAACTATAGAGATAGATGTAGAGATAAAGATAGATATATACATATAGATAGATATGGATATGGATGGATAGATATGGAGAGATATTGATAGATGGGATATAGATATGGGTAGATATAGATGGGATATAGATATGGGTAGATATAGATGGGATATAGATATGGGTAGATATAGATGGGATATAGATATGGGTAGATATAGATGGGATATAGATGTCTTGGTTGTTTCTTTCTATATGTAGACCACAAAAGTAAAGAGCCTTTTCCAGCATCATGCACAGATTTGGCAACGAAAAATGGAGAAATATTTTTGAAGTAAAATATTCAACAGATGTAAGTAGAAAATATAAAGGTGTTGAAATATATAGTTTGCAACTGAAAAAGCCGTAAAAATGATGTTGTAAGCCACTAATACGTTCTATACTTTGATATCTGCATCAATATTTAATTTTCATTGTTTACTTTTTTAAAAATCTTTCTTTAGGTTCATCCGAATGTTTGGGGTTACATTCGTGCCCAGGTATTTGGTACTGGACGAGCTATGCTACAGGTAAATTGATTTACCATTTCTTTTTATCTTTATTGGCAGCTAGGTTTTATCATTTTACTGTTGAAATTGCTAGATGTAACTAAAAACAAAATACTGTACATAAATGACTATAAAGACGTTGGCACAGTGATGTCTCATGGGCGTCGTTTTTTTTTTTTTTTTTTTTTTTTTAATATCTGCTGAACAGACTAAGCTAAACAATGCTGAACAACATACAATGTAATAAAATACATCACAAAACCTGCTGCATTGTCTGCTACTATACGTCTATGCTGCTTTGGAAATGACACTAAATGCTAAGAGCCAAGATATAATGAATTTTTATTTTTAATCTGTAATATTGCTTCACTAAAAATAACACTTGAAGTAATGACCCCCCCCCATATATATATATATATATATATATATATATATATATATATATATATATATAAAATGGACTCTCCTGTTGGTTTCGACATATGAGGATCTGACAGCTTAGTTGATTCAGTTATGAAATTTTGTGAGATGAGATCACTGTTAGATTGTCTGACCTTTTAGATCTTGCTCTCGCTTC
The DNA here is from genome assembly GCA_963932145.1 of Acanthosepion lycidas. Taxonomy (NCBI): domain Eukaryota; kingdom Metazoa; phylum Mollusca; class Cephalopoda; order Sepiida; family Sepiidae; genus Acanthosepion; species Acanthosepion lycidas. The sequence goes on from OZ010603.1 coordinate 10,339,120, forward strand.
TTGAAGATGATTCAGACAAGCAGAGTGAAAACTGCTGAGTCCACTAAAACATGTTGATCTCCATTCTACCCACTCCAAGACTAAGGGCTCAAGAGTGTTATGTGGTATATTGACAGCTGACAAGTTGCTTTTCAGCTTGTCTTTGTATCTTAGCCATAGGCATCCTACATTCCCGTAGCCCTGATTTAACTGGCTGTACATTAGGATCTTGGGCATCCTGTCATCAGACATTCTCAAGACATGACGTCCACCATAACTAAGACTGTATGAGAAAAGTCTTGATTCCTCCAATATTACACCTGTTAAACAGGTCTATGTTAGATGTCCTATCTTGAAGGTTAACTCCATATATTGCATGCAGACAGCTTTTATGGATAAAAACAAGCTGGCATATATGGTACCTGTATGGAGTCCATGACTCTGAGCCGTACAAGAGGATGGCAAGTACAACAGTATAGTGTGTGTACATCTTCAGCAGGCAATGTAAGTTTTCATAAAATTGTATAAGTATGTCCACAGCATTAGAAGTGGTAAAAATTGCAAAATTTCTTACTTTGTTTTATAAATTATTTACTTCCCTTTAATCTCAAGCTGTGATCTAAATGCTAATATCATTACCACTTTTACCAAATAATGACAAGTCAACACTTGTCAGATGTCTAGCTTTAGAAAAAGATAGACTAGGAAAACTTGTTATTAGCAAAATGATCCTCTTCTGATAAAGCGCCCCAAAAATTAGGTCAAATGAATGAAGGGGACATTTTGTGTATCAGTGAAATTCAATTTATTCATTAAGTGGAGAATCAAGTGGATTGTACAATAAGGTCTATTGGTCTTCCAGCAATGTTTCACCATTGTGCCCCCGACCCAAAAAATGGTGTATCAAAAGGACTTTTTTTTTTTCCATGACACTGCTATTTTTTTAACTACTTTCATGCCTTGGAAATGTTTTGTTTTCAAAAGCAATGATTGGAATTGAAATATGAAAGTGAATTTATACATTTTCTTTGTTCTTGATAATTTACAACAAAAAGAATAAACAATATTTATTAGATTGTTTATTTATACAGTTTATTAAATTGTTTACTGAAATGGTTGGCAAAACATTGACTAATTGCCAATTGATTCAAACTTTATAAAATGGTAAATAATAAGGATTTCCTTAGAGTTGGTTCACATATTTTAATAATTTAGTAAATGTTTATAAATTTATGAAGAAAAAAAATTGTTTTCATATTTCTTTATAAATTGGTAAATGATAAATATAGCATTAGCTATATGACGCTAAACTACATCTGCATCCTGGGTATGACGATAAACTACGACCAAAAGCAAAGCCTCTGATCAGGAGGTTTTAAGGAATGTGGAACCACTTAATTGCTGGTGTTCTCAGGTCCACCCTGATCTGCAGTGGTAGCACCTATTAGGGCCCCAGCTATGGGTAAATAATTAATCCCCCAAACTGGGGTTAAAAAAACTATGAAAGTGTAAAAATAGGTCTAAATACCAGAAATACTTTGTAAAAAAAAATTATTACCAGAAATAAATTTTTGAAGAAAAAATATTAATCAGCAATAAAAATCTCGTTGACATTAAATAACCCATTGAGGTGTTGATATGCCATAAAACAAACCAAACCATTAGTCCTGATACAATTTTATTAGTTTTTAGAATGTTGTAAATATAAAATTATTCTTGTAAATAAACAATTTAATAAAAAAGAGAGCATTTAATATATTCGTTGTGAATTCTCAAGAACAAAGAGAATTTATAAATTCACTTTCATCATGTGTAGAGTTTATTAAAATTCTAATCATCACTTTTTAAAACAATAAACATTGCCAAGGAGTGAAGATAGTTAAAATAATAGCAGTGTCAAGGGAAAACCTGTCCTTTTTTTTTTTTTTTTTTTTTTTTTTTTTTTTTTTTTTTGTGGGCACAAAGGCATTGCTTTCTGTTCTCTGTGATTCTGTCCAGTTTCTCTTATAGCCTATATAAGAGGAATGCACAGACGTTGTAGACATCTGTGGTACACAAGAGTCGCGTCATTTATGGCCAGCACTGGTATATTTATGTTCGTTTTAAAATTTGTTTTGAGTAGAGTGCAGCATATGTGGGACTTACTGAGATGAAAATTGGTGTGTCATTAGAGATATGTTTTCTAATAATTGTATAAATTAGGCTTTAATTTGTTATCTCTAACTCAGAATTAAATTGTGTTTTTCGGCTACAAATTTACAAGCAACAATGGTAAATAAAATGACACTCGGTTGTTCGTTAGATTTCAATTTGGCTTTTTCTTTATTTTGAAATCCAGGACAACATTAACATTAATTTTGGCAAGTGGCTGGCAATGACTCTGGGAAAGTTTCAACATTGAGCATGGAAATCTCTTCAGGTCTTAGTGGGTTACCATTCATGATCAGGAATTGGAATGTATTGACGACATAATGGTTAGCAGCTCAGAATGAGAAATTGGGAACCGAGTTTGAATTCCAGTTGATTTCATTACATTCACTTTCATAGTAATGCCGATGGGGAAGGAATGAATCACTTCATCTCCTCAGCTGTGTGTTAAATAGTAGAGCAGACTAGGGTTTCCAGACTTGGTTGTTAACCAGTCTAAGAGAACAACAACTCTGAACTTAAAGTTAAGCATGGAGCTAACGATTTTATTCAAAGTAAACCTTTCTTGCTATAGAAACTGTAGTAGCAGTGACTCATATATTGAGGCTGTGGCCTCATACTCTACAATTGGAGAGCAAGGGTCTTGAGAGAGTAATCAAGAATCAAATTCCCAATAGACAATCAGGTTTTATGCCTGCCAACATGTTTGCAAGAATCTTCTACTCATCAGGATCAAATGTGTTCCACTCAAGCATTCTTTCCCATTTCTTAATTCTCTTACCTGATTGGTCAATGTCAAATTGTTCATTGTCTTTCTAAACATTTAATACAATTTAAATATGGTGACTTACAGAAATCTAAAATGTTCAGTTCAAACTTTAGTGAAGCATTTTATAGATAAATTCTAATTTTGTTTTTTTTCTTCAGCTGACAACAACAGTGAATGTTGAATATCCACATCAGTTAAAAGTCAGTGGAGCTCCGAAATCATTTGACCTGTTTGTAGACAGTTTGAGATTCTCTGGTAGAAATGACTCTATCATGGAAATGAGGCTGTGCACAAGGTGAGAGACTTTGGGGCTTTTTTTGTTTGTTTTAACCTCCAACATAAAAAGAAAAATATTTTAATGAATAATTCCATTGTAAACATACAATGGACCCTTGCTCAGCTTTCTATCAACCAGCCAATGACTACATAAATTGCATTTTCATTCTTGTTCTTGTTGTTGTGCACTAAAAACTGGGAAAGGCCCATTGCATGTTCACAAGGAGACTAAAAGTAAAAAATGCCACATTGAAAAATAAAAACTCAATTTTCAATATATTCAAGTGTTTTAATCAAAGTGTGAGTGTGGTAGGTGACACTTAGGACAACTGCCATGTCAGTTTAACAGCTCAGTTCTATCTTAACAATTTTCTGCCTATGTATGCATCTCTATATGTGTATGCCAGTATGGACATGTAGCATTGGGACTACATGAAGGACAGTCTGACCCTGACCCCAAGGACAAAAAAAGAACTTTCTCAATCCAAACTATGATTGTTAATATAGAACAACTGGAAATCATCACTGTCAAGTTTGTTGTCACTTAACATCAAAAGCCCTCATCCACTCATTTACTCTTCTATTCCCCTTCAGTTAAGTGGATGCCAAATTTTGTCTTCTATGTAAGTGTCCCAATCGTAAATGCCACAGTATAACTGTCAACACAATGATTGGTTAAAAAGTACTTTTTTTTTTTTTTTTTTTTTTTTAACTAAATGATTTTACAACTTTAATGAATATTGTAGACAAATTTAACATGTTTATAAGAACAATTCATTGGAACAGAAATTAAATATAAAAAAAATACACTTAGCATATAAATTATAAAGCTAGTCCTCTTTAATTTTTGTTATTACAATAGAGAAATGAGAAGGAGAAAGTAAAATGCTTGTTTCTGATAAAATTAATATTCTGTATTTCAGTTGGACCAATACTGACCTGTCCAGAGTGTCTGGCATGGCTGTCCTGGAAGTTGACATACCAACTGGTTATGTGACTATGAACTCTACCCTAAGAGATTATGTCCAGAGTGGGATTGTTCCTAACTTAAAAAGGGCTGAAAGTTATGGACGTAAAATTGTTTTCTATTTTGACCGGGTAAGCTAATTTCTTTTGTTAAAGATAGTGGCTTCTTATACAATTTCAGAGTAGCAATGATCCGACAGCTTTCTTTTCTAACAGAAGTATCAATTAGAAACTTGTGTTTGTACTCCGCTCCCCTTCCTGTTGCTCATGACGACCTACAGTTCTTCAATGTTGCACTCTCTTTTCTCTAGTATTTGTTTGATAAAAGTTTTGCTGGTTGACATCTACTAATTTTGCCATGAGTTGCTTGCCACAACGGTACATCAGTAATAATTTCTTCCTTATGGCACAGTGTTGTACAAATCATAATCTATGTTTCTGTACATCTTCAGAGATGGGAAAGGTTTGTACCATAAAGCTCCTTGTCTGACAGCTGTTGAAGCATGATGTATAAATATGAATTGGAATAGTTACTGGAGATGGGAAAGATTTAATTTTATGCCTCCTGGTGCATTTGTCCTGCAAACAATATGTGGCGGACTCATGTGAGTCCAGGCCAAAACAAGATGCAAAACATGGATTTTAAACAAATCTGTAATAACAAAAGGAAATTACATTAATGTCTACCCAGCTGAAAAGGAAAAAAAAAAACAAACTAGATGTTAAAAACTTATCTAAGAATTGTGTATGTGATACAAATACATGTGTAAGAGTTCAGTTGACTGCGGAAAGGAATGTTCCCAGCAGTGACACCTTCATCTACATTCTGCTACATTTTGGCAGAAGAAAGAAGAGGAGAGAGAGGATGTGTTTGTTTTTTTATAGAACTTAAACAGTGTCACCTAACAGGGCCTTTTGGCAAAGGCAAGTATGGTAGCCCACAGGATCAAATATGGATTTTAACATGTTTTGTTTTTATTTAAAGTTCAGAAATTTTTTGAAAATAAATTATGGAAGCAAAAGTTCTAACATTTTGAGGTCCTGTGTTCTTTGTTTTTCATTGATCAAGTAAGTTTCCTGGGTTTCTCTTGTGGCATTAGCATGTGTGCATATCTGGATTCTGGTAGACATTTTTGTCATTCTGGTGGTGATTATATGTTTTATTCCTGTAGATGGTAGTGAGATTGTAGTGGTGCTGTAAGAATTGTTGGCTAGGATCACCGTGAATATAATCAAGAAGGAAAGCTGTGTTCTTGTAAAACAACACCCCACATGAATTATGCACAACAAACACGAGAGAAAAATAATCAAGTTCAGTGAACATTAATAAAATATTGTATTAACAATGATATATTAGGTTGGTGCAAAAATAATGTCGTTTTTCTTTTGTCAAAAACGACATTATTTTTGCACCAACCTAACACAAATTTCAACAATAAGTATAAAGAAAGTTGCTTCCCTTTTTCTGTAATAAAAAGGGTAAGTTTAACTAATTAATGTTGAGTACAATATTGAATGTTATTTAACTACAAAGTTCAATTCAGGTCTTAGCTAAATGAAGAATAATTCCACCAGCCCAGTTGGTGGGGCATCAGAATACGCCGACTGCCCCCCTGCAGAGGGTAAAAGTCCCTCAATGGGGCCACCTGTTGGCTGTGGGTGGCGACCCGTAATGTCTGGGGACAGGATCCTGGTGGTTGAGCAGGTTGTAACCCAGGTGTAAAGTGGTCACAATCCTGTATAACACACTACTTTGGCCCTGACACTACTCTTCCCAACCAAAACTAACACTTAACCCTAAATATGTGATGGAAGGCGGTGGCTGAGGGTCAATCAATTTGGGAGAAAAAAAGGATCTGACACACCTGCTAAACCTTCACAGCCGTAAAACTTGGATAACGGAAACAAAGGAACATGTGTGCTCAAAGACTCCTCCCAAAGAGAGTATATCATTCACGTAGCCCCGACATGGCAAGGCGAATGGGTTTCCCCCCTTGTCATGTCCCAATACTGGACTCCGCGGTGGGTAGGGAGCATGGATGATGAACAAAAATAAAAACAATCAATGGAAAAAAAAAATCTACCAAGAGACCACATGTGTATAATGACTCGGAAACAGAAAATGATAGTGAAAACTTTCCAAGATTTATTGTTCTTGAAGCAATAAGCAACAAAGCACTAACAGAAATATCTCCATTTAAAATCCAAGAAGCTATATCAAATATAGTCATACCAAAAAATGTAAAAAAACTACAAAATGGGACATTACTAGTGGAAGTGGAAAAAAAGATATATGCAGATACACTAATACGACAAAAAAAAAAACTACAAGAAATAGAAATAAGATCCTACCCACGCCAAACCCTAAATTTCTCAAAGGGTGTAGTAAAAAGCAAGGAGCTCTTCCTGTGCACTCTAGAGGAGATAAAAATAGAACTCCAAACTCAAGGAGTTACAAATGTCAAAAGAATCACAATAAAGAAAAATGAAGCAGAGATACAAACTAATACCTACATTCTAACCTGCAACTCCCCACAAATTCCAACAACAATTAAAATTGGATATGAAATTATAAAAGTAGAACAATACATACCAAACCCTCTTCAATGTTATAGATGCCACAAATTTGGGCATCACAGAGATTCCTGTCGAAACAAAAAAACGTGGAAAATGTAGTGAGAAAGAACCAGAATATAAAGAGAACTGTCCAAATGAGAGCCTATGCTCAAACTGTTTGGGAAACCACTCTGCCCTCTCAAAACAATGTAGTATCTACAAACAGGAAAAAGAAATAATCATAATAAAATACAAAAAAAATGTATCTTTCTCAGAAGCACGAAAAGAAGTTAAAAATAACATAAAAGAAAACATCTACGCCTCCATGGTACAAAAAGCAAATAAAATAAACAATGAAGATAAAATAAAAGGTACAACTGAAATAACAAATTTATGTAAGGAATTAAAAGCTTTCCTTGAAAAATTAAAAACCTTTTTAATTGAACTTAAATTGGATCAAAATAAAACTCAACAACCCAAATCAAATGGAATTAACCCAGAAGAAGGCAAAAAAACTCTGGAAAGAAAACATAGAACAAAACTCCAGCGAACCCTCTTCTTCCCAAACCAAGAAAATGAAAAATAAACAAAAAGACAAAAAAGTGACAACAGAACAAGAAAACACTCGATCAAGATCTAACTCAAAATCAAGAATCAATATATCAAATGAAAATAAATTTGAACCTATGGAATATATGGAAATAGAAGAGAAAGAAAATAAACAAAATCCAAAACAAAACCCAAAATCTGATTGAAGGACACCCCAAGCAGTTAAAGACAAAGCTTCTAAAAACTCAAGAGATGGAAAAAAACTGGAGAGGATAAATGATATAAACCTAGAAGGTAACTTCACCCCCAAAAAAATGAAAATATAACTATGGCACATAAGATCCTGCAATGGAACTGTCGTGGAATAAGATCTAATTACAATGACTTACTCATACTTATGTCACTATTGTATCCAGCCGTCATCTGCTTACAGGAAACTTTTTTTTACAAGAAAATGCCAACTTAAAAATTAAAAATTATAAACAATACCATTATAACCACAATACAGGACATAGAGCTAATGGAGGAGTGTCAATATTGATTAGAAATGACATACCGCAGAGTAAAGTACACATTAAAACTAAATTACAAGCAATAGCAACACAAGTGACACTAGATAAAACCGTCACAATTCTTTCCATTTATACACCCCCACAGGAACCAATAAATACAACAGAAATAAACAACTTGATGGAGCAACTCCCTAAACCCAGAATCTTACTAGGAGACTTTAACAGTCATAATCCTATCTGGAATAGCAAAAAGCTAGATACTAAAGGTAAAATATTAGAAGAAATAATTAACACCCATAACTTATGTCTATTAAATCATAAATCCTCAACCTACCTTAATCCCTCCAGTGGATCAGAATCGTCAATAGACTTAAGTATATGCGATCCAGAAATTTGTATGGCCTATACATGGAAAACACATAGCGACACATGTGGCAGTGATCGTTACCCGATCATTCTAGAAAATCAAAAGCCTGCCAAGGAAGAAAAGATAAGCCCCGTCAGATGGAAACTGAAAAGAGCCAACTGGGAGGGTTTCAAAACAAATGTAAACAATTACTGATACAGTCAAAAGACACGGACAACTCGATAGAATACTTTACCAAAACACTAATAACGATTGCCTCAGAAAATGTACCAAAAAAGCAAAACAATTATAAAAAAACTAAACCCTGGTTTGACAAAAACTGCCAAAAAGAAGTCAGAAACCGGGAAATAGCACTGCGAAAATTCAAAAAGGAACCCACAACCCAAAAAACTGTTAAAGAAGCCAAAAGGGAATGTTGGAAAAAATATGTAAACAGCCTAAATACACATTCCAAAACCAAAACAATATGGGAAATGATGAGAAAAATAGCTGGAAAAAATCAAATATACCCAATAATACATCTTAAAAAGGACAACACTAAAGCAACCAGCAAAAAAGAGATAGCAAACCTACTAGCAGAGACATTTGCAGAAAACTCTAAAATGAATAAAAATCAAAACCTACAAAAGTATAAACAAAAAGATATAAATAACCAACTAAATTTCTCATCTAAAAATACAGAAGCCTACAACAACCTATTCACCGAAGCAGAACTAATAGAAGCCCTAAAAAAATCCCACAACACAGCAGTAGGCCCAGACCAAATCCACTATGAATTTATTAAACAACTACCACAAGAATCGCTGAAATACCTTTTGAATATTTTCAACAATATTTGGACAACTGGGAAATTTCCCAAAATATGGAGAGAATCGATAATTATTCCCATACTCAAAGAAGGAAAAGAGGGAAACAATCCACAAAGTTACCAACCAATAGCATTAACAGGCTGTCTATGTAAGATAATGGTCAATGCCAGATTGAGTTGGTTTCTAAAAGAAGGAAAACACATATCAATGTGGATATAATAAAGGAAGTCCAATTGATCACATAATAAGACTAGAAACAGCCATAAGAGAAGCCAATTTAAACAAACAACATCTAATATCCATATTCTTTGATATAGAAAAAGCATTTGATCAAACCTGGAAACATGGTATAATGAAAGATCTGCATAAACTAGGACTAAGAGGTCGACTACCAAACTTTGTAAACAGATACTCTTCCAAGTACAAATAGATGCTACACTATCTGATTATCAAAAGCAAAAAGAGGGAGTACCACAGGGAAGTTTACTCTCCCCTACACTTTTCAAAATAAAAATAAATGACATAATAAAAAACATCAAACCAGGAATACACTGTAGCCTTTACGTTGATGATTTTACAATATATTACAGATCGAGAAACCTCAACATAGCAGAAAGACAACTTCAACAATGCTTACATCAAATAAACAAATGGACACTTGAAAACGGTTTTAAAATAACAAAAACAAAATCTGTACACTTCTGCCAACTGAAAAAATTACATAATAACCCAACTCTAAAACTAGAAAATGAAGAAATACCAGTAGTTCAGCAATACAAATTTCTAGGAATGATCTTTGACGGCAAACTGACCTTTAGACCACATATCAATTACCTAAAAACAAAATGTTTTAAAGCTGCGAACAGTAGCCCACACAGAATGGGGAGCTAGCAAAGAAATCCTTCTTAAACTTTATAGAACATTGATCCACTCCAAACTGGACTATGGCAGCATGGTCTACCAATCAACTAGAAAGTCCTATGTAAAAAACAATAAACACAATACACCATGAAGGCCTTCGGATAGCTCTAGGAGCCTATCCCACTTCACCTATAGAGAGTCTACATATAGAAGCAAATGAACCCCCATTACAACTAAGAAAGGAAAAACTAGCAACTCAATACTATCTAAAACTCTCTTCCTGTCCTTCTAACCCCACACACGACTGTGTACTTACACCAAATCACAAAGAGAAATTTAATCTTAACACAAATAAAATCAAAACATTAGGACTCCGAATGGAAGGAATCATCCAAGAAAATAATATACAGTCTAATCAAATACTTAAAACCAACCAATCAAACATACCACCATGGATAATCAAAAATCCAAACATAATATTAAGTTTAAACAAATTATCAAAATCAAAAACACACCCCACAACATACACTGAAAAATTCTCAAAAATAAAAGAAAAATATCAAAACTATGAAAGTATTTACACAGACGGCTCAAAAGACGAAGAAAAAACAGGCAGCGCAGCAATAATAAAAAAAACAATTATCAAAAAACGCTTGCCAAATGAAGCATCAATTTTCAGTGCAGAAGGTTATGCAATAAAACTAGCACTAAATATTCATATCAAAAAACGGGAGAAAACTATATTATTTTCTCAGATTCATTATCTGTATTAACATCCTTAAAAGGGGAAAAAACTGGAAAATCTATTAATACAAAGTCTCCTATATAAACTACATTCAATGGAAAAAAGCAAAAATATCATCTTTTGCTGGATTCCTAGCCATGTTGGCATCCAAGAAGGAGATAAGGCAGATACTGCTGCTAAATCATCTTTAAAAATGACAATAGATGAAAATGTTCAAATTCCATATACAGACTTAAAACCTAAAATAAACAAATATATAAGAAACAAATGGCAAAATTCATGGAAAAACCAAACCGGAAATAAACTATTTCAAATTAAACCTAAAATGGGGAAATAATCTTGGAAATACTTGGAAAAAACAAGTCGTCATAACCAGAATACATATAGGACACACATACTTAACCGATTCTTATATATTAAAAAAGACAAATCCACCAAAATGCAGATGTGGAAGCCTAATCACAATAAAACATATCCTATTGGAATGCAAAATCATAATTAAAATAAGACAAAAATATCTCAATGGAAAAGGTTTAAAAGAAATTTTCAAAAATACAGACACAGATAAAATATACAACTTTCTCAAAGAAATCAAGATCTTCAATAAAATATAACCCTTTCAAATAGTGTATATGTCTGTGTATATGTGTTTATAGACATATATATGAATATATGGATGTAGATATGAAAATATACAAACAAACAATCACAAGAAAAAGCAATCCCAAAAAATACAGTAGATTATGAAACCCAACAGCCTTTCAACTTTTTATACAATATAACCATCTTAAATTCATAAATAAATAAGGCTTCGGCATAAAATGACCCAAATAGGAGTTGACATGCTGTTAAATCCAACATCCATCCAACATGCAATAATTCCACAGTCTGTTTGTGAGTGTGGAAAGATGTAATGTACACAAGTGATATCAATAGAAATTAGTAAAATTACTCAAATGAGTAATAAGTAAGAATTAAAATGTCATAAGAAATATAGCGCCATGCTGTAATTTCCAAGAATTGAACTGCTACTGCTGTTGGCTAACAGCGAGAGAGTTTATATAGTTATGCATAGGCTCCAGTGAGCTTGGCACCAAAAATATAGAAAGATACTAAAATACGCGATTGGTCAGGAAATGGACCAATCCGTGATTTTAGAGAAAAATTCAAATGATGTGCGATGGCAAAATTGTCATATAATAAGTATCATATATTTATGAACCAATGACATTAAAGAAAGCGGAGGTGTGGCACATGTAAATGATCACTACAAGATGATGATGTGTTGGTATGTGTATTGATTGGGAGATGTCTGGTGTATGTTGGTGTCATTGATGCTAAACCTCTTGAAAAAATGGAATTTTCTATGTTCTGCTTTTAATTTAATTTCTTTTTTGTTATTTGTATCTTTGATTCATCAATAAAGCATATTTTGTTGTTGATCAGCTTCATGTCTATATCTGTAGTTGTGGTTCATTTGACGTGTGCTCCACATCTTTTCACTAAAGGTCCTGCACAGGATACATGTAACAAACTTCACAAGATTTGGCACTCGAACCTTCCAACCTCCTTAAAAGTCCAAACCTTTTGAACATTGATTGAATCAGTCCTACTGTAGGGATCAAAAACTTATACATTATCTGCTCATCTTGAAAAATAACTGGAAAAATCCAGAACATCACGTGAAGATTCCATGCAACACTTAGTGCAGTTTATGGAAAACTGAGACTAATTTTTCTTAGGCTCAAATGAAAACATTTACAGTTTGCTAGCCACTGCCACTAAGCGGACAGAGAAATCATATTCGTCCTTACTCCTATGACATCCTTCTGAAAGTGTCTTGTCATGAAAATTGACTTTCCCAGGCACCATAGCTTGGAACTCGGGGTTGGATATTGGGGATCTGGGGACAGCAATACAGGACCAAACAGTGTGCAAAGTGATTGTTAATGGAATTCCAACCAACCATAGGGAGGTTGAAGGTTGATGATGAAGGTCCAGCAAGCGCCAAGAGCAGATAATCCCTCCTTTATTCAAGGGTAGATAATTCCTTCTTTTATTGAAAATATCAACATGTTCTTGACATGATCTTTGCTATTGATTACTTTATTGAAATATACAATTTTTGCCATTTTGCAGATTTGTTCCATTTCTAAATATTTGGTGTTTTTGTTTGCATAAAACCTTGAATGCATTTGTGGCACTTATAAAACATTTCTTTATCTTTTAGCTTGATGAAAGTAAAACTTGTGTATTCTTCCAAGCCAATCGATGGTATCCTGTTGCCAACAGCACCATTCATCATAGAATACGGGTTTATGATTATTACGAACCAGGTAAGGCTTATAGTTACTGAATTTCTAAGCTAACAGATACCATATATTTCCATATATAAGTCAACTTTTAGATAAGATGAGGTAAAAAAATATAGCAAAAAAATTTATCCTATACCTGTAATATAAGATGACTGCTTATTGATTATATAAAGATGATGTTATTAGAAATGTTATATACTGTATCCTTAGAAAATCAAAATAAATGAAATAACAAAACTGATTCTATATAATGTTTTTCCTACACATGTCATCTAAAAGGGAAAGCATTGTTTTGTTTTTGTTTCATCACATGATCTCTTGCAAATACTGATTCTTCTTTTCTTGTATCTAAACAGCCTGGTTTACTAATGGCCATTTACTTGTACTTCATCGACAATCACAAAACATCATTAATAACAGTAAGATAATGTATGATAATAGTAAATTCTGCTTTCAACATTTTTTATTTGCAATCAAAACTTTATATTTTCTCAGCTGCGTTTGCATGAAGGCAAGCTGATTTTATTGATATGGAATTATTCTTCAAATAGGCAATTTATTATGAAGTTATGCTATTAATATATAAGGTAGATATGGTTTTATTACTTTTATTATCAGTTTATTTGATAATCTGAATCCTTTTCATGTATGTTATCTCACCAAGGCTGAGGTTAGCCTACCAACAAACATCACTTGGAATTTAAGGTTTCTTTTTTATAATCATAGTATAAGACTCCCCCCAATTTTTAAGGGTTATTTTTGCTATTTAAAGGTCATCTTATATGCAGAAATATATGATATTTATCTCTTCTTCATTACATTGATTCTTTAAGCTTAAAGCAATGTTGCGATCATTTTACAATGAGTTCTTTAGACAATGTCAAAAATTGAACACATTATTTGCCAAAATCTTTGTCCATTTTTTTTTTTTTTTTTTTTTTTTTTTTTTTATTAGAAAACTCTCCAGTCTTACATGATGTTTTGTGAAAGTAAAAAAAAATGTATCTTTGCTAGATGAGGTTGGTATTGTAGGTCAGTGAAAATGCAAATCCATTTAATACCTGACAATTTCAAAACCTCACAAGTGTTTCTAGCAAGTTCAATAGACTGATGTAAAGAACATGTAAAGTAAAGTCGTGAAGTTGCCATTTGAGTAATAAACATCTTTTGGGTGGCTATGAGTGAGTGGCTTTTTGAGATCTTACCTTCAGAAGGCTTTTTGGCAACCATAATAACACTGAACAAAACTTTCTCAGAATAAAAAATTAAATAAATAAATAGAATGAAAGATCTGTCCTGTCCATAAAAATAAATAAAAATTAAGTGTCAAAGAAAAAAAATTATAATAAAATAATTATAATAACTATAATTATCATTAATTCACTCATTTTAAGCCAATGAGAATCAACCTCACTTTTCTCCTCTCTTCACATATAAACACATGACATTATCACTATCAGACTAGCAGTACACACACAGGTCGTTAACACGTGCGTTAACAAAAATTTTGACTCTTTTTTTTCCTCTTTTCAGACCATAATAGTAATATTTATTTTTAGCACTCGACAAAAATTTGAGGTAAGAAAACCCCAGACACTAAATCATCCAGACACTCTTTACACACATCTATAAAAAAAAAAAAATGTATGAGAAACAATGTATACACTTTGTTTATTCTTTATCTTATCCTTCCGTCAGATTCCAATCATTATTTGATCTACATTTGATCCCAAACTCACAATTTTACTTGGTATTACTGTCTCCAACACCACATAACAACCAGATAATTATACTTGCTTAGTTGTTACAACGCTTTGCAGTTTCTCATTTTTACAAGTATTTTTGTATATATAAATGTTAGGGGTTTGTAATTATATAACTTCCCTACAGATGTTTCAACTCAAAATTGGAAATTTTTCTGGCAGTTTATTTAATTTTTATTAAAGGATTCTCAACCATTATGATTTTTGACTAGCATTTAATTTCATCTTCATTTTTTTTTTTTTTTTTTTTTTTTTTATTATATATGAAATATTGCCAACGTTATTATAATTATTATTTACTATGACAAGGGTGGACAAACCTTTTACATGCGTCATTGTCAGTCATGCTTTATCGTCAGCTGTGTGTGAAGTGGGCCAAATCACAATAACAACTCTAGTTTCACAATGACAATAGTATATGCTACGTAATTTGTACAATTGTTTGTCTATTAGGTGCATTTTGTGAACAGACTGCACAAATAGATGAGAAATTAGTTGAATATTTTATATATTTATTACTATTAATGATTTCTATACATCTTATCTGAGAAAAATCTTCTACAATAACTCCTCAATAAGTCTCCTGAGATGTTTATAGCAAAGTTCATAAATGACATCCTATGTACACGCAGGCATCTAGATCCCGACATCAGTTTACAATGTGCCAATGATTGAATGTTGACTTTGGCAAAGTGTGAGACTTTATGATCCAGGTATTCATGTTGTAGTACAGAATGGGTTATGTTGAATTTGTAGGAAGTGAGTTCTCCTGAGAACTTGGCTTCCCTATTAAATATAAATGGTTTCTGTCTTTGTTCCTCTTTTGAATTAACCCTGGGTATGGTGATAAACTACATCTAGCAGCAAGGCTTCTGATCAAGAGACTGGAGGTTTTCAGGAAAGTGGAACTACCTTGTATTCAAAATATATTTTGTTGAAGCCATAAAATTGTGTTCCAAATATAGATTTCAGCATTAAATAACCCATAGAGGTGTTGATATGCTGCTAAACAAAATCAACCAACCAACCAACAATACATATTTATAGTAAAATGACCAACAATACATTTTATCTGTAGTTGAAGGCATACAACTGTGTTCAAAATATATTTAGTTGAAGCCATAAAATTGTGTTTAAAATATTTAGATTTCGACATTAAATAACCCATAGAGGTGTTGATATGCCGCTAAACAAAATCAACCAACCAACAATACATATTTATAGTAAAATGACCAACAATACATTTTATCTGTAGTTGAAGGCATACAACTGTGTTCAAAATATATTTAGTTGAAGCCATAAAATTGTATTCAAAATATTTAGATTTTGGCATTAAATGACCCATAAAGATGTTGATATGCCACTAAACAAAATCAATCAGCCAACTCTTGAATAGATTCCTATTTTTGCAACATGGAACAAAAAAGAAAAAAAAAAAAAAAAAAATAATGCTTACTGTTCTTTCGTGTGACATGTTGGGCCATCATTTTGCCGACATCTGGACTACTATTTACTTTCATCTTAATTCTTTAGTTTCTTTTCTTCATAGCCTTTACTCAGCTTGCCAACGGTAGTGAATAGACAGTGGAGATCAGAAATAAGTCTCTCAGTGAGACTCGCATTCATATCTGTTTTGCTTTAGGGAAGACAAGTTGGACATATCAACTAAGCAATTTCGTTTCTCCAAATGAAGATTTGAAGTTTTTTTTTTTAATTTCAATTCTTTCGATGTTATTTCCTGTCATTAATTTTGAACCCTTTATTTTTTTTTTTTTTTTTTTTTCAGGTTTGTTTGTCACGCAATTATACAACACCCACAACTTGTTTCAGTTGAATATCTGCTTTGTGTGTGGATCATTCCAATGTCCCTACTGTCCACAATTCAACATGGCCACGGTCATCAAATCAACTATTACACTGCTCTGTATTGTCCTTGGCACTTTACTTCAGCGCTACATTCTACGTAATTCCTGAGATTTCCATATCTCAATCTTGTCTGTTTTTTATTTCTCATTCTTTATTGTTTTCTACTGACGCTTCCCAAAATTTCCTGGGATGAGTCTCCTGTTTTCTTCCTTTGGATTCTCAAAACAGGCTCTTAAAGTCCCTATCATTTTCATCAGCCAGCCACATTTGCTTTTTGTCCCCTTTTTATATTCTAGTTGGAACCCCTAGATTTTTGCTGATGACTCCCAACAACACCTACCCACTATTTTGGGAAGCATGGACCTAGATTTTCTTTCTTTCTTTTTTTTTTTTTTTTTTTTTTTTTTTTTTTTATCCCCATCCAACTTCCATTTCAAAAATGTTCCTCCTCCTCCTCCTTGGATCTTTTTGATACCATTCTTTCATCCCTGACAGAAATCGAATCTTCGTAGAATCCTGATAGCATTTGACATAGGGAAGAGATAGGTAGAAGTTTAATTTTAGGCTACTTTCTCATGCATTGGTAGACATTAAACATACAAATTATGGTTCTACTGAATTTACTTCTTCATTTCTTTCACATGAAATTATTGACATATTTTTTATTTATTTCTAATGAAATAAATAAAAATCTGTTAGAATAACCTGGCGCCCATTTATCATCCTCAGTATATGAGACTTTTTAAAGAAAAAATCAGGTTAAGCATTAATGTGTTAATTAATTAGGCTTGATATTTAACGTGATTTGTAAAGACTTTATTTTCCCCATGACTATCTTTTGATGTGGCAGTTACGTCCCTTGTCTGTTTAAACATCATTCAAGTTTCTCATACAAGCTTTTCAAGTAACATATCAGACAACGACCTTGTCATTATGACGTAATGGTTAACGAGATAGTCTAGTTGACTGTGTGTGTGTGTAATCTAAATATTTTTCTCACATACACATAGTATTAGACATTGGATTTTATAGGGTTTTTAAAGAAAATAATTTGTTATTGCTATTACCTAATCAATACTTAGGATAGACTCTGTATAAGGAGAAATAAAGAAAGGTTTACCGACACAAAGATTTATTAATAAATAAAAAATAGAAAGTAACATACTAAAATTTCAGACATGCATTAATAAGTAGTAAGTTTAATGGTGCCTCCATTATTTGGCATGACAGCTATCAGATGTTTGGAATAATTTGAAGTAAGCTTCTAGCAGAAATTGATGCCAATTCTATTTTCCTCCTGTTAACAAAACCCCAGAAGATAACTTAGTTTTGGTATTTCTCTAAAGTTTGTCCCTTTCACAGATTTCCTATAGGATTATTTAAGCCAACTGACTGATTAGGCCATTGTAAAACTCTTTTCTTCTTTACCTGGAACCAATCCTTCATTTTAACCGCAATATACTTGGGAGTATTTATTATTTTGTCAAATTTCAACCTTATGGTAGTTTGAGAATTTTTCCAGATGAAATCAATTTACTATACATGGCACTATTCCTTCAGTGATGAAAGCAGGTGGTCGGCCTGCAACATTGGAGGAAATCAAACCCAAATCCTTTTTAGTTCAGGCAACTTTTTTTTTTAATATTACATTTTGCACAAATAACAATTTGGAAAAATGAAAAAAAAAAAAAAAAAAAAGTTATACTGAATTTTTTTAGAATAAATCATAAAATATAAAAGAGCCTATTAAATGCTGATTTATTTGGAAAATTCTCTATTGTTTTTGTCAAGAGAATTTATAACAAACTGTTGGAAATAAAATGAGTCTTTAATTAGAGAATCTCTTATTAGATATACTTATTTTTATAGAATCTCCAATATTGTGAAGAATTTTTTTTTTACTTAAATAGACTGTTTCACTTGTTAAGAAAAAAGAAATTAAAAAGTGAAAATTTTTTTTTCTTGGGAATAATTTTTGTAGATTAGCATTAAGGTGTGGCATATGTCAGAAATGAAAAATATTAATTGTTTTTATTGATTTAGGAGGATTGGGTGTCTGTTCATGATATCAATATAGTGTAAAATTGATCCATGACTTTTTAAAGAGTTATTGAACTTAACTGTTATTTACAAATGTCAAGTTTGAAACTGTTTACATCACCTCATATATCCATTTTTTTGGGGCGGGGGGATCACTTGCACAAACATTGGGGAATAAAATAAATATTTCTTTTAAATGGGGAATTAATGGATGAATGGAGACACACTTTGCTTAAGTGATGTAAGTTTTTGTTCATTAATTAAAATATATGTATTTGTTCTTTATTTAAAAGTATTGTTATTGCAAGAAAAAAATATCTGTTTTCACATAGCTGGGTTCAATAATTCTATTAAAAATTGCAAATTTTTTTACACTGAATTGATATCATGAACAAGACTCCCCCCCCCAAAAAAAATGGTAAAAAAAAAAAAAAAAAATCAATGTTTAATTGTAATTAATGAATGCTAATCTGCAAAAATTATTTTAAAAATATTTTCTCTATTTTTTGAGTGGATCCCTCTATTTAAGTAGTTCCAAAAAAATGTATGAAAGTGATTATGAAAATCATTTGCAAATGCCAAGTGTTAGACTCCATCACAAAATGAGAGAGTTGATTCAGTTAAAATTTCTCTTTCAATTGATACGTGAAATTCATTTCTATGTTATTTACACATTTTTCCATGAAAAATTATTTCTTTAGGAAGATTCAAATGAAGTTTGATATTTAAAACTTTTGTTAAATCAACATCTTGAGAGAAAATTAGAATTCATCTTGACTCTTTGCCTTGATATTCATATATTTAAAAAGAAAACATTTTTCAGTCAATCTTGTTGGCCAATGAAAACAAAGCATTTGAATCTGCAGAAAAGAGTTCAATTTCCATTGGTTTATTCATTTTTGTAAAGAAGCATGATCACTTTTTCTAGGGTGTGGCTCAGGGGGAAAAAATTGAAAATAAAATATAATTTTTATTATACATGACAAATACAAGAAATATTTTATTGACATTATTTGGACTGTTATCCTCATCTTCATTGCAATATTCACAACGTTTTGGCTGTTGTACACTCCAGCCTTCTTCAGGTGATTAAAATATTTCGTTCACCGGGGGAGATTGTTCTAGTTCCACGTGCCATGCCTCTTCTGGATGTCTGTTATTTCCTTTTAACTCAACTCTCCAAATTTTTGGGTTTGCCACTGCTGTGGCCTGGTATTGAACTCACAACTCTTTGGATCTAGTCACTAGATCTAACGAATGCCTTTAACCTCAAGGACACATGGCCCTGTGGATAAAGGTGTTGGTTAGATCCAGTGACTAGACCCCAAGGAGTTGTCAGTTCAATACCAGGATGCTATAGCAGTGGTGAACCAAAAAACTTGGAGAGTTGAGTTAAAGAGAAATAACTGAGACATCCAGAAGAGGCATGGCACGTGGAACTAGGACAATCCACCCCAGTGGACGAAATAAAGGGTTCGGTTCAAAATTTCAATCACCTGAAGAAGGCTGGAGCATGCAATTGCTGAAACTTTGTAAAAATGGCAATGAAGATGAAGATAGCACTCTGAATAATGTAAATAATCATAATACCTCATCTCAGAGATATAGACAGATATTGAAGAAATATTTTATTAATGATAATGTTAACTTTCTATTTGTTATTTTAAAATATATATAAGGTTGGTGCAAAAATAATATCGTTTTTTGACGTATTTTTTAACGTCAAAAAACGATATTATTTTTGCACCAACCTTATATATGTCTGTTAAATATATTAATGTTTTATTCTTCTGGAACTGCTACGGAGCTAAATCTTGTAATTTGCAAGTTTGATAATTATTGAATATTTAAAAACAAAAATTTACCCAACATAAACAATGACTGGTGCTTATAAAATATGATTTTATTTAATTTTTGTACTCCTACATATAACAATGTTTTGTCTGAGGCAGCAGAAGAATCTATATTGCTTTGGGAATTGGGTAGATTCTCTAATCAATGTGGCTTGGGTTTCAGGTTAGAAAATCTAGCTTTTCAAGGTCAGTCTTAAGTTTAGAACTTTTTTCTCTCTCTTTAAAGTGATCTGAATATCAAGACATGAAAGCAACTTGGAATAAAACTTTTTAGCAAGCTGTTCTAGTTGACCATTAATACTGAATAGTGAGTTAATTCCTTGCTTGGCACTCCATATTTGTGGCCTTGTGCCAAACAAAGCTTAACAATTCTGAATATAATCTACTTGAAGGTTCATTAGTTTGGCAAAATGACAAGTGTGTTTGAGTTTACGGTCTATTTTTATGATACAACAAGAAATGACTTTTGCTGTTTATTGATAAACTAGATTCAAGAGGGAGATTATGACTCTTGCTTTTTAAAAAAACTTAGACTGATCAATTTTAGAATTCAGTAAATAGATCATGGATTTACAGTTTGGATGAAACGGGCACATTTAAAAAAAAAAAAAAAAAAAAAAAAAAGTACTGGATCTAATGATCTCTGTCTGAAATTATTTTATTGAAATTAGACCCTGGCCAGTACAATTAAAAACTGAAGGGGGCCATATTGTGATTGTGGAAAATTAGCAGCAGGTTGCAAGAAGATTTACTGAGCATTAGTGAGATAGAAAGATATTGGGTGGGGAGAGAGATGGCAAGATTCTGTCTTTTTCATTTGTTATGGATAATTAAAACGATTAATTAGATACAAATACAGTGAAATATTGGTTAATATAATCATGCTTCCACAAATTTGAATTTTTTATATGGAATGCGTTGCCAAATTTATTCTGATTCATACACAAAAAAAAGTTGACTATTTTAAAATACCTTGCATGCCACCCTGGGTAGTCTAACAGGTTGTATCTTGTGCAGGCCTGAAATAGAGTATTAGAAAAAAAAAAAAAAAATTAAGTGTAGAAAATGAAAAGTTTTTTAACAATCCAAGGTGAAGTTTGATTCATTTATTGGCTTTACATCTAAGATAAAATTAAATATTAAGTTTTTCAGAAAACATGAAGCTCTTCAGTTTTTTAACTGACCAGATTTTTTTATTCTTTTTTCCCCAAATTGATTCCCATTTCTCAGTTGTGGCTCTGAATAGGGCCTTTAAGACATTCCAATTTAAAACATGTAAATATTTCTCTTTGCTGTAGCATTGCATGAAGAACGTGCACCTATACTTGATTGCATTCATATTGTGGAAAAACTTCAGATATGGAACAAGATTTTTAAGATCTTTCAGTATGACAAAATTCAATGATTTTATATTTCCATTTCAGAATTTCTTCATTGAATTCTGATTAAATGTAACAAGCTCCAAACCCTTACCCCTCCCCCACACTCAAAGTTTTCAATGTTGAACAAATTTAAAGAGAAGATGAGTTTCAATTTACAGTTGCCTTTTTATCACATTAAAGGTTGATGCATTTAATATTCATAAAATGCAGCAATGTAGGTCATTTAAAAAAAAATTAGTCAAAAATCTGTGTGAGGATTTAGATAAGTTCAAATCTTATAGGCCAGACTATTAATTCCAAATTCTTAATTTTGCGTGGCTGAAGAACAAAGCATTCATTCAAATTCTAAATGAACCGTTTTTATTATTTCTAACAATGATTGTAATTAACAGGCAAAGAAATTTAAATGTTTTAATTTAACAGGCATTTGTGTAAATTAGTAAACTTTTTTTTTTTTTTTTTATTAGTTTCATATTAAGTTTTAATGTCACACTTTAAGGTTATAACAGGTTTTGTTTTAGATAAGTTTGTTCAGATGTCAACCACCTAAATACTCATTTGTTTCCATATCTGTCTCCATATTTGTCATGTTGAAAATTCGTTTTTCTTTTCTTGACACTCTCCTTTCATAAAAACTTAAATGGTTTTATTAATCTTGTAGATTTTTTTTGTCAAATTTTAAAAACAAGTTTTATGTATTTCTTAAAAAATTAAAAAAAAAAAAAAAAAAATAAATAAATACAAACTTTTCACCTTCGTGCACTGTTTTAAAAACCATTATATTAGGTTGGTGCAAAAATAATGACGTAATGTTGTTTTTTGACGTATTTTTTAACGTCAAAAAACGACATTCTTACGTCATTATTTTTGCACCAACCTAATATAGTTCTGGATAATTTTTAAGCAGAGAACAAGAGGATATGAAAGGATTTGTGATGAGATTTGAAGGTTGGATGTTTAATATCTTGTCAAAAGGCAAAGATTAGCCGATATAAACTGGAATTTTCAGATTGGCATTTCAAACCACTTGTATATTTACTAAATGTAACGAACCAATGAATTTGAGTTAAAGTTCTTTTATTTGTCTGTTAATGCTTCAAATTCCTTTTCTGTATTATGACATCAGTCAAACACTTACAAATAATGTGCCATCAAAATGATTTCTTGAAGATTTGTATATACTTTTGGACTATGAGTGATTGAATTAAACAGTTTTCCCTTTAAAACTTTCCCCTCCCTCTTCCAATACTTGACCCAATCAAACCAATTGTTTTGTATATTTTAATCTATAAACATATTTTTGTAGCAACTGATTTCATATTTTGTATATTATGTAAAAGAAATTTTTTTAAAAAGTGGTATAATAAAATTGTTTTTCTTTTTACTATGACTTTCTTCTTTTGTTGGCAATAAATGATGGTAATTGTTTTTGTTTTGTTTTTTTTTTAAAAAGATTAGCTTTGAAAAATCCTTGATTCTTACACAAATGTATTAAATAAAAAAAAGCTTTGGTGTGAGATTGGAAAAACAAGGGAGGTAATCGGCACATCTTGTTTTAACATTCAGGTAACTTGTCACAGGCATTCGTTTTAATGTTTAAGTTTCAGATGAGAAAACTTAGTTTTTTCTCCTGCAATAAATGAAGAATTAAAAATTGTATTAATTCCCAATTAAATAATAAGAGTAAATGTTCTTGTGTTTCTGCAATTTAGAAAATCCAAAGAATCTGCAATGTTATTGGTCCTAACCTGGCATCTTTAGCTTCAGTCCCTATCTCACAGCTGTAATGTAGCTTCCTTGTGTATTTTCTATAAATACTTTCATAGTAATTGTTCTGATTAACTTTCCCTCTTGTGACACTATTTAGCTATGGTAATTGGCTAACTAATTAGCCATAGAAATTAAAAACAGGAAAGACTTGAGGCGAGAAAGAGCTATATCGAAAGATAGACTGATCGATGTTAAAAAAAGATTTTATTTTATTTACGAAGAAAGATAATTTTTGCATGAGACAGAAAATCCATAAGAAAAAGCAAGATATGAGATTCTGTCAAAACTGATTAATGTCACAATAAGAGAGCGACGCACCAAGGGAAACAGAATTCAGAAGGAAAAACAAAGCCAACCAACACATGGCGGCCATAAAAAAAATTTTGGCTTGAGACCACCATGGTACAGGCAGAGAGAATCAATATTAGTTATCTTTTAGAGATATCATTTTATTTTAATTCCTGGGTCCAACCGCTGACATAGTAATTGCACTTTCCATCACGTGGGGGAGCTGTGTGTACTTGAAGTCGATGGAAACAGGGGTGAGCTGTACTAAAAGCAAGAACTGGATGAGATATCCCTAGATATGGACAGTGGAACTAGAAGAATCTACCCCCATAGATTAAATAAAGGGTTCCGTTCAGAATGTCTGGGCCGGGCAGTGTGTACTTGGACTCATTAAAACAAGATCAAGCAATAACTGAACAGTACTAAAAATAAAAAGTGGACGAGATATCCCGACACATGAGCAGTGGAACGAGAACTCCAAAAATTTAATAAAGAGCTCAGTTCAGAATTTTCTGTTGGTTAACCAGATTGATATACACCTGATGAAGGCTGGAGTGTTGTGATGACAATAACTGAAAGTAAATAATTAAAAGGGGGTTTGAGCAAAAGTCTAGTGGACATCTGGAGTGAGGATGTCTCATAACAAATTTAGGTAATAGGACTTTAAGAGAAATTTGATATGCAAATAATACTTTTTTTTTTTTTTAAATTGGTGTCACCCCCCCCCCCGCCCCATACAAGACTGTAAAGCTACTAAGATATGAGGGAGTTACTCATTGTGGAAGAATTAGGAACGGAAACTTTAATAATGAACGCAAAGAGTAATCAGGAGGACAGTAGATAGCAATTGACATTGCATTTAAATCTTTGCAGATTAAAGTTGGCTGGAAAGCATGGAACTGGTAGCATAGAATTTACGGCCACATCTAGCCAGATCAAAATGTAAATTGATGAGATCTTGATGCCAGTCTATTATGGCGCTTAAATTCAAATAGTGAAGAGCTCATTCAAACAATTACCATGAATGTATTTATAGAAGAGGCATAAAGGCAAACTTATAGTGATGGCAAATTGAAGCTGCACAACTGCCAGATCGGGACCAATAATATTGCTGATTCTTTGGATTTTATCAAGGAGCTTCAGGTAAATAGCAGGGGTACCAAATCATGTGACAGCAAAATATTCTCAGCCTGGATGAATGGTAGGCTTATAGATACGCATTTAAATTTAGTGAATTATTGAAAGAGAAAAACGATGCATGTGAAAAAGATTCTTTTTATTACTTCCAGTGTTAAAAAATACACAGCTTCTTTTTTGTAAGAATTTGGTCCTCTTAAAGAAAGAATTTAATAAATTTTATTTTACACTTGGATGGCATTGGAAAGTTCTTCAGCATTTTTTTTTTTTTTTTTTTGTTTTACTTTGCCAATTCCATTTAGAATATTTTTTTCAGTAATCTGAAAAGGATTTTTAGTTTTCTAATAAGTGAAAAGGATCGAACAATATACTTTTGTCATTTCAATCAGTAAATAATGAATCTCGCACCTCAAGTAAAATCAAAAGCTAAGAGTTGATTTTGGTCAGTCTTTACAGTTCAAAATATCTTGAAGAATTCCGTGGAATTTTCCTTTAAGACAAAAAATAAATTCATCTTTCGTTTGGTTGTCGTCTGTTTTTTTCGATTTTGAAAGAGTTGAAAATTGCAATCATCTGTTCCTTTATTTTTATTTTTTTTAATATTCAACTGTTATGGTTTTTGTTTTCAGATATTCATTTAAAGCTTCTTCACCTGTAAAATGAGAAAAAAAGTTTAAGTCTTTATGCAGTAACACTAACTCTGAAAGAATGCACATCTTATTAAAATCTCAAAGTCCATATTTGAAAATGTAAAGAAATGAATTTCTAAGGAATTAATGAATTTTATTTTTAATTCAACATTTTTTTTTCTCTTAAACTTTAAATGTTATTCTTATGGATATACATGTTCAACATATGAGGGTGAGGAATTACTGGTTCAAACCTTGATGTGGCTCCAGATAATTTCATTTATTGTAACTAATTAACATTTTTAATTAATTTTTTTTTCATAAGATTTTTGGATTAATAACATTTAAGTAAACATGACTTGGGTAATTGGATAACTTCTTGCGACAAGATTGAAATTATCCAGGTTCTAATTGTTACATCAAGTTATTCCCTGGTTCAAACCTCACGATGGGTTTCAAGTTATTCCTCATTGATTATTTATTGTAACTAATTAATATTTTTATTTAGTATTTTTTTTCTTTCCCTATTCAGATTTAATAAAACATTTTTCTTTTTGTTTTTTCCTAACCCCACATCCAACAATAAAAACTTATATTACTTATCACTTAATTCACTGACTAGCTCAAGCTTCTTTGGGGGAAGTTTATATGCCTCAACAAGTGGAGAGCCTCCTTCCACTCATGTATCATAAAATTTCTCATAAAAATTGTCTCCCCACCTTAACAGAAAATTAAAAATCTTGACAAGGACTTTAAAAACAGATTTTAATCCAGTGCATGTGCCCTTGCTGTTATACAGGGTGAGGCAAAAAGTCATGCACGCCAGGGGGATAATTTATTAAAAGTATAAATTACACATTGAAAATGTTATTTACTTGTCATTTAATTGTTATATGTGCTGTTCAAAATGTCTTTTTTCAAAACAAATTTCAATTCTGTGCCTGTATGATTCATTAACATGTCAGAGTTTCCTCTGTCATGTTACTGCATTCATAATTCTTTAAGTTCCTACATATTTCTTGTCTGCATCTGATAAACTGATTTCAAATGTCCTCGCAGAAAAAAATCCAAGTTTGTGAGGTCTGGTGACCTATCAAAAACAAATTAGGTATTTAAAACCCGATTAATTGATTAACCCTTATGGTGCACGACTTTTGCATCACCCAGTAAATTAATGTGGTGCTGAAAAGTTAATGTCTCGGCATGAATGAGCCATGGCACATGGAACTAAAACAATTTACCCCAGTGGACAAAGTAAAGGGTTCAGCTCAAAATTCCAATCACCTGAAGAAGGCTGGAGCCTACAATGGTCAGAAACGTTGCAAATATAGCAATGAAGATAATGTAAATAATCGTAATACCTCGTCCCAAATCAGGACAAGCATCCCATTATATTAAGAAAATGAGTTTCTTTTGATCTAAACTAAAATAATGAATATAAAAACATCTTTTTCCATAGAAGTTGTATGGCCCCATTTGGTTTGTATTTTTTTGGTGATGAACTTTGAGCAAAGCCTGTTATTTCAAAAATATATTTGCTTTGTTAGATTTTTTAAAATCTGGTGAAACTACATAAAAAAAAGAAGGTTGCATAATAATAATAATTGAAGATCTTTACAAATATGTACATAAATAGAAAAGTGAAAGAGGCAATATTTCGTTTCTTTTCTTTTTAAAAACATACCGAGATCCTTTCCAAATCCTGATTGTTTGAAACCGCCAAAAGGTGCAGCGACATCAGTTTTATTATAAGTGTTCACAAACACGGTTCCAGCAACTAGCTGGTCAGCTACATTCAATGCCTTGCTGATATCTTTAGTAAAAACTCCAGATGCTAAGCCATATTCGGTTCCATTTGCACTGAGTAAAGCACCATCAATATTTCTACAAAGAGAAAAAAAGACAAACATTTATTGAAATGAGAAGTGAAATAAAAGAAAGAAATTATTTGATATTACATAATATTTGGGTGACGAATTATGCTACCCAGGATAATCATACTATTTAAACATAAGCCCTGATAAGTGTCAGCTGTAAACCCTCCCTGTTACTCAAAGCCTGGTGTTTATGTAGGTACCTCCACTTTTTTGCTGAAAAAAACTGTATAGCATGATGAAAAAAGGCCCCAAACTTAATAAAAACAAAGTTTTATCATCAAAATGTTTTTGTTATTATTAAAGAGGAATGATCAAAGGACTTTTTTATTAATTTATTAAATTTTTTAATCTTTTCTACCATGTTTGAAATTTTGGTTAAATTTTTTTTTTTTTATGTGTTAGCAGTTGACAATATTTCCAATTAGTGGTTTTGACCTTTTTTCTGGTGAAAAGCACAATGATTTGGAAATTCTTGTAAAAATCAAATTATTGTCAGGTTTTAATGAAACTTTCATGATTTATTCACAAATGAATGAAATTATTTAAAAAAATTTTTGGGAATGTCTTGGTAAATTTTTTTTTTGTACACACATTTTACCCTTCACTTAATTTCATAAAATTTTGAGAAATTGAATTTTCATCCCTCAATTTTTTTATTAGTTTCAAGCAGGACTCCTTGGATAATGTAAATAAGCAATTTTTTTTTTTTTTTTTTTTTTTTCAAACTGCTGCTCATTTCCCAAAAATCTGTTCCGAATTGTGAAATAAAATTTCAAATCAAACCAAGTTTATTTAATTAGAAAAGTTTTTAATTGTTTTTATATATAAGAATTATTAAGAAAACTATTGTCTCGAGAAAAAGAACTTTTTTTGATGAATAATTAATTTTTACAAGAATTGTTTACATTTTTTTTTATTTTAATTATAATAATTTATAAAATCTTTTTAAAATTCTGAATTACTTTAATCTGGTTAGGTTATATTGTTATTAAGTGAAATCTATATTTACTAATCAAAAATTGAAAAACTTACAACATAGAAATCATTTTGCATCCATTTTTAATTTCTTTTATGCATATAAAATATGTGATGTATCCATTTTTGAAAATATAGTTGAGCACACGACATTATCAGAAAATAAGTGATGACTAGTAAATCTAAAATTAACATTCCTTACAAAATGATTATGAAGGATATTTTCTAACATTTTTAAGATTACTGAGTACTTAAAAATGATATAAAAAAGGCACACATCATTTTCTTAAATTATGCTTTAACAGATAAAGTTTCTGTGGAACAACAATCATTACATCATCACATTGTCAATTATGTAAAACATGGTGACTTTGGTAAAAAATATAGCTACTGTTTTATTTTAAAAATACATTTCTGTGTTATTTTAAACTTAAAATATTTGTTTCAAATCAGATTAATTATACTTTAAATCAGATAATATTCCTTAAATAAAGTTTCAGAAAAGTATATTTTATTTTTGTAAGATTTTTTAAAGGGAATTACATTCTGTTGACAGATGGTTAAAAATGGCTAAAAACCAGTAATTTTTATCAATTTCAAAAGAACAAAACTCCTCCCAGTCAATTTAAATTATTTTTGAAACACAGCAAAGTATTTTGCTTATTAGAAATATTAAATTTAATCTATTCGCTTGAAATTAAAACTAAAATAAAAGCTTCAAGGAAGATTTTTCATTTTGAAAAATTCATTTTAAACCTTAGGTATCACATTTCTTTTGGGGTACGTATTCTCTGTATTTAAGTGTCTTTAAAGATAGAGAAAGGATCCCTCAAATCTTACCCATCCACAAACTTTGAAATAATCATAACAGGTCCAAATGATTCTTCTTGGGCAATAAACATATTATCTTTGACATCTGTAAAAACGGTTGGCATCATGAAGAATCCTAAATAAATAAAAATAACTTGTTAGAAATTATATCAAAATAATGAAAACAAAAAAAAGAGAAAAAAAGATGTATTTTATTTTGACAAACATTTTGATTCTTAAATTAGGGATTTACAAAAAAAAGGTTTCTTCAAAACTTCAGAACATGGCAGATTGGTCTGCAATATTATCATGTGATATGGTTTCATTGATAATGTGCATTTTCTAGAGAACCTGCTTGTTTGCCATGTGCCTCAACAACCCAGCAATAAACCTGTAGTAAATATAGAAAACGCTTTTAAATGTTTTGTTTTCTGTGAAGTCAAGCCATGATGATATTGTGAAAGGTTGGCAAAATGAATGAACAAGTGAGCATACATTGTTTCAAAAGGATTATCGTCCTTTTTATGAAAGTAAATTGTATCCTTCTAGTGTGACAAAGATCGTAGATCACGGTGTGTTGGAACAGAGAAAGAGAGTGTGAGACACCCAGGCAGTTATCCGGATTAGTTCTTTGAAGATTAGAATGGTGTAGATCAGCCCGTTCTGCTTTCTGGTAAAAGAAAAGAGAGAACTCCCCTCAAAGGCCACTTTCCCTGGGTTTGTATTCAGGTCAGTACAGTATATTTTTACATTATAGATAAGACGAGACCCCAAATCTAGGTAAATTGGTGATTTTTATCTGATATCTGTTGTATATGACAACCGTTGTTACTTATCACTACTATGAGAAATAACGATTGGTGTGAATGCATCCATAGCTCTACAAATCAAGAATGAAAAAGATTTGTTTACATTAATTGTTATGCGTGTGTGTTGCTCAGTGCAACTTTTGCAAATTGTTGTGTAATTCCTTTTAAATATTGCATTTTAATATGAAATCAAGAAATAATTTTATTACATTTTTATAATGTGAATTGTTTCAACTAGAAATATTTACATTGGTAGTTACCATACTGAGGCAGTTGTTAGTCTACTGCAATCCATGATGCAAGCATACTAGCTTACTTACCACTGCTGATACACCACAGGATTTAAGGTTAGCATTTTGTAACTGTTGTATTAGACAACCCCTTATTTTTTGGGGTTATTTGTAAGATTTAAAGGTCGCCTTATATACAGAAATATACAGTAAGTGGTTAGAGAGTGTGAGTAGGATTGTCCTTTGCTTTGGTCCTTGATATTTTGGTTTGCTTATCCAAGCATCTGGTTTCAGAAACAAAGTTTATTAAGCTGCCCTTAAGAATGCCAGTGTTGTTTTAATTAGGTGCTAAGGAGATAATAAGTAAGAGATACTTTTCAGGAGCTTTATGAAAATTTTTTTATTTTATTTTTTATTAGACTTTACCTTTTGGCAGAGATCAAACTTTTATTCTCTTTATATTGGAGGAAACTGCATTTAAGCTAAGTGTGCTTTAGGCCTGCAATTTCTTAAAAAGTCTGGATTTACTGTGAAGTTTTTCATGGCTGAACAATCTAGAGCACACCTAACTTAAAGGTAGTTTCTCCACTATAAGTGGGATGAAGGTTCAATCCCTGTCAAAAGGTACAATTTCTTTGTTAATATTTTTGAAAACCTAGACCAGTAGACATCATTCACAATGAAAAGGGGTGTCTCCCCAAACCTGTGGATTCATTAAATATAATGTTTATAGTAATATGACAATGTTGGATTATAACTAAATGTTGCACTATCCATTAATGCATATTATTGCTGAGCTTAATTATTAGGCAGTGCTGAATGTGGTGAGTGTGTAGGATTGTCCTTCACTTTGGTACAGGGTCTTTGATCTTTTGTTTTGCTTATCCAAGTATCTGGTTACAGAAAAAAAAGTTAGTTGATTGATCTGTCCCTAAGAATGTTGGTGTTAATGTTAATAAGGTGTTAACAAGATAATAAGTAGGTGATACTTTTCAGGGGATTTAAGAAACATTTTCATTTTATTTATTAAACTTAGACTAAAACTACAGTATAAAACCATTTTTGTTTGGATTTGCTTTGATTAAATGAGAATTTCTGTGGAAAGGAAAATGATTTTTTAAGGTTTTAGGTTTTCTGAATTTGGAATAAAAATTGTGTTGCTGTCATGCACATGAAAAGCGAAATTATTAAAAAAAAAAACTAATTTTGGTTTTTTGCTGTAACGGGCATTTGATGTTAAATGATTTAGTTTTATAAGCTGAGAAATCTCAAAACATCCGAAATGTGTTTTTGTTACCTTTGCAATCCACTCGTTTACCGCCATAAACTAATGTGGCGCCTTCTTTAACGCCAATCTCACAATACTCAACAAGCTTGTCTAAATGAGATTTGTGATTCTGTGGCCCATGGTCAACAGAACGATCAAGAGGATTTCCGATCTTCATCTTTTGAATTTCTTGGACCTGTAAAGAGAGAATAACACTCAATCATTTGTTTCTTTAATGGCATAGCAAAATCCTTATGGGTCATTTAATGCCATGATTACATTTTCTTCAGAGCTTTAAAGGAATAAAAATATATGTTATTCTGCTTTCAAAATTGAATACAGGGTAGATAATTGTTTGTTTAGTGGCATATCAACTCCTTATGGGTCATTTAATACTAAAATTTAATTTTCTTGGGAACCTTAAAGTAATAAAAATATGATGTATGTTATTCTGTTTTCACAATAGAATACACGGTAGATGATGCTCAAATTTTGTACATATACCTGTTTGTGTCGACATAATTACTAGAGGTGGTGATATGTGTTTTTTATGTTGTTGTTTTGTTGAGGTTATATTTTAGAATACAAATTTATTTAAGAAACTGTAGAGCAAAAATGTATTGCTGGTATTTTTATCATAAAAATCTATCTTTATATTTTCATAATGTTCTAACCCCATTTTGGGGGTTCACTATTTGTCCATAGCTGGGACCCTGCCAGGTGCTACCACCCCAGGTCAGAGTGGACCTGTGTGACGGGTATTAAAAGCAGATAAGCTAAACACGCATATACGCACATATGAAGGTTAATTTCCGCCTAGCAATAGAATAAAGATTATGTGAAGTCTTATGACATTTTGGGAAGGCAGGTCAAAAGGGTCGACTGACCCAATTACCCGTAAAGGAAAACGTCTAGACAGAAGCTAGACAGGGGACGGAAGTAAGTTAGAATTCGCGCCCAAAACCTAGGTCACGTGACAGTCAAAGATTCACTCGAGGATCAGTTGTTCTCTGGACTTTGAAAAGGCAAGACCGAAGCCGAGGCGCTAGTGGTTCACGAACGGAAAGATAAGACGCATTTGATAGTGATGACTTATCCAGTTCGATCCAGGCAACTCCGGACAGAAGTATAAAGAAATATTCCTGTTCGAGAATCCCAATTTGAAGACGCGGATAAAAATATATGCTGGTGGTTCAACCTGCGTAAAAAAGTGTATACCTCTATTACAGACTAGCAGTGTGTGAAATTGTGTTGTGCCTAGAAAAGGAAAGAAAGGACATTGATAAAAAAAAAAAAAAAAAAAAAAAAAAAAAAGAGAGAAAACTGAATACAAAAGATAAGTAATCACATTTTGGACCAGTAGTAGAAAACACATGAATATTATGTTTTTTTTCGCAAACACCTTTCCACATGTAAAACAATAATTGTAACTCCTCTCCCATCACTTTTGTATATGTGTGTTGGCTTCTGCATTCAATTCATAGTAATTCATACTTGTATTTTGTATGTTGGGTTCAGTTGAATCCATTTGGTGTTCAGCGAATTTGATATCCCAAAATAAGTTTGAGATCCGATCGTCGGATGTGTTAACTCATACTTATCTTTTATATATGTATATTTGTATATATTAAAATTATTTATCAAAAATCGCTAAGCCTTATAGTTCATCCTTGTATTGTGGATCAGTACTAGTGTTGAAAACGAAGCAGACCTGGGAAAGATTACTGTTCGATTATCCCAATCGAACAGTGGGCTTAAAAATATTTTGTTTACCAATTGTCCACTCTCACGATCTGAGAGAGACAGCTTGTATCTCTCCACAGGTGTGAGAGTGTATATATCTCCTAGTCGGCGTATGATCGCCCTATAACCCATTCGTCGACTGGGACATATGACAACCTGGGAACAACAGCAATGAAGAGGTGGTTCCATACTCCTCAAAACCTCCTGATCAGAGGCCTTGCTGCTGGATGTAGTTTATCACCATACCCAGGATGTGACACTAAAATCATACAGTCAAAGCAGACATCTTTGAAGAAATGGACAAAATGTCTACGGACAACAGACAACCATGAAGTAACAACTAAATTATATTTTCTTCCTCATTCAGAATTGCTATGAAATTTCAGGACAAAAAAAAAAAAAAAATCTAAAACGGACTTGAAAAAAAAAAGTTTATCTTGTCACTGAAGGTGATGATCCCTGAGCAATAGTATGTTTGAATTTCATAGTTGTGTTGTCATATCCTTCTATGGCAACTGAAAACAACTTTGAAATTAACAATAAGGATACTGCAATTCAGAGGACTTGAAAAAGAATGCAATGGAAAAGGAAGTGATATTAATTATGCAGTGTACAAAAGGTTTAATTAAAAAAACAAACAGAAAAACTATCATATGAATATTTAATTCAAATGGCAAAAAGTAAAATTAAAAAAAAAAAAAAAAAAAAAAAAAAAAAAAATCAATGACTCTGTAAAATGTGGTTTAATTGAAATATAAGGTAAATTTTTTAGTCTGTGGTTTAGCCCACCTTGGTCTTGCCAAAAATGTCCATTCAGCATTCTATAACAGTCACACATATACTCTCTGATTCTTGCTCCAAGATATAGTAGCATGTAGATAAAGGTGTCCCCACAGGGACCTGTCTGTTTCGCTGCCCCACTGCAGACTGAACTCTCTCTCACACACGTGTGTGTGTATCACCCCCTTCAAACAAGCATATTCTTAATCACATAGTTTTTGATATCTTTTCCTTCACTTTCAATTATGTACACACGTAATTCTTCTGCTTAATACATGCATTTAATTGTTGCTTTTCTTAATTATTTTTACCCAGACTCACATGAGTTCACCAACTATTGTTTATGGGACAAATGTTCCAGGAGCCCATAAATATTTACTAAAAAAAATGTCTACACCTCACAACTAAAGCGTGAAGGATTTTCATCAACTTAATACCTTTTTTTTTTTTTTTTACTTTACATGACAAACTGGATTGTTTTGATGATTCAGCTGAGCAATTTCAGTTTCCATGTAGTTCAACTGATTCTATCTGGCTGCCCAGATAAAGTAATTGCATTCAATTTTGTTGTTTGATTTAATCTTTCCACAATTAAAAGCTTATGCCTATGTGTATTTTGGCAAATTTAAGTTTATTTTAAGCAAGCTTGAAGACTATCTTTAAACAGTATTCCCATCCTCATCAATAATTCTAAGTATCTCTTTATTTCAATTTTTCAATCTAAGTATTACTAATTTACTTATAAAATACAAGTTTACCTAATTTTTGAGTTTTGCATATTGAAATCCTATTAATCCTATTAATTGTAAATTTTACTTGTAAAATTCACACTAGTCATAATGTCATATCAATCTTTTTACATGAATTCCATCCTGGGAAATTTGTGATTTTGAAATGAGAAAATATCACAGACAATCTTTGCATAAACGATAATCACACAAATCTCTTAAATTTGGCACATGTAACTGTGTCCCACCATTTGATCACAGCACCAAATAAATCCATTCATTTGGTCGGGGCACAAAATATACACATGCTCTTGCTGGTTGTGGTAGCAATTTTCCCCTCTTATTGCTGTTAGTACCAAATATCAAATGAATAGTACATGTTGTAGGTAGGTGCATTTTTCATTTGTTTGAGGTTTCCACTGCCTGCTGGTCTCCAGATATACTGATTGTGTGCTTTGGTTTATACATGCTTCCATCTGATAGATGAAAGTGATGAATATTATCCCAAAAAAAAAAAAAAAAAAAAAAAGAACTTGATTGCATTTGACCCATGTTTCTCAAGTACTCAGTGCACAGAAACCACTGTCTTTCATAGATCGTCTATTTAGAGATGTTATATCTGCTTGTTTGTCACTTACCACTCGCTTGACAAACTCATCGTGGATGGCTTCTTCAACAAATAGTCGGCCAGCGGCAATGCAGTTCTCTCCTTTGTTGAAGAACACACTGTTGCAGCCCTGAAAAAATAGATAAGTTACTTTAGACACAATAAAACCTGCATACATTCAACAGATCTTACAGTGCATTGGGACATTCAGGTAATGCAATTGTAATTAGTGCAGACAGTCAATCAAAATGTTGCTGGTCATATGGCAAGTTTTAATGCCAATTTCTCTCTGATCATTATCAGAGAATAATTCCTATTTCTGTCTATATCTCTGAGATGAGGTATTCTCATTACTTGCATTATTTACATTATTCAGACTGTTATCCTCATTTTCATTGCCATATTCACATATATATGGCAATGAAGATGAGGATAACAGTGCGAATAATGTAAATAATGCAAGTAATGCCTATTTGCTTACAAGTTTCTCTACAAAATCCAAATGTCAATTACTTACCAATCGGACAGCTTTATCCAAGTCACAGTCAGCAAATATAATAAGCGGAGATTTTCCTCCCAACTCCAGGGAAACCTTCTTTACATTACTTTTTGCACAACTGACAATTTGAAAAAAAAAAAAAAAAAATTAAAGTTGTAATGGATTTTCTATAATAATTCATAAAATATCAAAACTGACTTTTTTGGACTAATTTTGTTGTTTCTATTGTTTTTGTCACATTTTGGCTGTTCTACTCTACAGCTTTCTGCAAGTATCAAATGCATTTGGTAATTCAGTAACCCTCTAGCTATAGTGAATGAAACACTTTATTCAATTCATGGTATGTGCTGTTCTTAGCTCTGTCTTTATTTCATGTGGCATCTTTTGCAAGAAATTTAAAAGACTTAGCAATTTTGTTTAATGATGCTGATGTCAAAAGGTATACTTTAGCATGACTTGACCCAGGAAATGAATTCATCACCTCCAGGGAACTAGATGGGTTTTATCACAATCCGCTATCCCATGTCAGGTAGGATGAAGTGATTTGTTTCATTGTCTTAATCTAATCTCTTGTTCCCAAATGATGTGCAGCATAATGGTTATCAATATGAATAATGGAATCAAAGAACTGAGTTCCAAATTCACTTGTGGTTGCATCACTTCATGTTGATGCTGATTCTTCCTCCAGTTATGCACAAGTTTTACAGAAGACTTAGCTTGGCTGTCAACCAGTCTAGAAGAAAGAAGGCTCTGATTCCTAAGGTGTATTGATAGCAAACTACTTCCTTTCCAGTAACTACTGCAACCAAAAAAAAAAAAAAAAAAAAGAGATGTTGGTTGCAACAATTCATGAAATGACTAGGAAAAAAAATAGATTTTTGTCTAAGTTTCCAAAATCATTCTTTTCCTAGTCATGAAGGTTTTTGTTTAAAGTTTCAAAGAGAGTGAAATGACATTCCTTCTTTAAACAAAAACGTTCACACGTAAGTTGCTGTATAAATTCTATTTTATCTAGCTGCAACCATCAGAATGGTTGTTAAGCTAGAGAGAAAAAGAAATGTTACTATTTATACTCAGTCTAATGACTGAGTATAACATGCATACAGCTTCTTTTAAATCTTATTTTCTAATGTTGTTCAGGATCTATTAATTATTAATTCAGATCAAAACAGTAAAGATTTAATACTTAATTTCATAGTCAAAAATTAAAAATGAATAAAATTCGTTCATTTTTGATCACTTACCTTTCCATTATAGTTTTACCAATTGGGGTGGATCCTGTAAAGCCAAGTTTTCGAACATCTGGATGTTCTGAAAGTGCTTGTCCCACAACAGAACCTACAAGAGAAAATTTAGGATTTAGATTATAAAGGAAAGAATATATTTTCTGTGCCACTCAGTATTTACAGGTTTTGTGATTCAAAGTTGAAAATGATTGTTTTGTAAACAAACTTTTGAGGCATCATTAACTCTGTGAATATTCAATCAGCTTTCTTCAAATACATTGCATTATTTTGCATTTAGACTTACTCTTTAACCACACGTTTATTGATATATATATATATATATATATATATATATATAAAATGATCATGAGTCCTGTAGCCATTAGGGTCTAAGGGGCACCACACATACTACAGCTGCAGTAGAAGTAGTGTGCCTTAGGCAAGATAACCTGACAGAGCCCAACCCTCTCCAGGCTGGCTAGAATTCAGAGTTTTACTTCTCCTAGGCTAGTCACCAACCAGGTCTATACACACGTCATTGTGTGACTTATGTTGTTCTTTTAACCAAAACAAGGGACACCAGCTTAGTGGGAAAAGTATTAACACTTTAATATTGAAACACAATCGTAGACACTTCTTTCATTTTGATCTGAGGATGACCCTCTAAAGATGCCGAAATGTGTAATCAAGTCAATAAAACACTTTTCCATTTGTTAATATATATTACACACACACACACACGTCTATATCTCCACAATTCCAGTGTGCATGATGCCAAATACACTACCGCCAAGATATCTTTCATTTTGACATGGACAAATTTCTATTACATAATCGGAAATAAAATTCTTAGATCTAACATTGAATAAATTTGATACAATAAATATGTAACTACAGCCATCTTTATGTGAATTAAAATTCAAGGTGCAGAGACAAGTGAAGTGATAAACGAATTTAGTTTACATGGAAGATGTTTTAAGTTTTTAAAAATCAAAGACAAGGACATTTTTCATGAATGGCATATTAATTTGTACATGTAACATTTGTAAAGTTTGTTTTCAAACCTTCAAAGTATTACAAAAATACAAACGATACTGATAACAAATAAACTTGCAACAATACAAGTATATTTATTCAAGATGAAACCTACAATTAACATTCGTTGATTACAATTATTACATATATACTGATCGACACATGAACAGGTTCCAAAATGAAGTGTTTATCAACACTGCATAGATCACATATTAATAAAGTGCATATCCTCTTCAGGTGTTAGATCTAACATGCATATAATCATACAGATGGTATGAATACCATCCTGTGCTACATTATTGCATGTCTTTTGCACATTTTGATGCAATATTGTAGGTATTATAGGTGGGCTAACTGAAAGAGTCAGGTATCATCCCATCATGTCCCATACTTGTTCAATAGGAGACAAGTTTAGCAATTGATTTGCTTTGGAAGTTGTCAAACATCTTGCAGAATGTGTTGAATAGCATGGGCATCATGTGGTCAGGCATTATTTTGTTGGAACAGCTTAACTTCCTCAGAATAATGGGTTGAACAATATTCTGGGCATATATGGCACTGATCTGTGTTCCTTCCACAAATACCAATGGCAAATGAGCATTATAAATTATGGCACCTGACAACATGATGCCAGGAGCTATGCCTGTGTGTTGTTGGGAATACACTTTGGGAGATATAACTCACCAGGTCACAAATTCAAATGACTTGCATGAAGGCAGAACCTGCTCTCATCACCAAACACCACAGAAAATGATTCAAACCCCCAGGTCACAAATCCAAATAATACCGCTGGAGATGTGTATGATAGTGTTGTGGGCTAAGTGGAAATCTAGTTAGAGATACACATATGCATTCTGCAATTGGATGTAAGACAAAAACATTGCAAAGTCAGTAGAGGGCCACAAGAATTTTGAAGGGCCAAAACACTCCCAGATTCCTTAGGAAGACTAGTCCGCATGTGGTGGAATGCTAAGCCAATGAGTGGGCATGTTTTCCTTCCTTCTACCTTCTAGAATCAATACAATCATTTGCGTCCTTCTCATATAAGAAAACAAATAAGAAAAAGAAACAGTCTTTCATTGATGCCGTGTATGAAGGGGCATTGGGGTCTGAAGCGCTGAAGCCAGTGGCAATATGGAATACAACACCTTGTTGCCAATACCAAAATAAAACTGATATGTCATGTCTAGCATGCACAGCAATTCTTTAAAATGATCATCTATCCTATTTGAAGACCTACCATCAGACCCCTCCTCTCAAACAGCTTTAATTAAACAAAGCTGTGTGGCGGGGGGGGGTATGAGGCCTGCTTGTACTATGATCTTTCAACAAAGTAAACATTATCATAGGATGTATTACCATCTAAAAGCTCAGAGACAGGTGGTGCACTGGTATGACTGTTACTATATCACAAAACAGCTGAATGTTTTGAACATTTTATCAAAATATCTATTATCTCTGCAGCATGTGCATCCTGTACCTGCAACAAAATCAATATCATTCTTAAGGGTGTGGAAACTGAACTTTCTGTAAACGTATTTTAAATTCTTATCATAAATTGCAAAAATGCACCATGGAATTTCCAAGGGTCTTGCTGGTTAAATATTGATTCATAGCTAAATCTTTAAATAATAGTGTAAGGAAAGCTGAGGAGGAGGAGGAAGGGGAGGAGGATGAGATGATGATGATAATAAAAAAAAAAAAAAAAAAAAATCCTAACAAAAGACATTGCTTACCTGATCCTGGAAGTATATTTATGACCCCAGGGGGGAATCCCGCCTTGACAGATAGTTCAGCAAACTTCAGAGCAGTCAGTGGAGTTACCTGAATGACAGGAAAGAAAATCAATATGAACAGAGTTTGCTGCATAATGACATCTACACGAATCATTCAGTATTAAATTCTCTGCTTCGTCTAGTCTTCAACAACAAACAAAAATAATGGTCCATTTGGTTTCAGTGACTATTTTTCTTTCACCAAGTTCAAAGATTTGTTTGTTTAGTGGCATATTAACTCGTCATGGGTCATTTAATGCTGAATTTAATTTTTTCAGGAGCATTAGTAATTTTCTTTACAAAAATGTATTGCTGGTATTTTTACTATAAAAGCTTATTTTTATACTTTCATAGTGTTTTGTTTTTGTTTGGGAGTGGTTCACTATTTGCTCAGATCTGAAACCCTAACAGGTCCACTCTGACCCTGGGTCAGGGTGGACCTGGAACAACAAAAATTAAGAGTTGCTTCCATGCTCCTCAAAACTTCCAGTCACCTTTATTAAAATAAACACAGTCCATTGTTCATGGCAGTTTAGCTGGAACGAAAAGTCAGAAGATTGTGTACTTCTACATTTATTTCTTTTCATTCTTCATTGAATAACAAAGACAAAAAAGAAAGAATTGTTTGGTGAGAATTAATTTTCTTATGCAACTTTTAACATTGTGTTTGCTTTCTATTTCAAATCTTGGAAAACCTGAAAATGTTTGAATTTTGATTTGACTTCATTTTGAATGAATAAATAACCATCACGATCAAGTTTAGACATTGTCTACAGGTGGAAATATGACAGTAAGCAAAAAATGCCATGAAAACAGAAAAAAAAACCTTAGACTATTTCAAATGAACTTTGATGATGTATGGAGACAATAATTGTCTTCCCTTGGATTGGTGACAGGGCTTAGGATATTGTGTGTCTGTTGGTCACCTGTAAATTCAGCCCCTTACCAAACTTGCTTCCTGTGGGATCCTTTTGCTCTTGTTCATAGAACCATTAATGTCTCTCTTTCCTTAAGTCCACATATGTGGAAAACGGTCATTATTTTTACTACATTTGGTTGAGTGGAACAAGACCCTCATCACCAACTTTAGTGAAGCACGTTATTTCAACTCATCTAGGGAACCAGAAAAAGTAAGTCATTTTGTGTATTTATCTTTTATGTATGTTCGTTTTTTTCCAGGTTTGTTCTTAAATCAACAGGTACAAATTGTACATTCATCTGTTTAGGGACAATTGTGATCTGTAACATTTTTTAGTATTTATTAAATATTTTAATTGTGTATGGTGGGTGTCTCGTCTTTTATTTGCATTTATTCAGTGTTAGTGTATCAGTAGATACACTAATTTTAATATTAGTACCTGGTGAGTAGGAATTTATTAAATATCTTCCTAGCACCAGATTGCTGGTAAATTATGACTGGCAAACAAATCATTCTGATTTTCATGTGCCAGACACCATGAGGAAGCTCAGCCAGTTTTTGGGGATGGTGAATTTTTTTTAAAGGTTTCTGCTGAATTGTGTGCAGGTTTTGAGATCTTTAACGGACATCTTAAGTAATGTAAAAAATTGCAACATAGTTTTGTCTGGCCCTGCCTTAGCAGCTTTTCACCAAATTAAGGTTATATTATCCCAAGTAGTTGATTTTTAACATGTTGTTCCAGGTAAGGAGTTGTGTTTGGCAATAAATGTCTCTTCTATAGGCGTTGGGTGCAGTCCTGCAACAGAAGGTCGATGACCAATAGAGACCAATTTCCTTCTTTTCCAAGAAAACTGACATGTACTGAATCCAGGTACAGCACCTTTGGACACAAATTTCTCATGGTTTATTCAGCAGTTTGTTACTTTTGGTATTTGTTGGAAGGACAGTCTCTCTACTGATGGACTACAAGCCCTTGTTGGATGACTTCCAGTCAAAATCTGACAGATACTCCCCACAGGAATCCAGACATTTGGATTATCTGCTGCAATTCACTCTGGATATCAGCAACTACAGCACCTACTATGAGACTATTATGGGAGAATGGACGAAATTCATTTATCGACTTGCTTGCTCTGCCTGATTGACTCTAAGGTTATCACTTTTTTGCAACAAAGGAATTCATTTCAGAATTGTCTCTTGCTGCTTGATTGGTTCAAAGGTGTGACTCATTTAACAATGATGACCTTTCGACCTCTTTCTTTTTTTCTTATCTTTTTGCTTTTATTTC
This sequence comes from Acanthosepion lycidas, assembly GCA_963932145.1. NCBI lineage: Eukaryota > Metazoa > Mollusca > Cephalopoda > Sepiida > Sepiidae > Acanthosepion > Acanthosepion lycidas. The sequence goes on from OZ010603.1 coordinate 10,381,268, forward strand.
TTTATGGCAAAACAAAATGGTTTGCCAACTTTTAGATTTCTATTCTTCTATCACTACATGCTCATAGCAAAAAGAACAAAATAGTATAAGAAAAAAAAATAGTTCAAAACAAATGTTTGGAGGCAATATTAATTTATACGAGCAGACAACATAAACAGATGACATCAGCAGAGTTTAAAAACATGAAAAATTTATTCTTAATACAAAAATGAATTACACAAATTAAATGCTTTGTGTACCAAATGATAGCCAATAACATGTATATAAATTATCAATGAAAATGAAATATGCGTTTTATGATAAAAATTATAATGTTGCATAAGATGATCCTCAAAAACAAAATTATATAAAGTGAAGAAAATAAGAATTACTTCTTTGAGTGGTTTTCAAAGAATAATTTGATACAATTTTTGAAGTAAAGTTCATGATAACAGTGAAGAATAAATCAAGCACATCAGTCAAAGACTTTGATGTTCCTTTCAATACTTGTCTGGTGGGTGTCTGTCTAAATTCTTCTGTGTTTTTTTCTTTCTGAACCCTGGTGTTCTGGGTTCCTGCAGCAGCTGTTTGTCGACTCTCAAAATTAAATTTGAGGTAGGCTCCAAAACCATTCTCGGAATTTGGAGAGAAATCCCTTTTTTTTTTTTTTTGGAGATGAAAAACAAATGCAGCTATTTTCTCACAAATCAAAATGTACCAAAATATTTTTGAAATTTAAAAATTAAGCAAGAGCCCAATGCAGGTTCTGCTTTGTCTCTGAAAGCCGAGAATGATGGACACTCAAGCAGCTTAATTTTATTATAGTAGTATCTTTTATCCATAGCAATAAGTCTCCTTTCACAATAAACTGTTCCTTAGATATATCATAAGAGGTGATGAAAATGTTCAATATAAAAAACAGGGGATTGACAAGAAGAAAGCTTTATAAGTGACCCCCCCCAAAAAAACTGAGATAATACTGCACATGCGGTGAGATTGTCAGCATAGTCATTTAGTGTTCTTAAAATGGAATGAAACACTAAATGCACATTCATACATCCAGCAGCTGCAACATGTCCTTAAAAGTTTGGTCAAAAAGCATGCTGCAAACATTAAAGTTGAGAAACAAAAAGCAGAAATTATTTATGACTCAACCTAATATTGTCTTCAAGTATTATTCCTATTTTTCAATCTTGATTTGCATTCATTTGGATTGATTTGTTTTGTCACTGTTAAAATAATTATTTCCTTGTTTTCTTACTAAAACTTCTTTTGCAGAAAGAGAAGAGACATGCTTTTGCCATTTTTATTTTTCAATATTTTTTGTAATTCACATTTTTAAATATTTAGATCAGACCCAAAAATGGAGTATTGTTGCCATATCTTGTTTGGAGTTGTCCAATCCCCATTTACCTGTCTTGCTAGAGTTCAAAGGTATCTTTGCAACCCTGTGGGTGATGAAGTATTTTTTGCTTTACAATTCCTTTTTCTCACAGATGAAATGTCACAAGCCTCTTGTGACTCTATCGCTATTTCCATGGCAAGTGTTCTGACAAGCTACATTCCTTGGTTCCACCAACCCTGATCTTTGCAACTGGTTCCCACCATGCCACATATACAAGTGTGAATCATTCTCATTCCCCTTGTTAATTAATAAGAAGTAAGTTCCATTTGGGTAACTTCTCCCAAAGAACTGCTGCTTTGTGGAACAGACTCTTGGCAGAATATTTTCCAGGTCACTACAATCTTGACCTCTTCAAGTAAAGAGTTAAACACTAACTTTCTTGCAGAACCATATAAACTTCATGTCTTGTCTTGTGCTCATAAAGCATCACACCTTCAACTTTGTGTGGCTTTTAGCACTTGTTGGGTGGTAGAAAAAAAAAATCTTTCTTACCTGAGCTGGTTTCAGAACAACTGTGTTACCCGCAGCCAAACAAGCAGCCATTTTCCAAGAAAGCATCATCAATGGATAATTCCATGGAACAACAATACCACAGACACTAGAATTAAAATAAAAAATATTTCATTAAAGAAATTCTTCAAAGTGCCAATGTATTATAGCCAACAGAACATATACTGATTCCAACCTTTACAATGTAGAATACAAGATACAGAAAAGTCAGGATTTTTCAAAGACATTTCAATGTTATTCTGATAGTTGCTTTTATATTCAAGTCAACAAAGTTCTGTCTTTAAGTAAACAGTGAACCAAATGTCAGTAAATTTTAAACATTTCTTTCCACAAGCAAGACATATAACAAAGAGAAAGATTGCTGTCTAACTATAGACACTGTAAATAAAGAGTCTAACTTTCGTCATGGAATGAATTTAATTAGAGTATAAGGAAAGGATTTTGAATTATGAGGAATTACTCACCCAATTGGTTCTCTTTTGGTGTAAGTGAGATTTTTGTTTGGTCTGGCATTGTTGATAGGAATTGTTTTGCCCTAAAATAAAACACAAATCGTAAATGAAAGGACAGCTTGGCCAGTTTAGAATATTTTTCTATGCACTTCCATTTTGCTTTAAAGAAAGCATTTTATTATTTGCTGTTTCAGGGATGGTATTTTAAATTTCTTTTTACACTAACGTTCACCCCTATGCAAGGCCAGTGAAGGTAGAGGCTTATGTTAAAAGGCAGTTTATATGGATAGGAGGGGGAAGATAATGTTAAGATTATAGTGATTGGGGAAACATCCTCTTGGGAGTCGGTTCCACATATCTGTGTTTTGTGGGAAGAAGCTGTTTGAGTGGAGCTTACTTCTCACTGATGGAATACGGAGGAAGTGTGGGTGGTTTGATACAGTATAAGTGGCATGGTGAGTCTTTGGCGTGAAGGTTAGAACTAGTGGAACCAAGGAATGTAGTTCATCCGAGCACATTCTATGGAAGTACTGAGACACTTGTGAGAGAGAGGTTGGAGAGTAGAAAATAATTTATCAACCAAAATGACTGAGATGCTTTTGATCTCTATTGAAACTGAAAAGTGAGAACTGGGTAGCTCCCACCCAAATATAACAATAGGACTATTTTTTGCGTGATCTGGCTCTTGTAAATGCAGAGGATAACCTGAAGTGTCAGGTGTTACAAGGAGCTGACCATTTTACCTGCATTTTTAGCAACAGATTGTATGTAAAAGTTGAGATCAGCCATGAGTTTAAGGTCCAATAGTCTCTCAAGGCATAGTGCCTCCCTGAGGGACATCTGTTCATTGTGACTAGTGGTAGTTCGGTGTCCAATCAACGATGATGAAATGCAACTAGTTTGGTTTTGTGTTGCAAGGAGATTAAGTACCGAAAGGAATCTCAAAAGTCAATCTGCACTGGTCACGTGTTAACTGTCATATTTGTTGTACCATTGCTTAGGTAAGAAGCTTGGCAGAACTTATGCTTACTCTCAATTTTTGGTTAGATGGTACACAAGTATTTCACTATTACAACTCCTAAGGTTTTTCTTTTGGCAAAGACAATTCTAAGAATCAAATGCTTGAAAAGTGAATTTATTTCTGACTCTACAAATGCTATAAAATACTAAAAGAAAAAAAAGTTTCACATTGCATATGCTAAAACAAAAAAAAAAAAAAAGAAAAAAATCTTGAACAGCATAGAAATTATGGTGACCAGTAAGTTATAACCAACCTATGGGCCATCTAATCAGAAATGGAGAATAGGCGTAATAACTTGGAGATGTGATTAAACTTAAGAAAGCATTATTGAGCTTGAATGAGGCACGGCTAGACCGCTTATTTATAGTATCTAAGTGAGGGAGAGTTCTTATTTTAGAGAAGACAATCATTATCAAGAGAGGTAACTCCTGTTGGTCTAATACCACAGGAGGATGACTTTGTTAAGTAGGTTAAATAAGTAATTAAATAGGCAGTGTATATAAAGAAAAAAAATAGTCAAATTCGTTTTTGTGCCGATTTTTCAACAAGATTAAACATATGTTTAGAATCCGTAAATTACCCATTAGCAAGTGCAGAGGAAATTTTTGTGAATTAAAACTATGGAAAAGTTTTTTCAAAGCTGGATCTTTCTGAAGCATATTTGCAAATACAGGTTGAAGAAGAATGTTCAGTTAATAACTATAAATATGCACAAGGGATTGTACAAGTTCGTCCGATTTCCAGCTATATTTCAACAAGCTATGGATACTATGCTTGAAGATTGTTATTTTGCAGTTGCTTATATGGCTGCTGTTTTTTTCCAGTAGTAAACATTTTATTTCTTAGTATTCAAACCCCTCTTTCTGGCAAGTGCTACACATGCTGAACTTTGTATTTCTTTTGTTGACCCAAAACCCCTTGTAACACAAATGAACTAGGCAAGACACCTTAAATAAAGAACTTAAATTGAGACTGGGGACATCTGCTAGAGTCAGTCGAAGAGAAAGAATAGATGTCATGGCAAGTAGTCTAAGCACAACATCATATTATAATTGCTAGGAGTGAGTTATAATCAATATTATTCAATGTAATTATTGCTCTCCACAACTTCCTATCCTTTGTAGCTCTAAGCAATGTTTGTCCTCTTACTTTCTTTCCCAGTTTCTCTGCCATTCATTTACACAAGTTTATTAGATTAGTTATTTGTCCCGCTTTGCCTTCAATATGGCCTGTGAGGGACAAATTCTTCAAGCCCTCTTTCCTTATTATGTGTCCCAGAAATTTCAACTGTCTTTTTTGCATTCAACACATGACCCCAAAAGGTATACTTACTTGAATCTTATCACACCAACCAGCAAAATATCTGAAAGTATCAATCGACATTCCCACATGTGTTTTCAAAGCCAATGTGTACACAGCACCAGAGTCAATCGATTCAATGGTGGCCAATTCTTCACGGTGTTCATCCATTAAATCAGCCAGTCTAATAAAACAAACAAAAAACAATTTCTCATTCATGCAATTGATACAATTCCCACTTTATGCAATATTAAAAGTTAGGGTTAAGAACACCCCCACCCATAAATAACTAAATAAATGACTTCATTACCTGTATATCAGAGCACCACGGTCACGAGCATTCATCCGGCCCCATTCTCCATTTTCAAATGCTTCCTGTCAGTGTACAAAAACTTCCACTTAGAAGTGTTCATCATTAAAAATATTGACAAGACTGATTTAAATTCAATATTTTCAGGACACAAATTGCTTAATTAAATAAAAATTGAAATAAAAAAAAAAAATTGAGATTATTAAACTTATGGTTAAATATGAATTGGGGAAACATCCTCTTGGGAGTCGGTTCCACATATTTGTGTTTTGTGGGGAAAAAGCTGTTTGAGTGGAACTTACTTCTCACTGATGGAATATGGAGGAAGTGTGGGTGGTTTGATACAGTATAAGTGGCATGGTGAGTCCTTGCCGTGAAGGTTAGAACTCGTGGAACCAAGGAATGTAGTTCATCCGAACACATTCTATGGAAGTAGTGAGACACTTGCCACGTAGATTGCTTGTAGATCTTGACAAAGACCCCCACCTCTTTGAAACTTGTGAACTGTTGCTACACAATAACAAAAAAAAAAAAAAAAACAACTTGAAGAGAAAATAATGAAAATCAAGATGTTGGCATTAGAAACAATTTCAGATAAAACATTAGGAAGGAAATCACTGTCAATAGTGGAAAGTTTCCTAAAAAGTTGTTTTAAGAGAAAGATTTTATAAATTTTAACCGAAAGTAGTACTGCCTGCTCGGTCAATGAATGCCGAATGTTTCCTTATAAGGAAATGGCTTATATTACTCTTACAATTAGAGATTATGAAAACAGATACTACACTTTGATCCTAGGCCGATATTCAGGGAATGAAGAAAACATGGCTCGAGTAGCATTGGTTGCTTGGTCAATGAATACTGAATGTTTCCTTATAAGGAAATGGCTGATATTACCATTACATGAGACTAGGCAACTCTCCAATGACTTTTGGCATGCTAGTACCTGACAAGTTCACAAGTTAATCTCTTTATACAGAAATATACTTTTAAGTAATACAAGACAATGATATTATGAGGGAAGCTTTAAAATTTGTGTCTCTTGTTTATTTCAATAGAAACAAGAACACATAGGTGTATAAATGAAACTGTTGAATAAAGTAAGTTTTAATACATAAAATACTTTATCTTGACAGTCACTACCAATGGTTATGCATTTTTGCAAGAGGAGACACTTTTCCACATTTTATTGCCACCACTGCTGAAATGCATTACACACTGCCTGACTGTACCCATATCCAATATTTCATCTCTGTTAATGTTTAGCAAGTGTTGATAATATTATGAAGGAGGATCTAACATTTTTGTCTCATTTCCATGTAAATGACAACAGACAGAAGGAATACAATGACACTGTTGGATAGAGCAAGTTTTCATATACAAAATACTTCTCCACATAGACACCGCTACTGATTATGTATTTCTGCCTACATTTTACACACTCATGAAATCAGAGACAAAAGTTGAGGGTGTCATTTCACATTGTTTATGTGGCAGAGCATTTGCTGTTTATCAACCGTTTACTGCATCAAAGATGAAAAGACATTGCAATAATAAAAGAATCATTATGCACCAAATTCATGGTTTGATTTGTTTGTAGCCAATAAATTGCTGTGTTCGTGGCAGAGTTACACTGATTGTCAGCTTCGTTTGGCATAATATCTGAGCACAGTTTAGCCCCATGCATTTGGGAAGGGGGCAAAAATATGAAGCAGCTTCTTGATGAATAGATTTTGTTGGTTCCAATCTATACTGGGAATGACAACAAAACATTTTCCCCTCCCCAAAAGAGCACAAATGCATGATGGGATTTCTTCCTAGCCAATAAAATAGGCTGGTTCTTGGTTTCATATGACTCAACCCCAGTCTGTTTTGCGTAGATATCAGAATGCTACAATCACTTGTCTGAACTTGCTTTTGTGTCACAACCTCAATTCTTAGTTTGTGAACTTTTTGCCTTATTACTGTTCATTTGCCTTACATATATTGTTTGATTTATATTATTTTTTGGCCATGTTCTTTTCTTTGTTAATGCAAACTTTGTCAAATCTGTTTATTGGGCACTTCTGTGATTTATTTACATTTAACCATAGCCATTCATTCTACAGACTTTATGAATGTTGACCAACTGCTGACCTGTACCAGGGCAATATTGAAAAATAAGTGGGAGTATTAGATCTGGCCTCGGTAACTATGTGACTGGTGTACAAAATGGTGGAACCAACATCAAGATTGCGCCACCTTGTGGTGGCTGTGATAAGGCATTTCAAGATGGCCATTCTTGATAGATAACTAGAGATAAACAGCTTTGAGGTAGCTTATCTGCATGCTTTCAGTCAGTCAAAGTGGTGACTTGATTATTTATCAGTTGTAGACATTTGTGAACATTTCAGCTGAACTAAACTTGTGTGTTTCTTTGCTCACCGAGATTTGTTTGTAAAAGATTTTTGTTGTTATTGTTGGACCAACTTTGCTAAATATCTGAATATTCTTTTATTAAAAAGAAAGATAAAAGCAGATGTAATATTTAAACAGGCCAAATGCTATCATCACCTCAACTGTTAATAAGTAATCTAAACTTTCTGGTAAATCTGGTGTGGGTGATGAATTATTTCCTACCCTGCAACTCCTTTCCTCATAGATGAAAAGTTGCAAGCCTCTCTCTATTCCATTGCTATTTTCATGTCGAATGTTCAGATGAGCTACATTCCTTCTACCAGTTCAGACCTTCACAGCTAGGACCTTCCATGCCACGTACACAGGGTTGAATCATTCCCATTTCCTGCATATTCCATTGGTAGAGAGGGAGTTTCCCTCAAACAACTTTTCCTAAAGAATTGTTACTTTGTGAAACAGACTCCTGAGAGGATGCTTCTCTGATCACTACAATCTTCAATGTTAAGATAAAACAGTATTTAATTACAACCACAATTAAATACTTAAGAACAAAGTAAAAGTCAATCAATCAAAGATAATTAACCATTTCAGTGAAAGAATTGTTCATCATTAAAAATATTGACAAGACTGATTTAAATTCAATATTTTCAGGACAAAAATTGCTTAATTAAATAAAAATTGAAGTAAAAAAAAAAAAATGAGATTATTAAACTTATGGTTAAATATGAATTGGGGAAACATCCTCTTGGGAGTCGGTTCCACATATTTGTGTTTTGTGGGAAGAAGCTGCTTGAGTGGAACTTACTTCTCACTGATGGAATATGGAGGGAGTGTAATACCTTGTTACTAGTGCGGCATGGCTTAACATCCGGTAAATCCTAAATCAAAACCCAAATCATCGACACACAGTAATTCACACTAATTCAAATGGACAATTCCACTCAATAGTCACTGCAGTCAGTAGCCTGACACTGCTATTTGTACACTTATTCAGTGTCAGTAGTTATTCATTTACTTCCTACATGACAAGATTGAACTCACTAACAACAGCTTACAAGATCATTTAATCACCACAGAGAATCTTTTTTTGTCTCCCTTCAGCCTTATTTGATGTTAACCTTCAAAAGAATAGCTCTTTGCTTCTTCTTGGGTTCAGGTTTTTTACAGATATTGAATTGCTGTGATTATATGAATTGATGGATTTACTGTTAGGAACGTTTGCTCACTATGTCATGTTTACAATTTTTATTGTCACAATCCATCATGCATATTCATAAATCTAGCATTCGTTCATGCATTGAATGCTGCTGCCATATCTGATCTGGTGATCCTACTATATACAGTGTAACCCGGATATAAGAGAAACCCGGATATAAGAGAGATTTTATCTGGTCCCAAATTAGAGCCATACTTACCTAAACAAAATAGACCGAACCTGGATATAAGAGACTTCTTCTCTGGTCCCGACAACTCTCTTATATCCGGGTTAGACTGTAGAGTGTAACCCAGATATAAGAAACCCGGATATAAGAGAAACCCGGATATAAGAGAGATTTTATCTGGTCCCAAATTAGAGCCATACTTACCTAAACAAAATAGACCGAACCTGGATATAAGAGACTTCTTCTCTGGTCCCAACAACTCTCTTATATCCGGGTTAGACTGTAGAATGCAACCCAGATATAAGAACAACCCGGATATAAGAGAGATTGTACTGGTCCCAAAGTAGAGCCATACCTAAACAAAATAGACCAAACCCAGATATAAGAAACTTATCCGGTCCCGACAACTCTTTTATATCTGGGTTACACTGTATCTTGGAATTTGTGAAAAAAATCCAAAGAATAGTTTGTAATGAAATCAATCCTGACCTGGCATCTTGACTTCAGTCACATTCTCACCGTTGTAATATGGCTTCTCTTTGTCTTTTCTACAAATATTTTCATGGCAATTGTTCTGTTGAGATTTCCACCTTGGCGCTTTGATTGCATACTACTAGATTGGCAATTAGGTCTCATTGTTTTACTGTACAAAAAGCTAAATGTAACCATTAGTTCTATTCTAATAGTTTCTTTTCTTGAACTTCTATCTTTCAGTTTCTTGTTTCCCTGATAACTACAATCTACAAAAATTTAAATGCAACATCAATTGCCATCTTCTGTCTTATTGAATCTTTTCTTTTATTGACCTTTCACCTCACCAAAATCTTCTAATTATCTTTCATTCCCAGTAACCCTTTGCATCTTAGTTAATTTGGGTTAAATAATTTAAAAAAGAAAAAAAATTGTTAAGACCTGCACAAAGATAGAAACTAAAGTCACTTCTCAATTTGATAAATAAACCTTTTTTTTTTTAATTATTACCTTTGCAGCTTCCACAGATCTTTGGACATCATCTTTTGTAGCTTTCGAAACTTTGCAGATGACCTAAAATAAAGGAAAAGAATTAAAAACTAAATAATAGTTCAAGAAATCAATTATTTCTTTGTAGAAGAGAATTATCAATGATTTTGAGGCACATCACAAGTGATGATCACTAAAAGTACAAAATCGGTGAACAGTAATAGAATATTGTCAGAGTAAAAATAGAGCTACATTAATATGCGAAATTCCTCTTTTATCAGGAATTCAAGCAACTAAAACTTGATCTATTTCAAGAGGAACTTATTGCAAAGAAAACAAACCAACAAGTTTTATGACTTCTGTGTGAATCAAATATTTGTCAATTCAGTCATTCCTAGTGATGGTAAATTTGTCCCCCCCCCCCCTCATCAAAAAGAAAGATTTACAATAGATCTTTCTAATGTATTAATCGAGAAAGATCGACTTCTAGAGAAAAAAGAAGTTTTTTTTATCGGTTTAATGTGAAGTTAAAAAAAAAAAAAAAGAAAAAACCCACTAAGGCAAGAGATATTTACACTTTCATCAGCTGGATTTATTGAATCATATTCATTGCCATCAGATGAAGCTACAAATTCATTATCAATGAAGCATTGATGGGGAAATGAAATCTCCATGTTGTTGATATGCATTTTCACCTGGAAAGGAAACAAAAAATGACAGTGAATATCTTACAGACTTTTTATTTGAAAATTTCTTGACAATGTTTTAACAAATATATCTTTTTTTATGTTCAAAATTCTCGTCTGGTTGAGCTGTCAGAATTTTAAACAATTAAACCGAGGAAAAAAAAAAAACCCAAAAACAAAGAGTAATTTTACTAAAAACCTGAACGTCATTTCAGTTTTATTTCCTGAAAACCTGAACATCATTTCTTGACTGAGTTCAAACATAGCAAAATATCCAGAATCTGAGGGGTGCCATTTGGGGGGGGGGAAAGCTTAATTAATAACCAAATGATTTCATTCTAATTGTTAAATACTCAGTTTCATAATGAATATTATAGTTTTTGTTTTTATTAATAAGTTTTATTTATTTTTAATAATCCAGTGTTTGCAAGCACATTTAAATTTAGATATTTTCTATTAAAAACAAACAAAAAATGCTATGTAAAGTTAAAGTGAAGCTATTGGCATATTTTATTTTTGACTGAGAGATAAAAATATCTTAGAAATTCAACATACATACATAGTATCTGATGTTTGAATATGAAATAAAAAAAATGCTGACATCAAGTTTATTTTCTGAGGAAGGCTTTATTTTTTCCAACAGCTGTTCTTGTATGAAATTCATGTCCACTGTAATGCAACAGGTATTGCTCACTCTGGTGTTGGGTGGGGGATGAAAAATTAGACAGTGGAGTTCATATTGAAAGAGACATGACAACCCAAGCTGTATCAGATGGTACTTGACTAGTTGTATGAAATTACACACACATATAAACAGTTTATCTTAATAAAGCAAATCACCAGATAAGGAATATGTTACTATCATCTTTCAGATGAAGATGACTGGCCTTGGAAATCAGCGTCAAAAATCCTGTTTTTGCCTGGGGAACAATGAAATATTTAATTATTTAAATCTAAATCAAGCTGTATGAAATACATAATCATCATTGTGTTTTGTTACTAGTTTTATCAAAATCAATCAACATACAAGAATTGTTAAATAATATAAGAGAAGATTCAAAGACAAATGATTCTTTACCGCATCAAAGACAAGTGGTTCTTCATCAGTAATGCCTCTACTGCGCAAGACAACATAGTTGCTTAGTTCCTCGAATGTTGTGTTCATGTAGACATGATCGTTTTCCAAACTGACACCAGAGCATTTTTCTTTGATTTCTTCTACCAAACTGAAAGAAAAGAAAGATACAGAAGAAAATTAAAAATGAATGCCAATCATGGCAAATTCAGTAAAGAAACACTGAAAGCAAAATTTAAATCAGTACATGAAAAAGTGCAAATTATAATCTTACATTTTACGAACGTTATCAATTGAAATGAGAACATTTTTTTTTTAAACAAGCCCCCATGTCCTATCGATACTTTTATTCTGCACCCCCAAACTCATTTTTATTAAATATGAATAAAAGATTTGTATTTCTATATGTCTGACATATCTCACCTATCACTCAGATCCTTAAAGTTAAAATAATGAGATGGGGAAAAAGTTTTGATTAAAGAACTGGGAAAAAGAAAAGATTTCTTGGAAAGTAATTGCTGACCTTGGAATGAATTCAGTTTACAGAAAAAAAAAATGTTGGCATTGTAGGAATTTGGTCTGTAGTTTCTGAACAGCCAAAAAGAACAAAAATGGCTACTTTAGGGTTGAAGACCTAATTTTTGTGCCGGTTAAAAGGAGGTGATGACACAAAATGGAAAAAATGCAGACAATTCCAAGCAAATGTTTGGATAATTTTATCTCAATACTGTGTCAGGACAGAACAAAATGAAATCTTTAAGAAATGAATGTTGAGGATTTCATGAATAAATCTACGGCAATAACTTGATTCAAATTTGGATGAGAATCTGACAAATGGTAAATAGGTTCTGTTATGACAATACAAATCTGTATAGTTTTACTGCCTCTTTGTCCCTTTTTTTCAGTTTAGTTGCTTTTAGGTTAGTCACCATTTTTTACCACTTCCCATTAGCCCTTAGTTATCACCAACAGGTGGTTCATATTTTTCTCAACCTCCTAAATGTACCCAACTCTCAATGATTGTATCACTGGAGTAGGTAACCTTTTAAAAACTTTTCTCTCTACATTGGTCTCCTTTAATGTCATGTTATTATTTGAACCTTTGTTTAAAGTATGTCTTTTTATACATTTATTTTACGTTTGTATTTTTCTACGTAAAACCCTTCTCACCACGTATTCACTGTTTATTCACTGTTTCCAAATGTAACATTATTCTTCTTTTCTGGGAAGTTATCAAAGCAACTTTATACATATTCATGTAAGCAAAGTATTTGCTGCCCTTCTTTACCCATATAGACAAATAGTCTTGCTTCTATGTTCAACAAAGAACTTAGTTGTTGGTAGGTCCTAAGAACTACAAGAAAGAGGAATTAAAAGAAATATTGAAAGAATTCCAGGTTATCATTACCAGTACCATTGTTTTTATTCCAAGAGTTGTTCAGATTCATTCTTTGCACTGTTTTTTGTTGTTTCTACAATGCTTCAGCCAAACCATTCTACAACCTTTTTCAGAAGTACAATACATAAGAAATGATAGGGGGTTTATTATTTGCAGAAAAATTGATGAAAACAAAAAGAAACACTGGATCATATATTAAATGGCTTAGCTCATTCCCAGCAGTTTGAGCCACAAAGATGATGCCATATTTATACATATTGTACATCTGAAGAAGCCTGTAGAATGGATTGGTTGAAATGCAAAAGCAACACAAAGGAAGAATTCACTTGTTTAAAAGAAAAAAAAACCTCTGAAAATGATAATGGTTCTTCTCAAAATTATGGACAGTAACAGCTTTTTGAAGTTGGCATACATACCGTACAACATCCATGGACCCTGCTCCAGCTTTGAAAAAGTCTGTATTCTCATCGATTTCTATATTTAAAATGGCTTTCCAGATTTCCTTGAAGAATAAAAGTTTTAGAATTAAATTTTCGAATTAAAAAGTGAATATTTACAGTATTTACATTGTTTGAACTGTTGTCCTCATCTTCGTTTCCATGTTCATGACATTTTGGCTGTTGTATGCTTTGGCCTTCTTCAGGTGATTGGAATTTTGAACTGAACCTGAAGATGAGGACAACAGTCTGAACAATGTAAATAGTGTAAATAATTACAATACCTTGTTTCAGAAATATAGACAGATATTAAAAAAATAATTGTTTAGCAAAAGTTCTGCAAACTACTTGACGGGAATTTAATAAAACCCTTTATTATATAAAAAGTTATAATAGCAATACATTTATATTAGGTATACAACAGCCCTATTCTGTCAATAATACTTGCATTAATTCCTGACCATAAACAATACCTTTCTTCTTGATGTCAATGCACAACAAACATTGAAACCTGCTGAAACAAATTTTAGGTCAAAGATTGCAAAATTCTGTGGTTAATTATTAAAAAAAATATTCTTGGTCATTTGTCAAAGCAGATTACAAAAGTAAAGAGATGAGGTTTGGTTTGGTTTATGGCCTATCAACCTCAATGGGTTATTTAATGCCAACAAGGTTTTTATTGCTGCTAATAATTTTTTTTCAAAATATATATTACTGGTAATATTTTTTCTTGAAAAATTTAATGCTGGTAATAATTTTTTACAAAAATATATTGCTGGTATTAAAACCTATTTTTACACTTTCATAGTGTTTTGATCTCAGTTTAGAAGATTAACTATTTGCCCATAGCAGGGACCCTAACAGGTGCTACCACCCTGAGTTAGGGTGAACCTGGGAACACCAGCAATTAAGAGGTGATTCTACGCTCCTGAAAAACTGATCAGAGGCCTTGCTGTCAAATGTAGTTTATCATCATACCCAGGACGGGAAGAGATGAGGATAAAATCAATAAATATATAAATATAATCAACTAGCAGTAGAGCCCGGCATTGCCCAGGGATGTAACAGTAAGAGATAGATCAAGTATCAACCATCATAAAGACTGAAAACTAAAATTGACAAAGATTATTGTTTAATGTTGATTGACATGCATGTCTTAATTAGGTTTTTTTTTTTTTTCTTTTTTTTTTATGAATTGGTCAAACCCAAACTCAAGCGAAAACATTGTTTTCAATCGTTATGAGTCTACCAATTGAATAGAATTTTATTATAAACAATTGTCTTGTAAATGGAATTTTTAAAGCATTCTGAATGTAAAAATAAAGAAAAAAGTGTGCAAGACAATAAGAAACACTACCTGCAAAAAAAAAAAAAAAAAAAAAAAAAAAAGTGAAGTTTTGTTGAAATCGATTGAAAAATGTAGGAAATCTGATCCCATATATAAATGAACACACACACACACAAACAACCTGGGTTTTATAATAATAAGTATAACTTGATATGAGTTGTCCCCCTTTCATTAATGCCTCTTAATCGTGTTTTCAAATTGACTGTGCAAAAACAATTGTGTTTTTCCAATTTTTGGTGCTGTCAGAACCACCGCAAGGTAATTTTACGTAGTCCTGTGAAGTTTTGTTGAAATTGATTGAAAAGTGTAGGAAATCCGATCCAATATATAAACGTACAGACACACACACACAGACACAACCTGGGTTTTATAATAAGTAAGATGATAAATTTATTGAAATGGATTTGGTTCAAAAATAACATCTTGATTATTGTTTCATTTTTTTTTTTTTTATCCTACAACCAGAATTTGCTGTGTCAACATAAATGTATTGATTGTAGTGAATAGAAGTTTAGATATTTATTAAATAAATCCTCCTCCTTGTAATATATTTATAGATAATAGTGGTGGAGCTTCTGGTGGGATTCTTGACCCAACCCACTTCTTGAAATCTGACTTTTATTTTGTCACGAGTTTTCCTTTATATGGTTAAGCACCGATCTGCAGGATCCTTGTGTCTATTCTAGAATTGGTTTAAGATTTTTGACTGCACTATGTCAATGTAAAGTGTGGAATTCTCAAGTACTAAATACAGTATGATCTGGGAAGCCTTCAATGGTATCATCTCCTAAAATTGTTAATCATGTCCATGACCTAATGTTGGCTGACCGACATATCTTGGGTAAAAGAATTGCCGAGACATTTGAGATACTCAGAGAATCCATTAAACTTCTAATCGATGAGCAATTGGTTATGGCAGAAACTGTCAGCCAAGTGAATGCCAAAATGTTTGAATGCCAACCAGAAACGATATCAAGTTGGCACCCTGTTGTATCTCGTGTTTTCAAGATAACAGAGGGAAATAAATAAGGAAGACAAACTCGTAGGTAAGTAATGAAATAGAAGGTTTACTACATGAAGATACAATTAGCAATTGATCTAATGCTAACTCTCTTCAACTCCGCTTATCTATATAAATGGACGATTCCATTTATTTATGTCCTATATGACACACCTCCAAATTGATTTGGCAGCAGTTCCAGTGATCTTGAGATCATTTTTTTTTGGGGGAGACTTGTCACTTTTTGATGAAAGATGATTACCTCACTCTGATCCAGAGAGCAAAAAACTGTCAATGCAATAGCAAATCTTGGCTACTTAAGGGTTGAAGAAATTCAAGACCCTAACTTGTGTCAATTAAAAGAAAGTACTGAAAGAAAAATGATAAATGGAGTTTTGGAAAGGTAAATCTTTTTTCCTAGGTCAATACCCCTGTGTATATAGCTGGCAAGATGATGGGATGTTGGGAGTTTGACTAAATTAATTCTCCATCTGATTAGTTCCTGCTTTCTCATTTGAAAAGGAGAGTTTAAAAGTGAGAATTTGAAAGTAAAACAAGGATTTCAATGACCAAACATCAGAAACTCAAAATTATGAAAAGCATTAATGGCATTGTGAGGTAGGGGCAAAAGCATTAATGGCATTGTGAGGTAGGAGCAAAAGCATTAATGGCATTGTGAGGTAGTGATGAAAATTTCCAGTACTTTTTCTTGTGGTTCACTAATTCCACTTTGTTAAAGAAATTGACATGGATTGTTATTTAACACAAAGGGAAATAAAGTGATTTAACAAAACAATAACCAAAACGTGAAATAATACATACAAAAAGTAAGATATGGTAACTAAGGTAACCCCAAACAATCCACCAAGAAGATAATTTTAAATAGTCTACAGGATGTTAACAGATTGATCTCAAAAAGTAAATTATAGAGGACATTTTTTAGTCTTTCTCTCTCTCACATATATATATATATATATATATATATATATATATATATATATATATATTAGTTTATCTAAAACTAGGTAATCCGCTTGGGTAGACCAAAGGAGGATGATATCCAGAGAGCTCAATGTAAATTCAGTGCAGATATGTTTGAATAAAAACAGACCACTTTAAGGTTCCATGTAATAAGTTATTTCACCACAACCCTTTTAAAGGGCTCTGGATCATCAGACTTTACTTCCAAAATTTATATATATGTGTGTGTGTGTGTGTGTGAATTGTAATCAATTTACACACACACATACATACAATGGTTTAGAATCTGACAGAATGATAGGATAGAAAACATTTATAAATTTAACATCTGCTTTTATCTAAGCTTCATCAGAAATTGTTTTGAAATGAAAATCTGAAAGAGAAAGATCTGGTACTTTCAGTTTTGTGTTTGGTTTTCATTAGTTCTCATATGTTTTAGTTTTGTGGTGTTAATGTTTGTGTATGTGTGTGTGCTCATTTGGATTCTAGTCGAGAATTTTGGGGTCAGTCTGGTAGTATCTGTGTCTATAATTTCTGAATATGGTAGTGAGTGTTGGCATGTGTGTGTGTGTGTGTGTGTGTGTTTATGTTTCATATTTCTAGTTGATCTTGCAGGAGTTTGGTGATAATGTGTGTGCATATGTTTCTTGTAGTGTCCATATGTAAATTAGGGGTTGTTTGGTGTGGGAGTGAATGAATTATGCTTCATCAGTTGCAGATATGTGGAACTTAGATTCTTTAAGAATGGGTTTTATGAAAGTATTTATTAGTATTTCTTCTGAATATTTTCTTCATAGTAAAGCATGTTCTTTTCTTATTAGGGTGGCATTTTTTTACCTCAAATTTATGGCCTGTTTTATTTCTCTGTGTGACAAGAAATTTCAGTCTGTTGTCCCAATGTAGGCCTCTTATGTTTGTAGATTCAGGCATTTAGGATTCTGGAGGTTTCTCCTATATAAATTTTCTGGCATTGCAGGTAATTTAATATTATAAATTCTGGTATATGATGTGGAGTTGGTTCTATGTCTCTTGCCAACTAGATCTTTGATTGTCTTGGAGGTGGTAGTTATGAATCTAGTGCTAGGGATGGCTAGTTGATTCTCAAAGTTTTTTGATAGAGTGTTGGAGGGCAGGATTATAAATTTTGTGATTTTGTTGGTGGTGGTGTCTAACTTTTTGGACTAGTGGATTTTGTACACTTGTTTGTTAATGTGTAAGATGAAGTGATGTGAAGAAGTCTAAATGTGGTTTTTTTTTTTTTTTTATGTATTTCTCTTCTTCTGGTGTTCTGGGCAGCATATTCTAAGGGCTCTGACATAAAAACCTATGATAAGTC
Source organism: Acanthosepion lycidas (assembly GCA_963932145.1). Lineage (NCBI taxonomy): Eukaryota > Metazoa > Mollusca > Cephalopoda > Sepiida > Sepiidae > Acanthosepion > Acanthosepion lycidas. Next base: position 10,399,242 of record OZ010603.1, read on the forward strand.
CTGACTTTATTTTTTGGTGGTGATTGGAATAGAAATTTATTAAATCATTTTTGTTTATGATTTTGTGGTAAACTTTAAAATCAAATTTGTTCTTGTTTTGTATTAATAAAATGAATTAGATTTTTAAACTATTTATATCATTTGGACTGTTGTCCTAATCTTTATTGCCATATGATGTTTCAGCCATTGTACGTTCCAACCTTCTTCAGGTGATATACATTGGAATTTCAAATTGAACCCTTTATTTAGTCCATGGGGAATTAACTGATACTATGATATCCAAAAAAGGCATGGCACATGGAATTAGAACAATCTACCCCTGTGGATTAAATAAAGGGTTTGGTTCAAAATTGTGTATATCACCTGAAGAAGGTCAGAATGGCCAAAATGTTGTGAATATGGCAATAAAGATGAGTCCGAATGGTGTAAATAGTTGCAACACTTCATCTCAGAAATATAGACAGATGTAGACGTTTTGAATTTAACATAATAACATTTTTTTGTATGTATTCATAAAATATACAAATTATTTTATTTTAGTCATAAACTGCATAGATTGACTGTGGAATTTCCAGAGATTCAGACAGTTAATAGTAAATGGGATAAAAGAATTTGTCTTACTTTCAAATTAGCAATCATGCTTTCCTCTTCAGGACTGAGTTCCAGTTTGTCTGTTGAATCATCCACTTTTCCAAATTTTGAGGCTTTAATCATTTTCCCACTGGCAAGTTGCAGTTGGTTGACATTCACCTGCAAAAAAAGAACAAACATAACATCATCACGTGTCTCGGGTTTCAACTGTTTTACAACATATCAACCTTTTCACCGACTGACTGATGGAACTTTTTTTTTTATTGCTACAGAACATGAGAAAATGTTCTCACACAAAGATTCAGTCAAAAATACACCACAATTAACAAATGCTAGAAATACAACAGGAAGTAAAGGAACACTTAAATTTAACTACTTCCACTAATTCGCTGAAAAAAGATTGTGCCATGATGAAAAAAAGGCCCCAAACTTAATGAAAACAAAGTTTTATTGTCAAAATATTTATATTAAGAGAAAAGACCAAAGTATTTTTTGATTATTTTATTAAATTTTTTTAATCCTTTCTAGCATGTTCAAAATTTTGATTAAAAATCTTATTTTTCTTCTATCAGATTAGTATAGAAAATTTTAGTGTCTTTTTTGTGGTAAAAAAACCCCCCAAAAAACCCCAAAACACTGATTTGGAAATTATTACAAAAATCAAATAATAGTTGGATTTTAATGAAATTTTCAAAACTTATTCACAAATGAATGAAATTATTTTTGAAAGTTTTTTTTTTCTTTTTTACAAAATCATCAGAAAATAGAAAGCATTAAATAAACATTAATCTGTCAAACATGTCAACAGCTTAAATAAACAGCTACTGCTGTATTAAAAATTGCATTTTTGCCATATTTTAATCTTAAAGAAAATATTTGTTTGAAATCAGATCAATTATACTTTAAATCAGCTAATATTCCTCAAATAAAGTTTCAGAAAAGTATATTTTATTTGGAAGTTTTTTTAATAAAGAAAATTACACTGCAATAAATGTGAGATAAAAAAAAAAAAAATTATTCCAGTAAATTTAAAATAGTTTTGAAATACAGCAAAGTATTTTGTTTATTAGAAATATTAAATTTAATCTATTAGCTTGAAATTAAAACTAAAATAAAAGCTTCAAGAAAGATTTTTCATTTTTAAAAAATCATTTTAAACCTTAGGTATTGCAAATTAGCAGAGATCAGTACTTTAATGTAAGAGAAAAAACTCATGAAATGAATAATATCAAAAGGGGTTAGAGTTTCTCTCTTAGGTGATGCTGTTTTGTATGGAACAGGATGCTAAGTCTTTTAAAATGTCTTCAATATTTAAAGAAAACATTTTTTTTTTATTTTTTTTTTTACTCTGCCTACTTAAGACTACATTATGTAAATGCAGGTTAAAAATTTTGACTATTCAATATTGTTACAAAAGAAAAATAATGAAACTAAGGACTGTTGAATGGTTGACTAATATATTTTATACTAATAAGACTAATATATTATATACTAACTAACCAAATTACCCATGTCTTGCTGCGTGTAACATATTTTTGTAAGAAAATGATGACTGATTTTAAAATCACTGTTATAATTTGTGGAGAAAAATGATGCCTCAATATTACTCAATGATCTTGCTGATGTGACCTCCATCTTCTGACTTTCTCCTTCTATATTTTGGGTAAGAGTCATTCCTTTTTTCAAATTTAGATTTAATTTAAATGAAAGGAAAAAAAAAATTTCAGTTTGTAGTGTGGGGGACCTGTGGACTCCCTTTAATCAAAATGAAATATACTTATCCAAGTATCCTAGGTAATGTAGTTTCAGAATATATATATATATATATATATATATATATGCTTATGTGGGTCTATCTCCAAAACCCTAGGTGGAGTTCAATAACAAAAAAAAACAAAAAAAAAAAAAAAACAGTCAGACAGAGACTACAACATATATAAGTAACTAATATATTAGATAGTCAAATCCAAGGCCTTAGTATTTTCATTTTTGAAAGCTTTATTGGAGAGATATAACAAACAAAATGGCTACTGGATAATAAAATTGAAAAAAATTCCTTTGTTAAGGGTTTGATGCTTTAAAGGGATTTCATTAAACTAATAATGGTTTTATTGATGCAGACTTTTGATAGAGTGAGTGTGTTGTTGAGACTGGTGGTCAGTTATACAGTCTCCAGCATTTATTTCATTTAAACTTTACTAAAGAAAAGGTATTCCTTGGCAGGGATTGATTTCTTCAGGAAGATTTTAAAAATGCCACGCCCAAAGTTTAATAAAAAAAATAAAAAATAGGGCATCTATTTCAAATACTAAGTATCCACTAATATTTGACGTAATAAAAAGGCTAGATTAAAAATCAATGACTATTGTTGTACCTCTTACATTTTCTACACAAACTAGATATTGACCATTCTATGACCAAGACTGTGAAAATATGTTTTCTGTGCTCTAAGCATACATCCCCTTTAACTGAAACAAAATAGTATATGTATTATGACTAGTCAAAGGCACCTTAATTTTGAGCAGACTAAAAACTATATATACCCAAATTCAGACCCGACACAGACCAGTGTTTGATGTCAACACCAATGCTTAGAGGGCCGCCACCTACACAACGATCACCACCAAATATACATTTCACTTCTAATTTCACCACATTCTCTCCCTGTTGGCTTAGCTACAATAACAGATGGAAGTTACCAGTCTTGGTATATATGCAGATAAATTATACATTTATCTACCCCTACTCCATGTCCTCTTTTGTCTGACACTTGGATTTATGTTTGCCAAGGTGGAGAAGGAATTAACCCCCACAACAGTAGCATCAACAACAAGTTTCTGTCTTCCAGGTTACCCATTTCTACCTCTGCAACATCATATATATGGGGTGCGATGGATAAACTGTTGTCTAAATTACACAAAAATGAAAATAACACTACCATCTCATTTTAACAGATATATTTATCAAAATTACACAAAAATATCTTGAGATACTAAAGGGTAAATGGCAAGAAAAACCACTTACTGTAAAATATCCGATATGAAGATTTTGTTCAAGCCTGTAGGTTATGGTCACTGAAGATGCAAAATATTTTAACCTCATCAGAAAAAAAAAAAAAAAAAAAAAAAAAAAAAAATCACCTGTATATAGTGCAGCTGTTCATTGAAAATTCATGATTTTTAATCTTTTCAAAACAAAAAATTACATGGGTATAGTGCAACCACCTATAAAAAATAGGGTGTCGCACTATACCCATTTAACACTGAGCATAAAAAATGTATTTTAACTCAGAATTTTGGCATTCATATCAACATTTAAATGAAGATGCTAAAAATGCTAACAAGAATGCCAAAAGGCTGAGTTAAAATACATTTTTTAAAATAAAAATTTATACTGTTTTTTAATAAACATATTCAATGAACAATTTCCACAAAAAGCCTTCTACAAACCCTCTACAACCCTAATTGCAGCAATTAGCCCCAAACGACTTGATCTCTTCAGTCATATAAAACATGCATAAAAAAAAAATCCTACTTCATGTTTATTTCACGTTTCATCGAGAAAGAACAAAAGGTGTGCCTGACAATTCTGATTTTTAACATCTTTTCTCTTCATGCTTCGATTTGGTCAAAAGGCCGACTAATAAAATAAATATTATTAGTTTTATTATCAATATTATTATTTTTGTTGTTTTTTTTATTGAATTCTTTTCGTCAGCCTACAATATATATATATATATATATTATATATAGGTACCTCTACGAAATCGCTAAAAAAAAGAGCATAGTCTGATGAAAAAGACGCCAAACTTTATGAAAACAAAATTTTATCGTCTAAATGCTTATGTTTTTATGAAGAGGATAGACCAAATTTTTTTTTAATTATTTTTCAAAATTTTTTCCATCTTTTTAGAATATTCTAAATTTTGATTTAAAAACTTTGTTTATCTTTGTTGCAACAAGGGGTAGTAAATAACATAGATAATTTTAGCGCGTTTTTTTGTATTTACACACATTAATTTGGAAAATCTTGTAAAAGTAAAAATAATTGTCAGATGTTAATGAAACTTTCAGAAACTATTCACAGATGATCGAAATTATTATAAATATGTTGTTTTTTATAAAAGTCATGGCAGAAATATTTTTTTTTCATTTTTATTAACACCCCATAACTAATTTTATGAAAAACTCTAGAAATTAGATCGCACCGCCCCCTACAGATTGCAATAGTTAAAAGCACAAGGCTTTGAAGAATGCAAATCATGTATTTTTTTTTTTAATTGTGGCCAACGTACCTGAAAATCAGCTCTGAATTGTAACATACAAAACTCAATAAAACAAATATATTATTTAATTTCAAATGCTTTTATTTGCTTTTATTTGTTTTTATGAATATGGACAATATTTTCTGAAAGCAAAAAATTTTTTCAATGAAAATTGAATTTTTAATACAATTATTTGTTATTTCTTTTAATTATAATAGATTTTTACATTAAGTATTTAAAAATATTATAAAATTAGTTAAAAGCAGCACCAAGCTTTCAATTGTGTCCAGATGAGACCGCCATTGTCTAGCGCTTTGAAAATTGTATCGTTTGGACCAATCGGATTAGCCAACGTAATTAAAAAATGTAACTTTTATGCTTAGAATAGAGCGGTAATTATAAAGTACGGAAGATCAACCAGGATACAATTTAGTTGCATTATTTGAGTTCAGCATTGTTCTCCGCTCTTAAGGCCTTTACTTTTGCGAAACACGTATGGAGAAGTTAATTTGATTTTTCAATTTCAACTGAGAAGGGTACCTATAAGTATCAGTATCATATGAAATTTAACTACTGCTAAACTTTAATTTATATGATCTTATTTTGATTTTAATCTCAGTTATGTCATTTTTCCATAAATGAAATATCAAAATTAATAACAAAATAAATGGAAATACAAATAACACAGTAAAATTTAATAAATGTACATAAAATTATAGTATTTTATGTACACTTCTGATAAAAATTCATAAGGTACGTATAAATTAATAGATACCTCTTTCTTATGAAATTTAATCTCACTCTTAACAGTCTTATTTTTTAATTTCTTTATATTTTCCATAAAGCATCGTAAACGTAAAGATGAAAGCTAAGTACAAAAAAAAAAAAAAAAAAAAAAAAATGAAAAATTAGAGCGCTGAAAGTTTTTCTTAAAAGTAACGAGGTAAATAATTTGTTCATTTAAATCTAAATAATTTCACTTCCTTCCATCCATAGAAAGAATTATCCTCCCGTAAGTTATCTAAACGTCATGAATCATAGCTGTCAACAGCTGTCAACGAGGCGAAAGGTTATGACCTGCTTTGTTTTATTTTCAAATTACATTTTTTCGGCGCAGAAGCTAAGTTAAGCTTGGTTCAAAATATTTTAAATAAACATTATAATTTCTGATTTTATTAAAATCAGTTTTGAAAAAAATGATAATTGATTTTTAAAAGAATATCAAAGTCAGATTTTCATCTTTTTATCAAATGATTGAAAATGATTGAAAATGATTGATTATCTGTCCTTTTTTTTGTGACAAAAAAAAACAAAATTTGTAACGAAAATTTCGGACGTGCTAGGAACGATTAAAAAATGTAAAAAAATACCCCAAAAATACTTTGATCTTTCCTCTTTAATAATAATATGAACATTAGACGATAAAAAATTGTTTTCGTCAAGTTCGGCGTCTTTTTCATCATGCTATCTCTGTTTGTTTACATTTTCGTGGAGGTACCTATACATCTATATATATATATATATATATATATATATATATATATATATATATATATATATATATATAGTACAGGTAATAAATCTATTGGTATATAATCCAAGTGGATCCTACTAATATAAAATATTAAAACTGATCCCGACAACTCTCTTATATCCAGGTTACACTGTACATAATAAAATCCCAAATTACCTCATAGGGGGGGGTTAGATCTATTTCAACCAATGAAAACTTTGTCAGTCTTATTTAACCCCAATGTACACTGGGATTGAATAAGACTGACAAAGTTTTCATTGGTTAAAATAGATGTATCCCCCCCCATAGGAAGTAATTTTGAATTTTGTTCTGCTATATATATAACTGTTAATACTGTTGTCTGATGAAATCCTTTTGAAGGATGAAGTACATAAGAGAGGATATCTTTTTCTTTTCTTCATTTTGTCATTAAATTACTCAAATACTTTATGCAGCTTCAAAACCTATCTTTGATAAGTAGTTTTCCATGAATTTCAGGTTTTACAAGTAGGTCAAGTTGAAGATAATAGCTAATCAGATAACAGTAAATGTTGGATGTCAATATATTTGGTTAATGAATTGTCAACTTTTGGAACAACTTGGCAACGTTATCAGTCTTGACCTGGCATCTTGGCTTCAGTCACCTCCCCACCACCTTAACGTGGCTTTCCTATACCTTTTCTATAAATATTTTCACAGCAATTGTTCTGATGAGACTTTCTCTTTGACTTCACAAATATAAGCACTGTACTGTATTGACAGATAGGTCTCATCATTTCATTGTTGAAATTGCTAGTTGGAACCATAAGTTTTATGTTAATTGTTTTTTATTCTTGCACTCCTCAGTGATGGAATTCCATGCCAATTATGATCTTCAAAAATTTAAATGCAATGTCAATTGTTGTCATTTGGAATTCTGTTTCTTTCACTCTTAGTAACTTCTTGTCTTAGTGGCTTTATTGACTTGCTTGGGATATTTATAAATGTGGTCATTCCACAGTAAGACAAATTATTTTCAGGAGGCACATGGAAACATTATTACAGCTAGTTTTTGTTTCTGCTTTACAGCCATTTAACAACTATAGGGTTATTTAGGGTCAGATAAAGGTTTTGAATTGTTTTTGTTTTGAGTACAGCTTAAGATTATATGTGTATCAGTGATAGTTTTAGGCAGAAGTCAGGAGAAGAGGAAAAACCGAGAGAAGAGAAAGAAACATCTGTCTCGCTGAATCTTTTTTTACTGGTTTTTCCTTTTCTTTCACTCTCAGTAACTGTTTGCATCTTAGTGGCTTTATTGCCATGCTTGGGATGAAATGATAAAAAGAAAAAGTATCTTCAGTGACATTCAACAAATGTTAAAAACTAATCTGGAAGAAAATGTTTTCTACAAGATTTACTGTCAGACCAATATCTTCATTCTTCTTGTTATTATCCCAGCCTTAAGGAAATTTCAAACTAAACCCTTTATTTAATCTACAAGGGTAGATTATTCTTTTCCATTGTGTATGTCTAACAGAGATTTTTGATTTTTTAGTACTGTTCATTTATTGTTAATTCTAAACCATCCCAGAAATTCACACTGAAAGCTTTTTCTGACTTTCATGTTTTTCATATTGTTACCAGTTCAAAGACTGGTTGACTAAGGAAAGAACAAAGTCCACATAAAACTGAGTTTTCATTGTCATTTTAATATGGACTATCTACATGTATGCATGTAGACTAGAGCAAAAATTGTCCTATCCCTGTAACCAGCATCATGCATAAATCAAAATATGGTGGATCTACCCACTTTTCTTCAGTGAGGAAGTGCTGGACCAAGGTTGGAATTCCCAGGACACGGCTTGCCTTATGTTTTGACATCACCAAACAGAATCTGAGGAGAGGAGCAGAATTAACACTAATCTTACCCTTTAAGGCCAGCAAGTAAAATAGTGATTCATTCAAAATTGAAAATCTACTTTGGCATTTCAAAAGATGTAAAGAATCCACATTACTCAAAAAGTAAGAACTTACCATTTTACCATCATTTCCAAAAATGACCATTCCATTTTTATGCACAATGGCAGGTTGTGAAGCACCTTCAATTGGAATGCTAGTTCCTCTGGGAGGAAGTCTGTCCCATATTTTGGATCCACTGAACGTGACTTGCTGAAATTTGGAGTACAAAAGTGTTTATTAAAATGATTTAAAAAGTTAACATTTAACATTGTGGATATCACTTGTAGTTTATTTTATTTTTATAAAAAATATATTTTTGAAATATTGTAAAGGTGTCATTGATTATGTTTATTGGTGAAGAAAATGAAGGGAAATTCTGGCTACGGTTGTTTGTATTCCCATTTTTGCACTAATGGCCTTGGAAAAGGCATTAATTCATCTCTCTTGTTAATAGTTATAGGTGAAATTGTAGGGCACACTGGGCTCTTTAGCTTTGGTAGGGCAAATAGTTTAGGAGAAGGAAAAACAGAATTCAAAATTAACATGCAGCTATAGTACCCAGATTGTCCAGATGCTACAATGCTAATAGTAGTATTAACTGTTTCCCTATAAGGAAACATTTGGCATCCATTGACTGAGCAGCACTGTTTTTGGTTGAAATTTATAAAATCTTTCTCTTAAAACAATTTTGCAGCAAAATAGGTTTCTCAAGTCCAGTAATTGTTATTGCTCTTTCCAGTATTGATGGGGGTTTCCTTCCTAACCTTTTGTTTGAATTTGTGTGGAATGTACACGATTTAACAAAGGAAACTCTTTAGAATACCAGAATCAAGATATCCGAAGTTTCATTCATAAAAGCAAGGAAAAAACTGATTGAAAAAATACTGATCTTTAAATATATGTCAAAGATATTTTATAGCCTAAATCAAACTAAAGTCTTCTACATGATTTTCTGGGACAATGAAAATGATTAAGTGATTCTGGTCAGTTGATAAAGATTGCAAAAAGATAAGAGAAAAAAAAACACTTTTAAAACTTTAATTATCTTAAATTACTGTTCTCATCTTGATGGTTAAAGATGTTCATATAGACACAACGTTTCATGCAAGTACATTCTGACCATCATCAGGTATCTAATTGTTTGTTATTGTCTTATATTTGTCCCTGTGATGCCACTTATTGTATGTTACTACTGAACAAGTGTTTCACTACCTGATTCAGGGATTGAACTCATCACCACAAGATCACAGTAACATATGTTTAACTGACTCATGTATCTACGATGTCACCATGGTGTATTTTTGAAGCCTTTATTTTAAACTTTTCTCTAAAGTATATATGAAAACATTTGTTTCGGCTTACCTATAATATACATCATACAGCAACATTATTATTAAACACATAATATAATTTGTATCTATGAATCTTGAGTGTGTATAATTCTTCCTAAATTTTCCTCCCATTCAAAATTTATGATTCTAATAGAACTAAAAATATATTTCTGTCATTCAGTAACAATAAATCTCAATAACAAAAACTTTTAACTAAGAATATAAATTAACTTTTAACTAAGAATATATTTTCCACAACCAGAAGTTAGCCACTAACAATTTTACAAGTTAAAGAAAACTGCAAAATAGAAAAGTTTAAATAATAATATTGAGCTGAGAAACATAAGTATTTTCTTCTGTAAAATTCTTAAGAATTAAGGATTATAATTTTTGTTTCACATGTTTTTAAACTAGTAAACTGTATTTTTTGCCATATAATATACATATGTTTAATTGCCATATGGATTTAAAATCAAAGCAAAAAAAATGATAACTTTTAATGATTTTCTAATAATTTTCCTGCTTGTTTTGGGCCTATGCTCAAATCAGGCTGAAAACACTGACTCTTTTCAATCATCAGAGTTAAATAATGTCAACCCTGGTCAGTACTTGGATGAGTGACTGCTTGGGAACAGTGTACTGTAAGTGACCTCCTACAATCTGAAATATGTTTCAGCTTTATATAATCTACAAAAGGTTGATAAACTGTGAAAAAAAAAAAAAAAAAAAAAAAAAAAAGAACAAAACAAATCAATCAAAATCTGTTTTGAAGGAAAGCATTTTTTTATTGAAAAAAGCTTATAGGGGAGGAAAAATAAAACCCCCCAAACAAAACCTCCTTCGAGTTTGCCTATCTATAAGCTAGTACTTAGCAAAACAATCAATTTAGCTGTATTGAAAGATAACCAAAGTCATGGTTTAACAACTCCCTCTTTCAAAATCTTGTACATGAACTATCCTATTCTCTTAAAATAAGTACATGCAAATACCTTTTTTTAATCTTAATCTACTGCCAAACAAAACTATATCTAATTTTCATAAGTAAACATGACTTAAGAGCTTTCTTCACTGATATCATCAAGCCACTGTTCACAGAGGTCATAAGGTCAAAGTTTACTGGAGGTTTAATGTATCTGACAAACATTAATTTTCATTTTCATTTAATTTTGGACAGCATTGAAAGCTGATGTAATTATTCCAAAGCATTTTTGCTATATTCAGCTATACATGTAGCTATGCAATACATGTAGCTATATTATATAATAAGATGTTTAAGTTGGTTAATTTAATGACCTAACAACTCTTGTTGGTTTATTTAATATTGAATATAAATCTTGGATTAAATAATACTGTAGGCTGGTATGTCTAGGCATGGTTGGCAACCAGCAAAGGAGAAGGACAATGAAGCTGTACAAAGATGGTTACATTTGATTGATTCATTTTACATGGCTTATCAAACCTTTGCTGGTTATTTAAAGCCAGAGCATTTTTTTCATTGTAAGATTGGAGATAATAATGATTTACTGATACTAATTAACCCATAGCTGGGGGAAGAAGAGGTGGAATCATAACTTTGCCAAGGGTATTTGTGCATAAGAGAATGTAACGAATCCAACTGGAATTGAAACTCAGCTCTCAAATTAACAATTCTGAGCCATTATTCATTACACTATCTATGCATCCAAGCTTACAGCATGTGGTATTCCCAAGAAGTCACCCATCTAGGTACTGACCAGGGCTGACGTTAATTAACTTTGGTAATCGTACGGGAAGGAATCGATGTTTCAATGTGATGTGGCTGTAAGCCCAAAGATTGTTAGACATGGGGTGCAGATACTATGTCTGTAAAACAAAAACATAATGGATATCAACAATTATGGATAATCCAACTGAAGAAAGATTATCCAGAATGTTGTTGACATCAACGGGTATTGGGTCCAAGGAAGGTTGTTTTGTGGTTAGAGTAAAATGATAATATATGGGTTTTGGGTTAAACAGCAGGGCAAACTGAATTCTCTAGCCATGGTTGGCAACCAGTCTAGGAGAAAGACAGCTTTGAATTAAAAATTTAATCACTTGAACCTGTACCATATCTGGAACATTTGCTGTAAACATTTTTGCCACAGGAAAACACACCTCAGAAATTTTCACCATAGGAAACCTTGCCATATAGGATTTTTTCCGTAAGACAAATTCACCATTTTTTGATATTCTTATCTTGACCGTCCCTTTTGGAGTAATATTCAATTTAATATGTAAAGTACTTTGTAATCAAGTAAATATGAATTGTCTTTTTTACAGGGTCAAACATCAGAAAAAAAATTAAAAAGTAAACATTTAAAAAATAAGACTAAAAATATATCAAATTAACAAAGAAATAATTTAAAATGTATGCAAATTCCAAGCAATGCTTTGTAAATAATCTTTTTTGCATTGGACTATAATGAAACAGTTTTTGCTGAAGTCTTGTATTGATATCAATATATATATTTTCTTCATTTGTACTTCATCTCCTCCATCTAAATCCCACTTTTTCTTATTTGCTAATGTCTCTTCCTTTATGCAATTAATTTCCACAAATTTGGGTGCATGTTAGTATAATTTTACTTATTAGAATGTTTAGATTGAAGTAACAATAGTGTGAGCCAGATAGACTTGATAACAAGGTACTTTGCATATTAAAAAAAAAAAAAAAAAAAAAATGTGGCAAAATTGTAAATGGCAAAGTTTCTATACAGCAAAGTTTTCCAGGGCGAAAATTCCTGAGGTGAGTTTTCCTACAGCAAAAATATTTATGCCAAAAGTTCTTAGAACCAATCTGCACAAAGATGGTTAGATATGGAGTGCATATACTCTGTCTCTAAGACAAAGTGACAATAAATTTCAACAACTATGGGTAATCCCACTGGAGAAGGATTATCCCAAATGTTGGCATTGGAAGGTAGATGGACAAGTCTTACAGGACAAAAACCATATATAATATATAGACACAGGTTTGATTTACACTAGAGTTCAAAGAGGTAGACACGGTAAGTTTTATATCTAAATCTTGAAGTCTCCACCTGAAAAGTTGGATCTCTTTGGGGGTTAGGTCTGCTGGGAGGATTATGTGCCTTTGCAGTCATGCCATTAGGGTATTACATAGAATAAGAAGATTGCAGAAATTTGTTACCATTGGGAAATGTAAATTGCTTGAATTACATCTATGATATCACTGTTCTCTCAATAATGCTTGCCTGCCTAAATTCCTGACCAGCAACAATACTGTTTTCTTAAATTTTCCATGCAAAAAAATGTGATGAAATTTGCTAAAAGAATTTTAGATTAAAAATGGAAAATTTGATATTTAATCTTCCAATAGTTTTCACTACGACAAGAAAATATTTTCTTATTTAAAAATAAAATAAAAAAGGTTATGGTGAGAAGTATTAGAGTATTGGTAAAGACAGTAGACATTAAAGTATTAGGTTGGTGCAAAAATAATGACGTAATAAATGTCGTTTTTTGTCGTATTTTTCAACGTCAAAAAACGACATTATTACGTCATTATTTTTGCACCAACCTAATAATAATATTAACTTTGCTTTTCAAATACAGTTGGTACTAAAATGCAACTATTACAAGTATTTCTTAATTTATTTTGCCTGCTGTTACAATTTGCCATGTCAGTTGTCTACATTCAATGGTTTGAGTGAAGAACATTTGTAACATATTTAATATTGTTTAATAAATCAATCCCTTTTTGAGAAGCATTTTAAAAATTTCTTAGGATGATAAAACTGAATTTCATTCACAGAAAAATAAACATTAAAGCATGGCAAATTTTACTGGTGTAGATTTATTAAAAATTAATTCTTTGATAAAAACTTTATTATAGAAAATGTTCTACAAAATTTTATGTAATCAGTTTGCAATTATCTTGAAATTATTAATTTCCTTACCTGTCCATCAATCATGGTCCATGCTCCAGGAACTTTATCATTTCCACGAATAAAATTGTGGATGTCTTTAGCTGGCATGTTCCAATTCATCTGAAATTGGTGCAAAAAATCTACAATACATGTTTTTATTTATATAAAGTGCCACAAATTACTCTAAAAAAATTTCCCCTAAAATATACAGGTTGCTTTAATGGTAAAATTTACTACTCATGGATCCATTAATGTTTCAATTGACATGAATAATGATATAAATCATTTAATGGTAAACATTCAATGAGATTGGAATATACTTTCAAACACAACTGTTAATTCTGTAACTGAGGTAGTTTTACCAGAATTAGGAATTTGTAAAATCCAAGAGTTTAAGCAGTAAAGCCAATAAACAGAAAAGAAATCTTTCTCATCGGAAATGGTACCATTGAAAAAGACTTGTTGTATTTGGGATAATATTGTTTGTTGATCGAGCAGGTTTTCAATTGACCAATAAGCTTTTATTTACAACCGAATGCGATAGATAAATTATCGTCTAGATGACGCAAAAATGAAAATAATACTGACATATCATTCTAACAAATATATTTCCCAAAACTATGTAAAAATATCTTGAAATACCCAAGAGTAAATTTATTCAATAAAATCGTCATTGGCTTCAAACATGGCTCCCAGATGACCTCGGAATCTCCTGCAAGTCTTCTGGACAGTCTTCCTGTTTAAATTGATGAATGCTGCTATAATGCTTGCCTACAGTTCATCTTTGGTATTAAAAGGAGTTTTGTTGGTCTCTCGCTCAGCTGCACCCCATACATAATAATCAAGGAGGTTGCAGTCTGGGGAGTTAGGTGGCCAGATCACTGGGTTTTACTGCTTGTGTGGCATGGTCAGAGTCCTATTGCTGGACATAGGGTCTTTCAGCAGCCACCCTCTTGACCCAGGGCAGCACTACCTCCTCAACGCACTTGATGTAGGCTTCCATGTTAATTCTGAGGCCCTGTACAAAGATTAATGGAGGCATCACATAGCCATCACTAGTGATCACTCCAAACACCTTCATAATCACCAATTGTCCAACTCTTTCCAAATCCTATGCACTCTCCTAAGATTGACACCCAAACACTCTGAAATGTTTGTATTGGAGCTTCCGGTGTGAATGCCAAGCAGTACAGCATGCCATTTCCAAATTTCTGGCAGAGTGAATTGCGTCATGGTGTTCTTTTTCTCAAAGATGGTGCCCAACTGATCCTACTCTACTGTGCAGTCAACGAAATCAAAAACAATGTGCAATGCACAAAATTGAAAATATAAAATGGCGACAATTTACCCATCGCACCCTGCAAATACAATTTCAAATTTTCACTGTATAATACTATCCTTTAACTTTACAAGAGCTTGATCAGGCCAAAAATGGAGTACTGCTGCCATATATGGACAGGAACTGCCCAGTCTTTATAGAATCCAAAAGTGCATCTGTGTCCTTGTGGGTGATGAATTATCTTCCACCCTATAACCCCTTTCCAATGGATAAAATGTCGCAAGACCCTCGCTGCCCTATCACTGCTTTCATGGAAAGTGCCCAGATGAACTAGTTTCCATAGTACCATCAATTCCAACTCTCACGGTAGGGACCTGCTATGTTACTCACATTGTAGCAAACCACCCTCATTTCATTTGTATTTCAATGGTAAGATGTAAGTTTCACTTGAGCAACTTCTTCTCATGAACCACTGCTTTGTGGAACCGACTCCCAGGAGGATACTTCCCTAGTCACTAGAATCTTAACCTGTTCAAGTCTAGGTTCAACTGTTAACTTCCCTACTTCTACCTCAAGTGATTCTTGGGCCTTGTACATGGTGAACATTATTGTAAAAAATAACAATGTATTTGATTAATATTTATCAGAGAATTAAGTGCATTGACAAGGAACAAGATTAATGTTGAAAATTTTTTTTTTCACATTTACTCTACAAACTTGAGGAGGCAAAGTAATAATTTTTTCTGTATTAAAATATAGGAATTATTTTGGTTTGTAAATTGCAAAAAAGACGCATGGAATTTTCCATTTCTCTCAGCAATTATGATGCAATGAGTTCTGTAAACTGACTGTCAATGACCGATTTTAATTAAATATGATTGTTCCATCAATCAGCAGCATTTTTTAAAATGATAGCTAATGGCTTTTTTTTATTTGCCAAATAAAAAAGATTCTTATTCCAACACAAGATTTGCCATTGTATTCATGTGAAAATGACACTTATATCACAGTTTTATTTTTTTTTAACTAAAGTTCACACAATACAAGGCTCAAGAGCCACACAAGGTAGAGGGTTACTGTTAAAATCGTTGATGAATGCAGTGTGTGATATGAATGAAACAATAGGTACAAATAAATGAAGGTTATGAGAATAAAGTTGTGAGCTTATAAGATAAGGAGGATGGATAATGATTGACCCTTGACGTGAAGTTAAGTTTGTTGTGTTCAGGGAAATATCCCTGCAGGAGTCAGTACAACAGAGTAGCACTTCATGGGAAAAGGTTGGGAGTCAAATTTTCTTCTTAGATTTGGAATTATGTATATGCATGGCTGGGTGTTACCTGTATGTTGGGGCGGGGGTAAATGACTCTTGTTTCAGATGCCTGATCTTGTGTTTCTATAACACCCAGAGAGTCTACCAACTGCATCGACCTTAGTTACAATTTCTGGAAGAGAGTGTATAATCTGGCATGATCAACAGTTTGAACAAAGGCAGTGCTCTCAAACCCTCAGTCACAATGACTTGTGACTTCTTTCATTTGGAATTATAACCACATTCAAATGTATACAGTTGTATAATTTTGTTTTGAAACCTCTGTAGTCTATCATGAAACTAGAGAAATTCAGAAGAAATGGTTAAGCTCTAATTTGCTTCTTTTGAGCTTCATAGAGCAATCGTCCGTTTTCCAAGCCAAAAGTTAGTTTTCATTATGCCTTTGTCATTCAAGTAATAGGGAACTGTAACAAGGATCTTATAAGTTTGTTCAAAATTATTTGAAAAGCAATCAAGTAAATGGGAAAAAGATTAAAATTCATTTGGTAATAATTTATAAATACACAAATATATTTTTATTTAAAATTGTATCATATTTGAAAACATATAAGACCTCCCCCATTTACATTTAATATTACAGTATTATAGAGTTTGGCTCGGTACAAGTACTGGTAGTCCATATTATCTGGGAAAGTCTACCAGGCATCTAAAACTCAGATGTTTTTTTGTTGAATGGTATTTATATGGCATCAAAAATGGTCCCTTTAGACAATGAAAAACGTATTGGTAAGACTTACTTGAACTAAAGATTTTTTTAACAATGCTTCATAACTGGCACCTTCTTCTGGTTGGACAATTTTGGGAGCCTGGTTATCAGAAATCAAACGCACAGCATATTCCTAAAGATAAAAAGAGAACTGTAGAAACTAATGGAATTGCAGGTGTGTGTGTGTGTGTATATATATATATATATATATATATATATATATATATATATATATATATATATATATATTGCTGTAAAGACATTAAGCTGAATATTACTTGGCATAATTAAAAACTAATAGTAAAAAAAAAAAAAAAAAAAAAAAAAAAAAGCAAATGAAAATGCAAGCAAAAAATAACCGGTTTCACTCCTGCTCTTCAAAGTTTTTAATTGGGAGAAAAAGAGTAAAATACAATAAATCTAAATTAGCAAATGACTGATGAGAGGATAAAGAAAAGGAGAAAAAAATAAAAATAAAATAAAAGGTGGGAGGAGTACTAGAGACTAATGATAGCAAGCCCCAGCAAACTATCATGCTGTTTACAGAGAGAAAGTTTTCAAGACTTGATATACCATGACTCTAGTAATTTAAGATGAAATAAAGAGTGTGATTTGGACAAAACAGTAAACCAATCAACACCGAATTCAGCTGCACACTTACTGTTCTTTAAAAGGTGTTCACAAGTTGAAGATCCGTAGGTATTTGGGATTAGTTCATTTGAAACTAAGGTGTGATTCCTGATCTTACCTAGCAGGTGTTGTTTTATCCTCACATCTAGTCACTGGAGTATTGAACTCACACTCTTTGGGTCTGTCACCTCAAGGACACATGGCACAGTGGATAAAGGCGTTGGTTAGATCCAGTGACAGGGTGTCAACTCAATATCGTTTCTGGTTGGCTTTCAAATATTTTGGCATTCACTTGGCTGACAGTTTCTGCCATAGCCAATTGCTCATTGATTAGAAGTCTAATGCATTTTCTGAGTATCTCAAGTGTCTCAGCAATTCTTTTAGCCAAGGTATGTTGATCAGCCAACATTAGGAGATGATACCTATGATAAGGCTTCCCAAATTGTGCAGTATCTTAGGTCTTAATATCTCCATGTTAGAAATTTGGCACATAATTTCTTTACAGTTGAGTATGACAGATATTTGTCATCCATTGTTTGCATTAGACATTCATGGATTTCCTTTTGCAGGAACAGGAACTTCATGTAGTCCAGAGTATTTGAATATATATATATATATATATATATATATATATATATATATAAGCTTATGGCCATATCACATTGAAACACTAGTTTTCAAAAAAAAAAAAAAAAAAAAAAAAGTCAAAGTTAAGCAACATTGAGCCTGCTTAGATGTGTGACTGCTTAGGAATACCAAATGCTATAAACTTGGATGTGTGGGTGGTGTAATAGATAATGGCTTGGAATTGGAAATCAAAATGCAGAGTTCCAACTTCATCTGGCTTAGTTATATTCATTTATATGTAAATAACCTTGGGAAAAGTATGAATTTACTTATTCTCCTCCCAGCTATGAGTTAATTAGTAGGACTTGTGTTAATAAATTATTATCGCCCCCAAAATTCTTATAATTTAAAAATATTTTCTGCCTAAATAACCTGCAAACTGCTGATAAGACATAATATACATACATACATTAAAATAATGATAAAATATAGTTTTATGGTCTACTATATTTATGGGTTAAAGTGCTCAATATCAAGGATGGAGTGTATGTAAATATAAAATGCAAATATTAAAGTCAACACCCAGAGGTGACAGTCTGTTTAATGCTAAACTCAATCATCAGGTACATAGCCTGATGATTGCATTTAGCATGAAACTCTTATCTGGGTGTTGAGTTCAATGTCCACAATCTTTATGGCCTGATGATTGCATTCAAGAATGAAACAGACTGTTGCTGATCAGTGTTGATCTCAGTGTACACTTATATAAGATATTATTTTAAAGGTCAGTCAAATTTCAAAAGTATATGAAGCTTATATTCTTCCATTAAAACTAAGGTAAAGAATTATTATTCTGCTGTGTATTAGAACCTTGAATAAATTCTTGCTGATTTTTCATGAAAACTAATGTTTTATTTACAAAAATTACTAAGAAACATCACTGAAAATATTGTCCTTCGCTGGTCACACTACTTTTTCCCATCTTTCTGGTAGCCTTGGAATTCCATGTTGGAAAAACGTCTTTTGAGGCTAGCCATAAATCAACCCATTTTTTGGCATCTTCATGTGCTATTGATTGGAACAAGTGATAATCGGATGGGGTAATGTCTGGTGAATATGATGGGTGTGGTAGGACTTCCCATTTAAGAGCTTCCAAGTAGGTTTTCACCCATTTTGCAACATGTCACCTAGTGTGGTCGTGTCGCAAATTCACTTTGTTGTGTCTCTGCTTGTATAGTAACTATTTTTTCTTCAAGGCTCAGCTCAAATGCATCAATTGTAGTCAATAGTGATCTTCCGTGATGGTTTCTATCAGTTTGAGCAGGTGATCCCACCAAATGCAGAGCAGAAGCTTTAAACCAAGGATATTTGGCTTTGCCACCCGAATATTGATGAATGGCCAGGCTTACCCCACAATCTCCTACACTTATGGTTATCATAGTGTATCCACTTTTCAGTGCCAGTCATGATACAATGCAAAAAACCTTCCCTTTTCTACCATTGAAGCAGTTGTTCACATGTGACAAAACGCTGTTCGGCATCTCTTGGCTTCAACTTGTATGGCACCCAATGTCCTTGCTTTTGAATCATTACTAATACTTTGAAACGTTTCAAAACTGTCTATATTTCTGAGATGAGGTATTATGTACATTATTTACATTATTCGGACTATTGTCCTCATCTTCGTTGCCATATTTATCACAACGTTTCGGCCGTTGTACGCTCCAGCCTTCTTCAAGTAGTTGGAAGGACACATGGCACAGTGAGCGAAATAAAGGGTTCAGTTCGAAATTCCAACCACCTGAAAAAGACCGGAGCATACAACGGCTGAAACGTTGTGATAAATATGGCGACAAAGATGAGGACAATAGTCCGAATAATGTAAATAATGTTCAAAACTGTTGTGTGATCAATTCTTAATGATTCTGCAAGTCCAGCTTGCGAATGACATGAGTCTTCATGAAATAATGCCTCCAAACCTTCATCTTCAAACTTTTTCAGTGTGCCAGAGTGTTCTTTATCTTCAACATCAAAATCATTATTTTTGAAGCGTCTAAAACAATCTCTGCATGTTGTTTTTGACAGAGCATGATTGCCATAAGTCTCAACAAGAATTCTGTGTGCTTCAGCTGCAGATTTCTTTTGAATAAAGTAGTGCAGTAAAATTCCCCACTAATGCACTTTATTTGGCACAAAATCCGACATGTTTAATGGTATGAAAAACAAAGTTGTTTACACTTTGATGAAGTGACATACACTGAATTTCAAGCTTGCTTATAGTACTTCCTTATAGATGAGTTACCATCTGAAACTACACACATGCAGTTTTGAAAACACCATCAGTTGGAAAACAGTTATCCAAGGTCCTAATAAAATACAGAAAACTTGCTCGATATAATATCTGAATGTCATCCTAATAAAATGCCCAGCCCAGTTTTTTCAAAAACTAGAAATTTGTTATAATTTCATTTAAAATATTTTTGTACTTTAATAAAGATTTTAAAGAAAAAAAAATTAATTCTTTATTAATGCCTATGAATAAAGACAAAAGGAAAATATATCTTAGTTGAGGTGTTTCATGCTCAGGTGGACTTTATCAAGACAAAATTAAAAATGTTTTTAATTTTTCAGAATTTTTAAATTTAAGGATGCCCATAAGTATGCTTCAGATTAACTGCAAGCCAAAGTAAACTATGGAAGATACCAAGTGATATAATTTAATGACTAATAAACAGAAGTGAGTAAATGTTATTGAATTTTTTTATAATATAATTATTATTTATATTATCTTAGTTTGACAAATTTGTGTTTGTTATATTTTAAATAATAGAAAGTTTTGAATTTAACTGTTTAATGTTATATATATAAATATATATATATGTGTGTGTGCACCAAAATAAACAAACTGAAATATTTGTTAAAATCATGCACATTAAAAAGTGCTCAATTTCAAGTAGGAAAACTAAACATACAGAGCCATTTGATATCTTAAAAAAATAAGAACACTGACTGGAACACTACCACAGCTTCAACCGCCAGAGTCTCATCAGGTGCTTTGTTCAATGAGACCTTGGTGGTTGAAACTGTGGTAATGTTCCACTCAGCATTCTTATCTTTTTAAGATATATATATATATATATATATATATATATATATATATATATATATATTGCAATTTGAAAGTTTGTTAATATTTTAAAATATTATTATGGTTAAAAAGGCAAAGAAAGCTTTATAATTCAATTTTTCTGCATTAGATTCAAATTGTTTCATTACCAATTAAAAAAAAAATAAAAAAATAAGCTATTGTACATTTGTATTGGAATTCTGTTGGAGACTAAATCCTAAAATGTGATAATTGTCAATAACAACCAACATTTCTATTTCCTTTCTTCTGGTGTTAAAAAGAAGAATGGTAAAAATCTTTCAACCAAGCAACAATTAATGATAATGGAACAAACCATAGCTTTGATTCCTTCTGGGTAAAGGAATCGGTTATAGAGTGTTTCCACAGTGTCATCCTTGGAGACATAGGTGTGCCTCTGCAGGAGAATTGGGCCAGTGTCAAGTCCCTCATCTGCCCAGAAAATGGTAAAACCTGTTTTTTCATCTCCATTTATCAAGGACCTGACAAAAAGACAACAAAAATAAGTCAGTTCAAGGTCATTACGTCAATTCCCTAACCCCTTTCAATTTTGTTCATATTTAATACAGTGGCAGATATATTTCTAGAGAAAACAAATGGCAGAAATGACTAATTATATATAATAAAAAAAAACCCATTGATGTTTCTGTGGAAATCAAAGAAGAAAAAAAAAAAAAATGCCTTTCAGGTCCCATTTTCTTTGGAATTGCCTTACTCAACCCCCACATTTTTATTTTTATTCATTTTATATACTTTGAATAAGTTATTAAACTGAAGAATGATATCAGTTGCTAGTCAATCCATTTCAACTTAGTGAGCTAAAAAAATGACTGTACCAATTTAAAGACAATCAAGTTATGTAAAAAAAAAAAATGATGAAAAGGTTACAATTTTGTGACCTTTTATCTTTAAAGGTCAAATAGCTGTAATATTTTTAAAATTTTGTCTTAGCTTGTATATCTATGTTTGTGGCAAGTTTGAACTAAACTGAAGATTGATGCAAAATATACCATTTTTATGGTTGACATGGATGGATGGATGTTGGATTTAACGGCATATCAACTCCTATTTGGGTCAATTTATGCCGAAGCCTTATTAATTTATGAATTTAAGTTGGTTATTTTGTATAAAAGGTTGAAAGGCTGTTGGGTTTCATAATCTTCTGTATTTTTGGGGATTGCTTTTTCTTGTGACTGTTTCTGATTGTGTATTTTAATATTTACATTCGTACATGCATATATATGTCTATAAGCAGATACATATACACTATTTGCAAGGGTTATATTTTATTGAGGAGTCTATTGACGATTCTGTTCTATTGGAGGGATTGAGGTAGGTTGAGGATTTATGATTTAATAGACATAAGTTATGGGTGTTAATTATTTCTTCTATTATTTTACCTTTAGTATCTATTTTTTTGCTATTCCATATAGGATTATGACTGTTAAAGTCTCCTAGTAAGATTCTGGGTTTAGGGAGTTGCTCCATCAAGTTGTTTATTTCTGTTGTATTTATTGGTTCCTGTGGGGGTATATAGATGGAAAGAATTGTGATGGTTTTATCTAGTGTCACTTGTGTTGCTATTGTTTGTAATTTAGTTTTAATGTGTACTTTACTTTGCGGTATGTCATTTCTAATCAATATTGACACTCCTCCATTAGCTCTATGTCCTGTATTGTGGTTATAATGGTATTGTTTATAATTTTTAATTTTTAAGTTGGCATTTTCTTGTAAAAAAGTTTCCTGTAAGCAGATGACGGCTGGATACAATAGTGACATAAGTATGAGTAAGTCATTGTAATTAGATTTTATTCCACGACAGTTCCATTGCAGGATCTTATGTGCCATAGTTATATTTTCATTTTTTTGGGGGTGAAGTTACCTTCTAGGTTTATATCATTTATCCTCTCCAGTTTTTTTTTTCCATCTCTTGAGTTTTTAGAAGCTTTGTCTTCAACTGCTTGTGGTGTCCTTCGGTCAGATTTTTGGTTTTGTTTTGAATTTTGTTTATTTTCTTTCTCTTCTATTTCCATATATTCCATAGGCTCAAATTTATTTTCATTTGATATATTGATTCTTGATTTTGAATTAGATCTTGATCGGGTGCTTTCTTGCTCTGTTGTCATTTTTTTTTCTTTTTGTTTATTTTTCATTTTCTTATTTTGGGTTTGGGAAGAAGAGGGTTCGCTGGAGTTTTGTTCTATGTTTTCTTTCCAGAGTTTTTTGCCTTCTTCTGGGTTTATTCCATTTGATCTGGATTGTTGAGTTATATTTTTGAAAAAGTTTTTAATTCTTCGAGGAAAGCTTTTAATTCTTTGCATAAATTTGTTATTTCAATTGAACCTTTTATTTTATCTTCATTGTTTATTTTATTTGCTTTTTGTGCCATGGAAGCATAGGTGTTTTCTTTTATGTTATTTTTAACTTCCTTTCGTGCTTCTTCTATGAAAGATATATTTTTTTTGTATTTTATTCTAATTATTTCTTTCTCCTGTTTATATATACTGCATTGTTTTGAAAGAGCAGAGTGGTTTCCCAAACAGTTTGAGCATAGGCTCTCATTTGGGCAGTTCTCTTCTTTATGTTCAGGTTCTTTTTCATTACATTTTCCACATATTCTTTTATTTCTACAGGAATCTCTGTGATATCTATAGCATTGAAGAGGGTTTGGTACGTATTGTTCTACTTTTATACTTTCATATCCAATTTTAATTGTTGTTGGAATTTGGGGGGAGTTGAAAGTTATAATGTAGGTATTAGTTTGTATCTCTACTTCATTTTTCTTTATTGTTATTCTTTTAACACTTGTAACTCCTTGAGTTTGGAGTTCTATTTTTATCTCCTCTAGAGTGCACAGGGAGAGCTCCTTGCTTTTTACTACTCCCTTTGAGAAATTTAGGGTTTGGTGTGGGTAGGCTTTTATTTCTATTTCTTGTAGTTTTTTTTGTCTTATTAATGTGTCCGCATATATCTTTTTTTCTACTTCTACTAGTAGTGTTCCATTTTGTAATTTTTTTACATTTTTTGGTATAATGATATTTGATATTGTTTTTTGTATTTTAAATGGTGAAATTTCTGTTAATGCTTTTTTGCTTATTGCTTCAAGTACAATAAATCGTGGAAAGTTTTCGCTGTCATTTTCTGTTTCCGAGTCGTTATCCACATGTGGTCTCTTGGAAGATTTCTTTTTTTCCATTGATTGTTTTTATTTTTTTTCATCATTCTCGCTCCCTACCCACCGCGGAGTCCAGTATTGGGACATGACAAGGGGGAAACCCATTCGCCTTGCCATGTCGGGGCTACGTGAATGATATACTCTCTTTGGGAGGAGTCTATGAGCACGCGTGTTCCTTTGTTTCCGTTTTCCAAGTATTACGGCTGTGAAGGTTTAGCAAGTGTGTTAGATCCTTTTTTTCTCCCAAATTGATTGACCCTCAGCCACCGCCTTCCATCACATATTTAGGGTTAAGTGTTAGTTTTGGTTGGGAAGAGGAGTGTCAGTTATAGGTTTGGGATGGATTATATATGATGGGGCTTGACATGACCAGCCGATTGATCGGATCGGGCCCCTCCGACCGCCCGTCTAGCCCAGGTAAGGGCCAAAGTGGTGTGTTACAGGATTGTGACCGCTTTACACCTGGGTTACAACCTGCTCAACCACCAGGATCCCGTCCCCAGACATTACGGGTCGCCACCCACGGCCAACAGGTGGCCCCATTGAGGGACTTTTACCCTCTGCAGGGGGCAGTCGGCGTATTCTGATGCCCCACCAACTGGGTCAATGGTTGACATGAAAAGAAATAACTCTTTTACTTAGCAAGATCTGAAGATGTCCAATGTTAGTGTTAATCTTTGTTGGAATGACTGCAAAAAACAACCACCTCACCAAATTTATAGACAAAACTGATGCAGGCTGAGATTTCTTCCAGGCCAATAAAGCCAATCTCGGTCTTATCCAATATATTTCTGTTCTTTTTTGTCTTGAAGTCAGAATCCTGCAATCTTTTGTGTGTATCCCTTTTGTGTGTTAACACAATTCTAGGTTTGTGAACTTTTTACCTGTGTTTGTCTTGCATATATGGCTCGCTTAGTATTATTTCTTGCCCTATCCTTTTCTTTCTTCTTGTTTAATGCAAACTTTGTCAGTTCTATTTGCTGAGAATTTTGACAAAATACATTTAAACTTGGTCAATAACTCTGTACCCAGAGGGAAAATGGTCAGTTGCTCCATACCCAGGGGGAAAATAATCAACAGTTGCTCCATACCCAGGGGGAAAATAATCAACAGTTGCTCCATACCCAGGGGGAAAATAATCAACAGTTGCTCCATACCCAGGGAGAAAATAATCAACAGTTGCTCCATACCCAGGGAGAAAATAATCAACAGTTGCTCCATACCCAGGGGGAATATGGCCAGTTACTCCATACCCAGGGGGAAAATGGCCAGCTACTCCATACCCAGGGGGAAAATGGCCAGTTACTCCATACCCAGGGGGAAAATGGCCAGTTATTCCATACCCAGATGGAAAATGACTTTTATAACGTTTGAGTTAAAATTTGTAATGGAATTTACTGTTTTTGGATGGCAAATCAAAATGGTGATTTTATTTTACCATAAATACCAAAATGTTATCAAATACAGAATAATCTCACAATGCTTATTAATGGATGAGATTTGTTCAGGCCAATAAAAATTATGAAAATTTTGCTTAGAATTTTCTAATAACTGTGAGTTATACATGCATGAATGACCTCACATATCTTGTATGAAAATTGCTTCAATGATCATTATTAACCTTTGACAGTTAATTCTATTCTCATTTAGTCACAGATCATTGAAAAATAAAGAGACATAAAAAAGGAAGAGGTTTGGTGATAATATCTTAAAGACAGCAACTTCTTTTTTTAACCATTTCATCTCAAGGAAGGCAATAATGCCACTAAGAGACAAAAGTGAAAGTAAATAAGAACATATGAATGAGGAGAAAAGAGAAAAGACAAAAAAAAAAAAAAAAAAAAAAGCAGTATTTAGAAATACAAATAGTGATTGCTGCTACATTTAAATTTTTAAAGATCGTAGTTGGCAGGAAAGACTGAAGATAGAAGTGAGTTCCACATGTGAGAAGTGCCAGAGAAGAAACTATTAGCATAGAACTTATGGTTACATCTAGACATTTCAACAGTCTAATGATGAAACCTAGTTGCTAATATAGTATGATATTTAAATTCATGAGGTTGAGGTACCAGAGAGGAAAGTTCATCAGAAGAGTAATTATAGAAAAGACACAGGGAAGCTACATTACAGCAGTGGGAAAGTGACTGAAACCAAGATGTCAACCAAGATGTCAGATCAGGACCGATAACACTACAGACCCTTTGAATTTTTTCAAGAATCTTGAGATATGTACCAGGAGCATTCGATCAGATATGGCAGCTATATTTAATGCACAGATGAATGGTAGATTTATAAACGTGCAAGATGGACAACTGTATGCCATAAATTCTGCTGAGGATTGATTGAAACTTACATGAAACTCTTGAAATACAGACTGTCTCAAATGCATTATCTTTTGGAATTACTCTGATGGATAGTATTAAAAGCAAAATAAAGTCTTTATTATTGCCTCTCACTAATCCTGTGATATCATCTGATATCATCTCCTACCACTCTTGTTTATCTGAGGGTCAGGGTGAATAAATCATCAGCGACCAATTGAGGTCAGGAATGCTGTTGTTGTGAGTGATACAAAGTGATAGACAGGTATCATGCTTCAATTCAACAGAAATATTTAAATAACTAAACATTTTTTTTATATGTTTATTTTTTTTTTAACACCTCTGCTCCTATACTGGATTTATTTCTATACTGAGCCTACTAAGGAGGCCCCCCATAGCCAAAAATATATGCACAAGGTTTCAGCAGCAGCAACAGTAAGTAAAGTGAAGTCATGCTGAATAAAGTTTAGCATGAAAGGCAGCAGCCACAGCAGCAGGGAGATTAAGTTTAAAACTCCAAGTTCTAAACTCAGGATTGTCCCACAGGAGAATTAGCTTAATTGATTAAAACATTGGTGTGCAAGTTCAATCCCTGGACTGAAAAGTTCAATGGAAACAGACTGAGCAATAATTGAGCAATATTAAGTCAGAAACAGAGGAGATATCATCCCTAGGCATGGATCATAGAAGAACAATCTACACCCTGTAGATTAAATAAAGAATTCAGTTTGAAATTCCTTGAAGGTTACCTGGATTGACAAAGAGCTGAAAAAAGGCATTGAGCTAAAATGTGATAATAAAGAGGACAATAAATTGACTGTAAATAATAATAACTCCTTATCTCAGAAATTCAGACAGAAATTAACCAATTTTGATCATGGCTCTCCACATTTCCTCTTCTTTGTATCTCTTAATAAATTTTGTTAACTCTCTTAAACCCTGTTCTGCCTACCATTTACCCAAGCTCACTAGGTAGGGGTTAGTCCCTTTTCTGTTTTGTGAGTATCAAATTTTCCAAGCCTTCTTTTCTCATTATGTGCCCTAGACATTTCAACTATCTCTTTCTAAGTATAAGTGTCCTTTTTGTTTCTATTCTCTCTAAAACTTTGTTGTTGCTCATATGTTTAGTCTATGGTATTCTCATCGTACTTTTGTAGAAACAAATTTCTGTTGCCTTAAGTCTCGTCATATATGAGGAGATTGTCCAGCATTCAATGCCACATGAATTTTCAGCATGATAAATATAGGTTGGTAATTGATTTTATTTAGTTTCAGATTTATAAAGATAGTCATATAAGCCCCCCCAAAATATTGTAAAATTATTGAGTGATATGAACAACTAGAAATTTTTAAAACATTGAACAGAAATCATCATTATATATCTTGCTATTTGGACCAATATGTTCATCTTGGTTGTTATACACACAATATTTTGGTTGTCATAATCTCTGGCTTTGTTTAGGTGTGTGTTGTCTGCCATTATGGTCAGTAATGTTCTTGGAATTTCAAACTGAACCATTTATTCAATCCATGGAAGTTGTTTTCATTCCACTTTCCATGCTTAGGGGAGATAACTCTTATCAGTTAACACTCACTAGTTTTATGCACCTTTGTGTTGCTTGTTCATTTCTTCAAAGGAACCAGAGTATGTGACTTTTTAGTACTGCCAGAACTAGGGATTGAACTCACAACAAGATATGTTTTATGATTTAATCTACTAAGCTATGTGTTTCCTGGACAAGACTGGTGAGAATTAACTGATAGGAGTTATCTTCCTTGATGATAAAGAGAGGAACAAGTACAATGTACATTTGTGAAATGAATAAAGAGTTTAGCTCAAAATTGCAAGAAGGTAACTGAGAATGTCAATTAACATCTAAAGAAGGCAGAGAGTAAAACGGACAAAATGTTGCAAATATGACTTCCAAGATGAGGATGTTGGTCTGAATAGCAAGGCATAGAAGACCGACACTGGAAGAAAGATGGAAAGTGTAACAGCGGAATCATGGTGAGTAGAACAACCATGTGGTATTGATTAGAAAAAGAATATAATAATGATAATTCCTCATCTCAAAGATTCCAACAAACTCTGTGAGTATAACATGAGGATGCTGGTCAGCAGGGCTGGATCAAGGTACTGATGGCACCATCATGCCATTGTCTCAGGTATTTGGGTTAGGGTTATGGTCATACTTGCTGTCGTTCATGACGACTCAAGATAGATTAAATTCTTTGGTTATTTTGTCAATAGAAAATAATCTTGTAAAGAAGATAGGTTTAGAATGTGTCATGAAAAGATTTGCAAATCTAAAGATGAGAAAAAATGTTTTTGGTCGGTTAACGAATGTTTTTTTTTTTTTAGCTTGTAGTATATTGTAATAAACTTGTCATTCTCCATCTTC
This sequence comes from Acanthosepion lycidas, assembly GCA_963932145.1. Classification (NCBI taxonomy): domain Eukaryota; kingdom Metazoa; phylum Mollusca; class Cephalopoda; order Sepiida; family Sepiidae; genus Acanthosepion; species Acanthosepion lycidas. The sequence goes on from OZ010603.1 coordinate 10,428,348, forward strand.
AGTTTTTCTAATTGTGAAAATTTAAAAAATTATACTTGTAAGGATGTTGAAGTTCATCTTACCCCTGGTGCCAGCAACCCTAGAGCTGTAACTGCTGGTCTAAATAGAAAAGCATATAATGATAATACCTGATCTCAAATATTCCAACAAATCTTTTGAGTATAACAATCAAGATGAGGATGCTGATTGGAATATCAAAGAATATAATAATGATAATTCAGTCAGTCAATTATGTGCCATGTGTGATACACACTTAGGCGATAATGTATCTTCAATACATGACTGATGAGGCAAATTTTTTCCTGCAGTAGGTTGCCATTTCTTTCTGCAGTAGACTAGTTTCCATCCAAGGCTACAGAACTATTTACCCATAGCTGGAGGAGAAGAAGAGGATTCATATCTTTCCTAAGGGTATTAGCACGTAAGTGAATGTAATGGAATCGACTGGAACTCGAACTCAGCTCTCCGATTCCTCAATCAGAGCCGTTACCCATTACTCCACCATGCATTACTCATTTAAAAAATTCTGAAGAAAATTATTATATTTGTGAAAGAACTGGATTACCAACCAATTGATTGCTGATGCACCACGGTGTTTTGGCAGCAAGGATGGGTGGTAAACGATCGTCTGGTGTTTGGGGTAAAAGATGACATCATTTGGTATGAACTGTGAGCAAAATGGCAAGACATTCAATTCGACTCGGAGTGCTTTGTAACATTCTACAACTTCAGGAATGGCTACTTTCTTTTCCTGCCATCGTTTAAATTTAAATACAGGAGTTCCATTTTTGCTGGCTTCTGTGGCTGTAAAGAAAAAATAAAAATAAATAAATATACCAGCATCACTATGTTGGTAAAGATTCCAAGTGAAAAAGATTTAATACTTTTCTTTATCTTCTAGAATGGATTGTTTTATTTTATGCTTTAAATATATTGCAAGTATTAGTCACCTGAATATATTTTACTGCTGCTCACTGGTGTAACATAGGTTTTTAGTGGCCAAAGTAAGGTAAGTACTGACCGCCTGCTAACATTTAGCACTCTCTTTACCCAGACCAATATTGATTTTTCCACTCCAAAGCACATTTACTTTTTGTTGTTCTTCTAAAAATCTCTATTTTAAAAATATTTTTAATTTTTTATTTATCTTATTTTTTTAAAAATGACATCTCTTCAGGACGTAAGTGATCATGACTCTCCACAGATTCCTTTTCTTTATTGTCTGAGAATTGTCATGACTTTCTGGGTAATATAGTGATGTGGTTTTCCATTGTCCTTCTCAGACTGATTACTACCTCAAGCTAGAGAGCCCAGTCTACCCTGCTATTTGAACCATAGCTGGGAGAAAAGAGATGGATTAATGCCTTTCCCAAGGACATTTGTGTGAAAGCGAATGCAACAGACTAACCTGAGATTTGAACTCTGCTCACCAATTCCCCTTTCTGGACTGATAACCATAATACTAACTAAACTGCATAACTATACAATATGCACTAGTTTCAATATCCTTCTAGAACTGTCTTCATAGAAAAATAAAATAACTTTTTATATTTTGGGAGGAGTGAACAAAACTGTCCTTATAATTAGCATAAAAAAGAAACATGCTTACCTAAAGGGTCCTCTCGACCTTTAACATCGGGAATAGTGAAAACTCCAGCAATGTCATGACCAACACTTCGAAGAAGTTTGTACACTTCTGCACCAAATGTACTTTGTCCAATGATGGCAATCCTCATTGCCTGAAAGAAGCAAATTTTTTTTCTTTTTCTTAGGTTTAAAAATTAATGAATGTCATATTTTTCTAAGGATATTCTTTTTTTTCGTGTGGAAAAGTAAAAGAAAATTTGATTGGGACAAAATATTAAGAAAATTTTCAGACTTTTCCAAAAAGGAGAAAATTGTACCAAAAATGGCATTTGTTGAACAAATGCAAGGAATAACAAAAAAATCTCAGTTATGTGATTTGAAACAATTCCATTATTGATGCTTTTGTTTGACTGAGTAAAAACAAAAAAAAATAAAAACTCATAGAAACAGGAAATGCAATGTAGTCAATTGCCACTTCCAACACAAATTACACTTTGTTTAATATCTTAATGTTTATAATGTCATTTAATGATAAAAGCACAACTTGTTAGGCTCGACAATATGAGTTGCATTTTCCAATTGTAGCTTTTACAGATTTATAAATTTAATTTTATTTAATTTTCATAAAGTTTATGAAAAACAAGGTTCTTTGTAAAAAGCATTTCTTTTCTGACTTATTCATTTATAAGTGTGTGTATGTATATATATATATATATATATATATATATAACTTGCCTGAGGAGACCTTGCAGTGGAAACCCAAGTTGTAAGATAGATTGCATTTTAGTGTTTTTGCAATATATATATATATATATATATATATATATATATATATAATGTGTGTGTGTGTGTGTATATATATCCAGGTAAAATGAGAACAAATGGAGAATAATTCCATTGTACGTAACATTTAATTTAAAAGAGGTCTCAATACAGAGTAGAGCTCAATATCATTTATTTAAGGATATTAAAACAAAGAGATGTTAAAAAGCACTACACAGTTACAATTATGTTTTGACACTACAAATGTGTCATCTCAGGAGATGTTAAATTATTTCCCAGTGTATAGAGATTTTTAACATGTTTTTGTTTTAATATCCTAAAATAAATTTTATATATATATATATATATATATATATATATATATATATATATATATATACACACACACATTATATAATCTGTATATTGAAAGCTTTTCATAAAATTGATCTTGGATTTATTGAAAATAATAGAGAAGTTTTTTTTTACATCCTAATAAAATAATGGCTCCTTAGTATTTTATACTACAGATTTATTCATTATACAACTAAAGGTCAGAACTGGAGGCCTAATTCAAAATGTCTGATTTGCAGAAATTTTTGGAAAAAAAGTTAAACATTCTTAATAACTGACTTTAATAAAATGTTTTTTTTCCTTTGGTTTTGATGATTTTTCTTGTTTTGAAGGAGAATTTGAACATCAGTTGTCCAATGTCATAATTTGAAAAATTAAGTGTTTGTACAAGTAACAAACCCAGAAAAATCAGACTTGATGTATTTATTTAGTTTTGAAAGGCAATGATCTCTAAATCCAATATTTGGATTTTCATTTTGTGAATATTTGTCAAGATATTTCAAACAAGCTTCATTCCCAAAATTACAATATTTAGCTCTTAAAGCATTTTGAAGAGCAGATTATTAATGTATATAATTATGTACAAATTGCTTAAACATCAAGGATCTCCATTGACTTTGCTGAAGAAAATTAGGTTTCTTATGACATACAAGATATTCAATGTGGTTAGAAGTCTGTGGTGATTCATCTGAAATAAGATCAAACAATTTATACCAATTTGGTCAGCTCTAAAGAAGGTCACTAAAAACCAAAACTGGTAGAAAGGCAGTTGAGAGGAGGTCATGACATGAAAACATTTTTTAAGCAATTGCACTAGGCTAAATTCTCAAATCTAATTTAAAGGCCTCCTAAATATTAGAAAAGAAGATTTTTCAATAATTAACACATGCACCCAGAAATGCCAGTCCGAATTTACCATGCATTATCTATAAATATTTTCATTGCGTTTTTTCTGATGAGTATTTCTCATTGTTAGTGCTTGACAATTAGGCCTCACCATTTTACTGTTGGAATTGCTAGGTGTAAGCAGAAGTTTTATGATAAAAGTTTTTTCTATTACACTTCTTGCCTATAGATCTCTTTTCCGGCTTCTTGCTTTCATTGTAAATTAAGATCTTTAAAAATTTAAATGCAACATCAATCGTCATCATTCTTTTTGAATCAGGTTCTTTTTATTGTCCTTTCTTCTCAATAATGTTCCTTTCATTCTCAGTAACCCCCTGCATCTTAACAGCTTTGTCTTGCTTGGGGTGAAATGATTAAAAAAAAAAATATTCACATTGATAGTAGTTTAGCACAGCAAATTAAAGCGAATGTACATTTCAGTATATATATATATATATATATATATATATATATATATATACACACACACACACACACACACAGTAAGGTACAAATATTTGCTGATTACAACACAAGAATGCCATCTTATCTACTGACATGACAACTTTCTTTACCCCTATGGGGCAAGCCAGCAGCCAAATATTAAATTACCTCCTAACAACACCAACAACTGTGAATTTGAATATTCATATTTTTTGTGAATAGTCTCTTTATCACCCTTTCCAATTTTTTCCCCTAACAATTTCCAATTCTCTTTTTCCCCAATCCTTTTCAATTCCTGAACTTTAAAAAGTCTTTATTATAAATTTTACTGCACATAAACCACATATTTCACAAATTAAGATTTTATTTTATCAAAAGTACAAAAATCACACACAACCTTAACATATAAAATCTTTTTATATAAATAATGTAAATTGTAATTTCGAATATTATTGTTGTTTGTACAAAGTTTATTTTGACAAACCAATTAAATTGACTCAGCTATAAATCTTTCCATGATGGCCCGACTCTTATTTTAGAATATTTTGAGTGGCACCCACATATATGAGCCATCTATTATCAAAGAGACTAAAAATTGATCAGTTCTTTGTAACACTCCAGAAAGTATCTAAATCTTCAACTATTCTCTCTCTTTAGAAGAGTCAGATCAGAAAAAAAATGGAGTATTGCTGCCATAGCTGGTCTGGAGCTGCCTAATCCTCTATTTAGAGCGATGAAAGAATTTGAAATTGTCCATGAAGCTTTGTGTGTGACCAGTTATTTTCTACACTACAGCCCTTTTCCTCATAGATGAAATATCACAAACATCTATTACTATTATATCACTATTCCCATGGCAAATATCCTGATGAGCTACATTATTTCAGAAAGTTCAGACCTTTACAGCTAAGCCTCTCTCTACTCTATTGTTATTTCCATTGAAAATGTTATGAGCCTCTCTCTACTCTAGTTTGCGCTTTTTAGCAGGATGTTGTCTAGCTACGTTATGGCAAATTCTAGTTCAGTTAACATGTTGTCCATTATTTGCTGGAACAAACAGGGAGCCACCTTTAACCCAAATGGGAGACAATTTAGCTTGTAGAGTCCCTTGTGTATATTAATTGCTAATAACTTTGAGCACTCTTTGTCTACTTTCACTTGTAGATATGCATCACACAGATCTATTTTAGAAAACATTTTGCTACCATTTAGCTTAGAAAAAATATCTTCCGATGAAGGTAAACGGTAAATGTGGTCTTTAAGGCAGTCATTTAATCCGGTTGAAAACTCTGCACAAACTATTCTTTTTCCTTATAGGTGCAGTAGTTAACTTTAGAAATTACACCCCTTTTCCCTAAATGTTCCAGTTCTTGATTTACTGAATCCAAAGCTGAAAATGGTACATTCCTTTTTGGTTTGAATACTAGTATTATACTGTCTTTAAGTTCAAACCTGACCTTGGTTTTTGTGCATTATCTGAGATCTTCAGAAAACATGTGGAAATTTGTTTTTCAGATCAGAAATAAATTTTTCTGTTTCTTCAGATTTTTCCTTCTTTATTTTCTGTTTATACCAACAGTGGAAGCTTTTGGGACTGACATAGCCACACTCAAAGCAAACATTATCCTTAAAAAAAAAAAAATTAAAAAAAAAAATGTCCTTTTTTAAAGGAGACTCCCCACAGGCATCATACTGGGATGTTTTTGCCTTATATTTTGTAAATTTATGTTGGTTCATCACTTGGACTCGAGAAATGTTCTTTTCTTTGATCCATGTATTGTCTCTTTTTACATTTATCAGCCTCTGGCATTCCTCAGTCACCTTCTGTAGCGTAATTTGAGGGTCTTGTTCCATAATTGTCAAAATCCCTGTCCTTCATCACTGTAAGTCCCTGAATGAAGATTAAACTGAAAGGTTGCCTAATTTAAACAATTCACATTGCTTGTATAAGTCACAAAGCCTTCATTCTCTTGTTTTACAATGTTTAAACACTTGTAGAGTATGGAACAAACTGTCTCTTTTGTTGAAAATTCCTGACAAAATCTTTGTCTCCTCGAACAAGATTTCTTCCAGCTTTTTAGGTAAAATTAGGTTTGTGTATTTAGTGTTCTCCTCTGTACCTAATTTTTGGACTAGCAACATAATTTTCTCCTCCTCAGACCATTGTTTTCACTTTTTCAAAAAAAATCGTCTCATATCTACAAAAATAGATAGGGAAAGTTATTCCATTGTCCAGATCATACTTGAATTCTTATAATGAATTTGATATTCCTTCAGGGGAAAGGAATCTGTAGCCCTGTTCTTCTGCTGTTTTAGATATTACAGTTTTGCATAATAGCTTAGTGTCTTCTGCTTGTGTTTTTGTAATTGTATTAGTTCATCTTCAAAAATTGTGATTTTTCAAATTTTTCGTTGTTGTTGCAACAACTGTTGCTCTAATTGTTTCTGTTGCTGTTATTGTTGTTGCTACTGCAATTGTTGCTATTGTAACTGCAAACTAGCATGTAATACTTTAGTCAATTCAGCCAGTTGTTCCATTTTTGTTGTGTAATTTCACTGGGTATTTTCAACATAAGTTGTTCAAATCTGTAATTACTACTGTTGTACATTTTACAGACAGTGTTCTGGGGTCTTTCTTGCCACGAGTTTGAATCAAATCCAGTGTTGCCACTGTTGGATCCTTAAAGAAGGTTACAAACAGACAAAAGTGGTACTCGAGTGAAGGAACAGCAACATGTGTGTAGATGAAAGAGAAGTTTATTTTAAAAGAGAATACACTACTGAAACACAGGGAATCAGGTAGCAGGATAGTAATTCCTGAAGCAAGGTTATTTACCTTTCCTCCTCATGAGGCAGGATGTGGCACAAGGCCAATTTTTAATGTGGGGCAAAACCGAGCCTGTAGGCTCTGGCAAAAATTCCCCATATACACAGAGTCGGGTAGCTGTCTACCACCCCAGATGAGACTCTGCCCTTCAACATAGCCTTGTCTGGGTTCCTCTCTCCCCAAAAGTAGAGAGTTCAATCAGTACAGCTGGAGACGAATCTCCAACTAATTCCTGAAGCAAGCCCCCAGGTATATCCTGTGCTCACCATATATAGCTACTGATATACATGATAGGGAGTGTGGGACATTCCATTACAAAACATGGAAAATGTTCTGATAAGCTATATTCTTTACTTCCACCAATTATTACTGTCATATTCATAGCTAAGGCTTGCCACACCACATTCACTGAGATGAATCATCCTCCATTTCCATTGTATTTCATTAGTAAGGAAGAAGTTCTATTCAGAGAGCTTTTTCCTCCCAAGAACTGCTACTTTATGGAACAAACTCCGAGGGGATGGTTTCTTAATCTAAACAAGGCTACAGTTAACAATTATCACTCTTACATCTTAAAATACTTTCATGGTAATTGTGTGGATGAACTCTTCACTATGAGATTTAAATCTCATGAATTTAAGTGCAGTACTAGACTGGAAACAAGGTCCCATCAACTTACAGTTGTGTTGGCGCAATGTAACTAAGTTCTATGCTAACAGATTCTTTCTTCGCACTTATCGTTTGTGGAAGTCTCTTTAATTTTCAAAATTTAAATGCAATGTCAATCGCTATTGTCTTCTTGATTCTTCTTCTTTTGTTCTCACTCCTTAGTAATGGTTCCATTTTCTAATTCTTCCAAACACAGTAACCCCTTATGTCTTAGTAGCTTTAGTAACCTTGCTTGGGGTGAACTTTATATAAAAATAAAAATAAAAACATCCTTATAAAGTTCATATCTCCTCTTATGTTCAGATAACAACTTCATTCAGGTATTGAACTCACACTCTTTGGGTCCCGTCACTACCCGGTTAAGACAGTGGAGAACTTTCAGAGGGAAATTAGCAGGAGATAACTGATAACTGACATCCATCAAACATGGCACATAGAACTAATATGGCGACAAAGATGAGGACAATAGTCCGAATAATGTAAATAATGTACATAATACCTCATCACAGAAATATAGACAGATTTTGTTTTGTTTCTGTCACAAAAGCTGCAGATGTATCAGGATAGGTAACATGGCTCACAAAATAAAATATACTACTTTGCAGAAAAAACAAAAGTAAATGAGTGTCAGGGACATTTAGAAAGGTGATGCATAATGAAACGATTAAACATTTATTTGCATATCAATGTTTGTTAATCTTTTCACTTTAGAATGTCATAATAGAAATTATCATATCTGTTTAGAGGTAGAACTTTCAAACTGGATTTTTTTTTTTTTTTAACTTGAATAAACAATTAAACTGACAATTTGTTTTTAGGTCAAAGCCAGCCTGGCAAATGTGGATGACATTTGCAAGTTCTCCAGATAAAAAAAAAAAAAAAAAAAAAAATACGATTAGGCAATTTATTCGAATTGATGTCAGTAACATTCCCTGGCAACTGAGAAGGGACTCAAATATAATTCAACAAAATTACTTTTTATTTTGTACTTCCGACATTAATTTTAGTTCGATAGCAAAAGTTTATTTTAGGGGAACTAGAGAGCTTAGTGTCTGTTCTGCTATTGAATTTGATCCACATTAAGTACTCCATTATGTTGGCCTTGTGTTAGATTATAATATCAACAACTACATTTCTGAGATGAGTATGATCAACATTAAATAGTTGAATTCAACAGTGTAACCATCCCTTTTTCCAACCATCATGAAGTGAAATCTGTATTTAATAATCCTACTAAGTCAATATGATGATATTCTCAAAATAGTTTGAAATTGTATATTTAAACTTTTTTTTTTTTTTTTTTAAATATATCTTTGTTATCATATTCGGATACCAACAATGCAACATCCATCGTCAGTCTCCCTGATCCCCCCCTTTTTTTTTCATTGGTTTCTATCCTCAGTAACGTTTTCTTAATTTCCTTTGTCTTCAGTAATGTATTGTGTTTTAGTGCCGTTATCGTCTTGCTTGGGGTGAGATAGTTAAAAAAAAAAAAAAGAAAGAAAGAAAGAAAAGGTCTTTTAACAATAAAGACAATGTTTAACTGATCTATGCCATATTTTAAACAAAAATTTTTAAGCATGTAACGTCCCGTTCACACTCCTCCCCAGTCTTTGAAACAGGAGTAAAGGTTTATCCCTGGTTTCCTGTTTAACAAGCTTCCAGTTCCTTCTAAAGTCTACTTCAGCTCTGTACTCCTAACATCTGTGCCTGAACTCTGAAATTTTATTCACTAGCTTTTTCATTCATTTTATTTTTTTGGAGTAGATAGGTGTAGCTATCGTCCGGTTCACACTCCTCCCCGTTTTTTTAATAAGTATAAACATCAAAGTTGTACCAAACAGTCAAAAAAAAAAAAAATATATATTTATTAGTAGTTATATTATTGTTAGTTATTAAATTTATTATTATTAGAGGAAGTTTCTGGTTAGCAAAGTCAAATTACTAGTTAGTTAAATGGTATAACATGTCAGGCTATATGACGGTTCCGTGTAGGATACAGGTTTGATATCTGTTGGAGGACACATATTTTCTATGAAATTTCTTGGGCATTCAGGCCAGTAAATGTAGTTAATACTGTTTATTATAAACAGGGTATTTACTTAAATATTTGTATGTATAAAACTAACGTATAAAGAGAAAATATATTAAAATAATTGTTGGACATTGTCCATTTCGTAATATGTATCTGATGCATTGCAAACTAAATTTGGGCTGTCAGAGATAAAAGAGTATAGTGTTTAAGTTGCTAGAATTGTTTTTTATTTAATCAATTCTCCCTAGGCAAGGCAATAATGCCACTAAGACACAAGGAAGTGAAATAGAAGGAAAAGGCTATAGAAGGAACCGGAAACCCAATCCTAAACAGGAAAGAAGACTTAAAACCTCTCTATTCCTGTGCAAAAGACCGAGGAACAGTGTGAACTGTACAATAAACGAATGTATCTACTAAAAAAAAAAACAAAAAAAAAAAAAATAACAAAACAAAAAAAACAAAAATAACAAAACAAAAAAAAAACAAAAAACAAAAAACAAAAAACAAAACAAAACAAAAAAACAAAACAAAAAGCTTAATTTTTCTTATTCTTTAAAATATCATATTGTTAAAATTATGAAATAAACTGTAACTTAGCTATACAATATCTAACTTTATCTATTATATGATTTGAATAAAAATGAAATTGCTAAGTAAGACATTTTGTTTTGACATATATTTCATTGGAGGTGAAAATTATCTGAGAAGAGAGAAAAATTAAAAAGATTATTTGACTTTGTTAAAATGCAGAATTGTTAACAATTTATGCAATAAATGATTAATGAAAATAATATAAATACTAGATACAAAGGAGAAAAGTATGGAAGGGCTTAAAGTAATAAAATAGCAATTAAGCAGGCTTAAAACTAATAAAATTAATACGTAGTTATATTTTATAAGTTGGCTTCTTGTTTGTAAAACTGTTTCAGACAGTTATATGAAGTGCTATGGAATGACTTGTGATATTATTGTTGGATGGGAAATGTGTCACAACCTAATAGCCAAGTCATGCCAATCTTTTACTCCCAACTCAAAGAGGGAAATCACAAAAGAGAAGGTCAAAAGACATTCAAGGATGTTCTAAAACAAAACAAAGAAATGTGACAGCATCAACTGTTGGAAAGCCAGTTCAAGAGACAGGAATCTCTGGCAGTCAATCGTCAGAGATGGAACAAAAGTCTTTGATTCCATACAATCAGTCAGAGGGAAAAAAAAAAAGAAAGTGTGGCAAATGGTGCATCAGTACAGATGTAAAAGAGGCCTCAGATTGCATGTGGACATGTCTGTCAACACCATTCCCCCACCCTACTAGCAGCGAGATAGCTTGGCATATCTAAATCCGGGCCTCTCTGTAACTGGTCAAGATTTGGGTCATTGTAAAATGTCTCATGTCAATAAAACCAACAGAAAAATCAGCAGTCAGCAGGTGGGCAAGACTCAGTTGTTATGGTTTCTGAGGCAGTGTTACTTTTGTTACCTCCCATCTCTCTTCCCTCTTTGTCTATTGTCCCCGCAGTTGCTGGAAGAGCAATTGGTTAGATGTTTCCTACCAACCTCAACACACTCTTGTCGTACATTACAACTGAAAGACAACAACCACCAAAGCCTAAACAACCAATCCTCAATGTCAAAGAACCTTTCAAGTCTTGTTAGCCATCTCAGAGACACCAAGCCAACTGACTGAGGCAAACAAAACAAGACTATCATCTTCGACCTTAAGGGATACACACAATAATTTGTACCCTGTCTAACGAGTCAGTCTACCAACAGCTTTTGCACTATTTACTCATATTCAGTTATTAATATTATGTTAACTTTTTTATCACGTTGGAACTTCTTTTAATCTTTATGATGCTGACAAAATTGAGCAACAAGACAGCAAAATTTCTGTAAAGTTTAACAAATCTGCTACTGAGGTTCTTGAAATGCTTTAGCTTTTGACAAACATTCTTTGGTAAAAAACAAAACGAAAAAAACAGGTTTTTGAGTGACACAAACATTTCAAAGCTGTTGGTTCAGGGTGATGGGTGCTCAGGGTAACCAATCAGCAGCAAAATTCAAGAAAATGTGGGAAAAAAATGATTGTGAATTCATCTATATGGTCCATTAGCAAACAATAGCATAGAGTCAAATCACTTATGGCATCAACCAGGAAATCCTTCTGGAAAACATGAACATACTTCCCTTCCCCATCTTGACTACTGACAGTTAATCAAAATCAGTTGTGCATTGATATACACTTTGAGCTTCATGAGGGTGTAGTTATCTTGTGATCACGAGAAAACCTTAAATTCCTGTGACCCCCCTAGTAAAAAGCAAACCACCCTTTTTCATATACCTCTCACCAAAAAAGCCCATGAATTTAAGTGACTCCAGGAATGAAGACCATAGATAAGTGTTACACAAATATCACTTTCTCACATTTAATATCCTTTTAATGATAGACTTATCTGTTGCAAATAATTTTTCATTTACCAAGACGAAACAAATCAGAAACATTTAACAACCACATTACAAGAACTTTCATATATCTACCAAACTTGTACAACCAAATCCTTCTGATAATAAATCCATATATTATATATAAATACATAAAAGAAAAACAGACCACTTTAAGGTACCATTATAATAATTTATTTCACCAGAACCCTTTTAAAGGATGCCGGATCATCCGATAGCACTTCCAAAAAAGTGGAAGTGCTATCTGATGATCCTTTAAAAGGGCTCTGGTGAAATAAATTGTTATAATGGTACCTTAAAGTGGTCTGATTTTCTTTTAAATATTAGTTCTGGATTTACATTGAGCTCTCAGGATTTCATCCTCCTTGTGGTTACCCATACGGATTACCAAGTTCTTCATAACTTATATATATATATATGTGTGTGTGTGTGTGTGTGTGTGTGTGTGTGTGTGTGTGTGTGTCTCTCACTTTGTTGGGATGATGTGTATATGTCTATTTCACTAACCAAAAACAGGAGTCAAACAAGGCCCATCATAACAAGGGGAAGTCTGCCAGATTTAAATAAATTTACGGGAGTCTCCCAACTAAAGGAATTATTTTTTTTTTTTATTATCCATAATCTAGGAATTTCTTGATACCATCTTATACATGTACTAAAAGAATTTTATTTTTTAGCTCTAGTTGGAGAACTTTCTGATGCTATGTAGTATACCTCCGAAAGGATTTTTTCTTAATGCCTTACCCCCTTCAGGATGTTAATGATCATGGATCTCCACAGTTTCCTTTTCTTCATTATCTTAGAATTACCATGCATACTAACTTGGGAATAATAGCAAAGTCGTTTCCCACTGTCTTCAAGGACCGAAATCCACAGTTGTCATTATCCAAGACTGGTTACCATGCAAAGATTAAATTTCCCCATCTAATCTGCTATTTAACACATAAATGGGAGGAGAATGAACAGTCATGCCTTTGCAAAGAGTATTTTTGAAAACTGAATGCAGTAGACAAAGCCAGAACTTGAAGACAACTTGCCAATTCCATAGCACCAATGCTTCATCTAATCAAAATTGCAGATAATATTACTACTACTAATACTACTAGTGGAAATAAAGCAATTGAAATGAAGATGAAAGAAATCCCAGTCCAAAATGAATAATGCTTGACAAATACCCAATAGATTAAGCTATGGTTTTGTGAATTTGGAGACATAGTGATTTTGAGTTCAATTCCTCATTCAGGCAATCTTTACTTGAACTCAGTGGAAATGAATGAGCTGTACTAAATAAGAAGCAGATGAGATATTGTGAGACATGGGCTGTGGAATAAGAACAGTTTACCTCAACTCCCCCACTTCTTGATCAGATAAAAGGGTTCTGTATAGAATTCCTTGTACATTACCCAGTTAGTATAACAGTTTCTATGATATGAGGTTGTATGCGTTTAACTCAGGGTCTTGTTCCATTACATAATCTTGAAGCATCAAGATTCTGGAGGAACATAATATGACATCCAACTTTTTAGGCTTAACTTGTGTTGGCATACCAGACAATTCTAAGGAATTTAAACATTCTGTAGGGTATTGCACAGCCTGTTTATCATCCAAAGTTGATTCCACAGAATAAAAAATTTTTTCCTAACCTGGAATTTTATTGAGCAGTTGTTGATAACATTTACCAAGTCATTTTTAGATGTTAGAATTGCTCTCTCAGTTAGCCATTCAGGATTCACATAGTCTCCTGCTATATTTGGGTACATTTTATTCCTTCAATTGAAGAAACAAATGATGCTAATCCTGGAGGAATTACAATGTCATGGTTGCTCTTAGTAATCTTGCCATTTCCTATTCTCAGTCATAGAAATGCAAACTCACCAGACAATAGGCTCTCAATGTTAGTATTCAACATTACTGTCTTGATGTCCTTCCATAAAGATGATAATTTAAAGCAAGCATTGAGTTTGTCAGTGGGGTTTCCATGTGGAACAACTTGAAGTTTTTGTCGGAAGTCACCTGATAATAAAAGCATAATGCCACCCATCAATACATCACATCTATTGAGATCACACAATGTTTTATCTAAAGCTTCAAATGCTATTTTTATGTGATCCTATACAATCAATGGACAGTTCTGTAAAACTTTTGTGGAATCTGATCCACTGTGCATTTGGCAAATTGGATTATCATCTCTGGTTAAATGGCAATTTAAATGCCGAATATGCTGTTCTACCACCAGGAAGTAGAGTGTCTGAAATGCCAGAGGAAGCTACAGCCACAGGTACTTTGTCTTCTGATCTCACTTTGGCTATAATTTTCCTGTACCTCCTGGTGCTTCAAAGAATATTAGATCACCTTGATTTTTTTGTTTTTTTGTACACAATCAAGTACAGCATGATACACATGTCTCTGATCATTATTGAGTTGTGTGAACAATTTTATCTTGCTGATGTGGCTGATAACTAATTTCATGCATCCTTGCATTATTGACAAGATGTGTACAAGTTCGATCAGGTGAATCAAGACCCAAGTTCGTAAGAGTTTTGTCATTAATATGAGAAGTTATATCTTCAATATCAATCATAGCCATATTGAAGATGACCTAGGAAAATTGTATATCAATTCCAGGATATTTGTTGCATTCAGAAAGAAGAAAAATCATCATTTTTTTTTTTTTTTTCCAAAACTAAATTCTTTGCTAACAATGCTTTTTACTTCTGTTTCATTTTCTTATAGGACAAAAAAAAAACAAACATAAGTTTTTTTTATTCAAAAATAAATTAAAAACAAAAATGTATCTTCTATAATATAATGTGAAAAACCTGATGTTAATCTGTCTGACCAGCGGACTGTGCATTAATTATTGAAGAGTGGACCTACATAAATGACTTCATAACTAAAATCTGAATAAAATTCTGCATAGATACACATCCTCCGCCAATTATTCAACTGTCAGTCCATCTAAAAAAAATGGACAGATGATATACAGTGTAACCCGGATATAAGAGAGATAGTCTCTGGTCCCGACAACTCTCTTATATCTGGGTTACACAGTATTTTACAATATGATACTAATATGTGAATATTACATGCATTATTATTGGATACAGTTAAGTAAAACATAATTTTTATCAAAATCATGTTTATTTTAAATACATTTTTGACTACAGTAAATGGATATATAGTTTGGTTAACAGTGTAGCCTGGGCCAGCAGTACACATGCTAATTTTATATCTTGTGTATGATGTGACCCTCTTAAAATTAGCTTCAAAATTATGTCTTTAAAAGTCGCATGATACAGGAGTATACTGTCTGTTTTTTATTTTTTTTGGAACTGCTTTTCTCTTCTTTTAGTTTTAAAGTCCCAAAAGTTTTTTTGCCTGTAAAATTAAGAACCGGTTCATTCCTATTTGCATTCCGACATTTTTTGTTGACCTACAAAATAAACTCTGCAAACTTGTGTACTTTTAGTGAATAATCTGCACAAACTGCTGAATCACATCACTGCATAAATCCTAATTTATAAATTGACCTGTAAATGTATTTAAAATTAGCTTAAATGTAACCCATATATAAGTACATCAGTGTGAGGAAATGGTTTGTAAGTTAGTCTGTTTGACTATTATTATTAGTATGTATTAGGTTGGTACAAAAATAATGACGTAATAATGTCGTTTTTTGACGTTAAAAAATACGTCAAAAAACGACATTATTACATCATTATTTTTGCATCAACCTAATAGAAGATTTGATTTTCACTGAGGGCTTCATAATTGTATCCTTATGCCAAAACTTGAGCACTTCAAGATGATTTAAATGTTTAGCAAGCTAGTCTGGTTGGACATTACTACTGGATAGTGATTTTGGTCCTAAATTGAATGACCCATACTTATGTCCATATATCAAATTAAGCTACACTTAGTAAAAAATAACAAGAACTCTGGAAAAGGTCCCATCGGCATGAGGTGCCCACTTGCGAATTAGTCTGGTTGACCATTGCCTTCCTCTCTTGTCGAACTCTCTGCCTCCAGACGGAGAGAAATCCAGACAAGGCTATGCCAAAAAGCAGAGTCTCGTTTGGGGAGGTAGACAAAACCAACCCTGCGTATACATAGTCTATGGGCAATTTTTGCCCAAGCCTATGGGCTCGGAACGCCCCACATCTTTCCTTGTGGGGAGGTTGGTAAATAAAGAGTAGTGAGCTTGATCCTTACCTGGTACCCCATACTTTTTGGGCCTTGTGCTAAACTTCGGAAATAAAGAATTACGTGTGTTAAATAAATTTATTGTCGCTATAAAAGTTCTTTTTTTAGGTAATAAACTTTTAAACATTTTTGAGTGACAATAAAGAATAATAAATTAATCAAAGGAATGGTAATAAAAACAAACGAAATGTCCTTGAGTTTGCTTGTGGGGGGCATAAAGCTGAGAAAATGTTTGTTTTTTTTTTTTTTTGCTGCATTATTTTTTATTTATTTATTTTGTTTACTATTGAAGAAATCACAAAAGAAAACTTAAAAGTTTACTTTTTCATTTTTACTGATTTTTTAAAAGTTTTATGACGAGAAAAGAGACTTTTTCCAGAATTTTTTTTCCATTTAATTTGCCACGTATACTAAAAAGGAAAAAGCAGACGATCAAAATAACTTTTTTTTTAAATTTACAAGAAGGGTTAGCCGACCGTTACCATGTGTCTGTCGGGTGTGAAAAAGATGAATTATTTATTTGTTACACAATGAAAAAAAAAAAAATCAACAAAATAGTTACCTAGTTACTAAGTACTACTAATGAAAAAAGTACAAAAATATATCCCGCTCGAGTACTTGGGTAATAAATGAGAATGTTGGGAGGTTCTAGGCCTGGCATCCTTCCCCCCAAAAATCTGACCTAATGACCAAATATCAAAATGGTGTTGGAATTCCTTCTTGATCGGGCCAAGAACTTTTCAGCACAATCTCATAGAATTATGCCAACTTGGCCGTTTCTCTGGGTAGACGTTCCAGATGTTTTTAACTCGTGGCCTGTAAAACATAACAGACTGGTTTTAAACCTTTTTTAATTATTTCATTTTATTTTTTTGGAAATTAACAGGATTCTTTGTCATGTGTTTGTGATCGGCAAAAGAAAAAAAGGGAAATTTGTTGAATGAAATGGAAATCAGTTATTTAACCGAATTGTTGGGGTTTTACTTCTTTTTTTTTTTTTAATTTTCTAAAGTTGTCAGCAAAAAATAAACACAAGTTGTTACTTACGTACCAAAAAAAAAAAAAAAAAAAAAAAAAAAAAAAGGAAAGAAACAATATTTTTAGGCTTATGTGCCAAAATAGTGTATTGTCACATTTTTGTCTATTTTACAATATTTAAAATTTAAAAAGTAAAAATTAGGCAACAACAGAAAATGTTTTGGGTTTTCTTTTTAGTTTTTTTTTTTTTTTTCAAACACCGGAATCCAGACAGACTAAAAAATTATTTTATTTTTTTTCAATTGTTTTATTTCAAAAGGAAAGAAAAATCCCAGTTTTAAATCAAAGATGGAAATATTTAAGAGTTTTTTCTTTAGAAATGCAAAACATTATTTTGGTGAAATTATTCTCATTCGTATTTACATTTTTTTTCCAGACTAGAAAATCATGTTTTTGTTTTGTTTGTCACTCGAAGTAGTTCTGAAAAGACCAATTCCAAAATCTACAAGAATTCGTAGTTGTAAGACAGGTCACAAGATTAATTAATTCATTATTAATTAAAAAATTGTACATGAACTTTTTTTTCATGTCATTTCCAGAGACTTTTTTTTTTTAATTAATAGTTAATTTTGCTATTTTTTTTCTTACATTGTGTCAACGCGTCTACAACCAACTTTTTTCTATTTTTTTTTTTTTACTTACAAATTCATCATCAATGAATATTCATTATATAGACTGAGTGTGACTTTACAACTTTTAATAATCATCCTGGGGAGTGGGGCAGTAGTTCTTCTTAATGAAATTCGGAAAGGTCAATTTCAAGAGGTAATTCAATGTAAAGATACAAACTAAACAAGTGTTTTATTGTCTTTTTTCTTTTCTCTTTACTGAAAAAACTCGAAAGTTTAAACGACATGAAAGAAAAGAAAAAGAAGTTGTGTGATGATTCCTTAGAAAAAAAAAAAATTAAGACAAGGGAACCAGCTGGTAAATTATTGAATAGGACGGTGCACTTACCTGTGATAACATAGTTGAAGTAATGAACATGTTTCGAAATGGAAAGGGATTCTTTTAGAAAACAGACAGTCAATATAGCAAGTTCGTAAAAGCAGTGCAAACGAAGAAAGAAATGGAATATTATTGTAGTTAGTGTTTCTAACAACACTAGAACTTAAAAAGGGCACCAGAGTCAGGAGAGAAGGAGGAGGAGGAGAACAGTTGGGGGGGGGGGGAGTAGCAACCAGAGACACGCTGTGGTCGGATTAAATGGAATTTAAGAAGAGTTAACGTAGGCTATCTTGATCTGACATCTACCCAAATGAAATACAAAGCTAGGTCTTTTGTGTCTGTGTGTTGTAGAAAGTTATTAAATACAGAAGCAACTTATAAAGCATTTTAAACAAAGAATATCTAAATTTAGTTCTTCTTAATAAATGACTTTATTTTTCGTACATAAATATTGTTTTGTTTTTTTTTAATTCTTGAAATTCTTCTTAGTTATTTTTTTTTTTTTTTTTTTTTACACAAAATTAAAAAAATATAAATATAATTTAAATAATTGTCGATCTTAAGAAGAAAAAAAAATAGTGGTATGGTATCCATTCTTGACTCTAGGTCTGATTTTTGACAAAAATCCCAAGACGAAAAAGAAGTCTTTTCTACACAATCCATCGTGGTGGCTGTGAGGCACTTAAAAAAAAAAAAAAAAAAAAAAAAAAAACACCCCTGTGTTAAAATTGCCCCCGAGCGGAAGTAGACAAATCTTTGTCTCCACCCACTCCCGTTTTTTTTTTATTTATTTTTTTTATTATTGTGTATAAAGGTGTTACTGTTACAAGATGAGATCTTGCCCTGCTTCGATAAACGGAAGTTACCATCACGAGTCCCCGACTCGAAATGAAAACTACACGTCTACGCATAGGCTCGACGCAGATACTTCCGTTTGGGATAAACTCAAAAAAAAAAAAAAAAAAATGAAAAGAGTTAAATCAACCAATCGGACCGTCTCCCGCGTACTCAAAAAAAATTTCCATTTGGAGCCGATAGGCGTGTATAAGTTCAACACGGGAAAGTCAAAGGGGTCCCATTTGAACGGCGGGAGGCAGAGGGGTCACGTCGCTCGTTCCTGACACACTGGCCCGGCGACGAAACGAAGCATGTGACCGCTGCTGCTAATGAACTCTCGTCCGACGCTTGTCAAAGGGTACCCTTCCGCTACCATAAATCAAGTTAACTCCATGAACTTTACTTGCCACTACCATAGACATTCAACTTCTTAAATACGAACTTTCTACTTGTTCTTATTTTCCTCACTAAAAAGACTATAAAATATATCTAGTCTTTCTTGTTCTTTCGATTCTGAATTTCATTTGTTTTGCAACCAGACTCAGTATTTCGCCCACATTGTTTCCACATCGCCCACACATCTAAATAAGGAATATAACACTGGTGTCAAGCGTACAGCGAAACAATGGAATACCCAGGTCTCTCTCGCTCAGAAATTTTGGAACTCATCAAGCAACAGAAAACAGCGATTCTCCAAACGAAAATCGACATGGAACGCGCTAACAACCCCCCAAACACAATCGATCATTAACGAACTAAAAGCAGACCTTCACGAACTTTTAGCCGCTCTGCAGTCTACCACACATGATCGCTCACACACACACCGCGATACGCCACAGACTACGAACTATTAATGCGACAGCAATCACTTCGGGACGCTACGAAATCCATCCGGGCCTTCGAACCAGGCAATGACGTCAACCGCTTTATCACCGACCTCAGCAAAGCTTACACGATACACGTTAAGCCAGAGTTGAGCGAATACCCCGAGATGGAGAAAGAATTCGTCAAACTGGCAAAACAACTCCTTAACGAAGGCATCTTCTAGCAGATGGAAGACTCAAAACAATCCACAGCCACGTTCGAGGAACTGAAAACTTACCTCGTCTCCACTCACGGGAACCAGATGACGAATTTCCAACATCTGAGCCGGGCATGGGACCTCCATCGCTGTGAGGGGGAGAAATTCACTGATTTTGCAGGCCGACTTGAGAACACAATCCGAGAGGCCACAGTCCACATCAAGGCGAGATTCAAGTTGGACAAACAAAATGCCGAGATGACGGCCGACACCGCTTTCTCCCTAATGGGGGCCATGCTCATGAGCGAAAGGATCAAGTCATGGGCACCCAACATTTATCCACACCTCATCAAAACCATGGATAGACACTACTCAGCGGGCGGTATTGCCAGCGACGCGCAACGCTTTCTCGATCGTGGCATCAAAACAGACATGACCACCTCCGTTGAAACAACCGCATTGATTGCGAGCTAACCGGCAAGCCTCACAGCCTTGAAAGTGACAGAATACTAGCCGACGTAAAACGACAATTGCTGGACCTGAACGAGCAACTACGGCAGGCGCACAGACACGACCCGATCACCATCAACAGGAACAATCAGACCGGCCCCTCCTCCAACATGAAGCACAGCCGGACGCAAAGAGGCACTGGCCAATCCGGCAGTATGCAGAAACTATCTACGAGGCCGTACATGCTTCAAGGGTAACAGATGTCCCTATTTTCACCCTCCCCACGCTCAAGCTCACATAGCGACCACTGATACCACCTTACCCGGAGCAGACAGTGATCTACACAACGCCGAGCACTCGACATGCTTCAACGATCTGGATTTTCAGCAGGGACCGAACGAGATGTGATGTATCGTTCCCCGGTCCCAGAATCCAAACCCCATCATCACATATTCAACCTTCAGATCCTACCCGAGCTCCCATCTCCCTTTGTCCAGATCAACCTCCGCAGCAACGGCATTATGTTCTCTGATGTCGGCATGTTGGATTCTGGGTGCACGACTTGCATCGTCCCTATTTCTCGCTTACCCGAAGACGCGAGAAAGTTCATGACCCAATCTGACATCCGAATTAAGGGAATCGGAGGGGACGTCTCTATTTTGGGCAAGTTAACTTGCGACGTCACCTTAGGCGACCATACTTCCCCCGCCTTCCACAAGATCGACACACTGATCACGACATCGGACATTCCTATTCTTATCGGACAGAATATACTCGGCCACCACACGCTATTTTCTTATACTATCGACAACCAGAAGGCTTCTATCAAATTTACACACACACTCACATCCAGCAAGCTAACTCATACTGCCCCACTCTCCTCAGCCTTCGATCTAAAAAAAACAAAAAACGACCCATAATCTTGCACACGGCGCCCAAGCCATTTCCAACGAGGAGCCACGCGTCACAGCGAGATCAACGTTTGACGGGTGGACCCTCAACCGAAAACTGGATTGGCTGAAACAAACCGTAGGCCTATCGCTTCCAAAACCACCCTAACCGTAGTGAACTAGAAGCCACCGCCGACCTGCTCATCGGCTATGCGGATATCCTCGGCACCGACGACAATAACAAGGGCACCTTCATCAGACCCATACGCATACCGACCAATGGCCAGTCAAGAAGCCAAAAGCAGCATCCAATAGCCCAAGCACTGGAGGATGACGTGGATGCAGAAATTGCACGCATGGCCAGCGAGGGTATCATCGAACCTTGCAACGATCCTAAGAGATTCAACAGCCCCGTTTTCGCCATCCGTAAGAAAAACGGAAACATCCGAGTGGTAGCAAACTTCAAGAGAACCCTCAACAAGGTACTGGTCGATCTCGACCCGTATCCGATACCTACCATTGATTCCACATTCAACAAGATTGGCGAGGGCAACAAATACTTTTCAACCCTCGATCTCCGCAACGGGTACTGGCAAATCGTCATTGACAAACTTGACCGCCACAAAACGGCCTTTACCTGGAAAGGACGTTATTTCCAATACACCCATCTGGCTTTCGCTGGACAGATCTTTTCTCGGTGCATAGCCAATGCTCTGGACACAGTGGCCTCACGCGCGAACATATCGTCCTATATTGACGACAACCTCATCCATGCCAAAACCTTCGAGGAATACATAGCCGCACTGGAACAATTATTCATTGCTCTTCGCAAATTCGGATTGAAACTAAATCCAGACAAATCCGTCTTCCTTGCGTCCGAAGCCAAATTTCTCGGCCGCATCGTGAATAGCGACGGGTTCAAGGCCGATCCCGAATACGTTCGCGCCATCATAGACATGAAACCCCCCGACAACAAGAAAATAATTGCAAAGTCTCATCGGACACCTCGTATGGATTCGACAATTCCTTGAGACACGCCTATATGAGAGGATTCGAACGGACATGTTTTCCAACCTGATGGCCCCCATAAACGAACTAAACAAGCCGGGACGGACATTTGTCTGGACGGAAAGGGCCAACAAGGCCTTCGAAAAAAATCAAGAAGCGCCTCGCTTCACCTCCGATCATCTCCTTCCCCGACTTCTGCGGACTCTTTACCCTCACCACTGATGCCAGCGACATCGCATGCGGAGCTATACTCATGCAAGAGAGTGAACACGGTCGAAAGAAAATCATAGCAGTGGCCTCACACACCTTTAGCCCGACAGAGCGCAACTGGTCGACGACTGAACGCGAGGCGTACGCTATAAAATGGGCTATCACCAAATACGATTATTTCCTCCGCAGCCGTCCATTCGTCGTCCTCACGGATCACCGGTCCCTTACCTACTTGGAACAACGCGAAAATACGACGATGGCAAGAGGAAATCTCGTGTTACAAGTTCGTCTTGGAATATGTAGAAGGAGAGTCGAACGTCTGGGCCGACATGCTCAGTCGGAGATACGGCCACAAGGACAAAGTACCAGCGGACCCCACACCCACAGGCAATGTCTTCAAACTCCAAGACTCCAGCCTACACATCTACGCCCCATCTTAGTGCCTTGATGAAATCAAGAGCTCCCAGCTACTCCCGGGGACATATACACCTCGGGACATCCAACAGCATAAGCAGGTCGCCGATGCATTCTTCGCTTTCCACACCACTTCCACCATCCCTGTTAAAGAGATCGCCGACTACATGGGTATTGCGGCCGAACAAGCCTCTGATGGTACACTTTCAAAAATCATCAGAGCCCTCCAGTCGACAGATCCAAGACCTGACACTGCCATACTTGACCCCAACGATCATCGCACTGCACTTTTCAACAAACTCATGCATCAATTCTACTTGGAACCGGGAACGTCTGTACTAATGATCAGGGACGCTGCGAACACACCCAAGCTGGTGGTACCTTACAAGCTCCGCGTAAAATATCTCCACAAGGCTCATGACTGTGTAAACCACTCTGGAATCAGCCGCATGCAGGAACTCCTATCCAGTTACTGGTGGGAATATGAAAATCGCGACATCATTCTTACGTCCATTCATGCCAAACCTGCGCTAAATGTAAAGGGAATTACGGCAGGTACCCAAAATGGCGAGGCGGAAAACCATTCGAGGTTGTCTACATAGATTTTGTTTCAATGCCCCTCTAAAAGGGTAAACGGTACATTCTCACTATCTTAGACAGCTTCAGCCGACATCTCATGGCCATACCATGTGCTAGAGACCGTGCAATCGACGCAGCCCGCGGGCTCTACCAGTTCTTCCTCCGTCATCGGGAGATTCCCCGCATCGTGTCCTCCGACCGAGGAACCCACTTCACCGGCGAGGTCTACAAGGATTTCTGCGACTTAACATCGATCACTCGGGAACTTCACTGTCCATGGCGACCACAAAGTTCGGGTAACATCGAACGGCAACACCGGACCCTCAAAAAAGCCCTCTACATCATCTGCGAAGATAGAAACTGGGAATGGACGGACGTCCTTGAATCCGTAGTTTCCTCCATGAATGCCACGGCCAACACCGCCACCGGCGCATCTCCACATTACATAATCACTGGTCGTCAACCACATATCGGACTACCAAAGATACCACGTCAAGATATCATCAACATCAATCCTGGTGCTCACGGCATGCAGATAAACGCCCTGCTCCGACAGGTACACCAAAGAGTTGCCCTGGCAAACAACGAGGCTGACCACAGAATGGAAGCCAAACTGAACCATAAGATTTTCAAGGACCCGATACAGGTCGGCGACAAGGTGCTACTCTACCGACCTCAGTCCACAATAGCCCACTCATCACATCTGCCTTGGATAGGCGACTTCGAAGTCACCAGAACTAACGATATGGTGCTCCAAGTCAAAAACAAAAACGGCGAAACCGATTGGGTCCACCGGGGACATATTCGTCAGCTCGTACCGCGACCAAATCATTTGCAATACATGAGCCGGTCGCCTCCACCCCCATCTCCGCTCCACCAAATCCCCCATAACCCGTTGACACGGCCTCCTACACTTTCGTCAGGGGAGCATCATATCACAGATGACTGCAGTTCCGGCAATAATAGCCAAAACACAGCAAAACGGAAAACACGCGGGCAACTCCCAGCTCGCTTCCAAGACTTCGTAATGGGCTATATAAAAAAAAAAAAAAAAAAAAAAATATATATATATTCACTCGCACACACCAACAACATTACTAGCAAAACATCAAATCAGGGTAAGATCTGGGGGAGCTGTTACAAGATGAGATCTTGCCCTGCTTCGATAAACGGAAGTTACCATCAAGAGTCCCAGACTCGAAATGATAACTGCACGTCTACGCATAGGCTCGACGCAGATACTTCCGTTTGGGATAAACTCAAAAAAAAAAAAATGAAAAGAGTTAAATCAACCAATCGGACCATCTCCCGCGTACTCAAAAATTTTCCATTTGGAGCCGATAGGCGTGTATAAGTTCAACACTGGAAAGTCAAAGGGGTCCCAAAGATTATGGCCAAGATCCTGCAGGAGCGTTTGCAGTCAGTTGCCGAGTCTCTGTTGGGACCTGAGCAGACTTGTTCTGTGAGGGGCCGAACAATTCAGAGCAACCTGCATCTGATCCGCACGATCATAGAGGGTGTAAAAGACGACGAAGAAGCCACGCTGATCAATTTGGATCAGTCCAAGGCATTTGATAGGGTCGACCATCGCTACCTTGCAGCTGTCCTGCAGGCCGCTGGATTCGCACCCAACTTCTGCCGCTGGATTAGCCTCCTGTATCGCTCCCCCAGTGCGGTGGTACAGGTGAACGGAAGGCTGTCGGACGCGTTCGTGCTGTCTAGGTCGGTTCGTCAGGGTTGTCCGCTGTCGCCTCTCCTTCGCCGACAGTCCGGCCCTACGTGGTATTGCCGTTCCTGGGGGTCTCGAGCCAGGGTTTCCGCGTACGCCGATGACGTATCTGCTTTCGTGTCGTCCCGCAACGACATTGAGGTGGTACAGAAGGCGCTTGATCGGTCCGAGAAGGTGACAGGGGCCAAAATAAACCGCGACAAGTCGTCCGGCTTGCGGTTAGGTGCCTGGAAGGGGGTCGTTCTTCCGGGCCGCTTCGGTTGGACAGACGGTCCTGTCCGCATTCTTAGAGTGTGGTTTGGGCCTGACCTCCAGCTGGAGAAGAATTGGTCTGAAGTACGAGCAAAGGTCGATTCCGCCGGTCAGACTTGGAATCGACGGAGGTTGTCCGTGATGGGCAGGGCGGAGGTGTGTGCTACATACATTTTCCCCCTGATTCTTTATCGATTGTCCGTACTTCCACTCTGTAAGACTCACAAGAAGGCGCTCGAGCAATCGCTATCCTCCATTTTATGGAGGGGACGCGGGAATCGGGTCGACAGACGAGTCTGCACTAAACGTCCGTGTCATGGGGGGCTGGGAATGCCGCACCTGCCGAGTCACATCCGTGCCTCTAGGTTGGCTTTCTTACGCCGTGCATTGACAGGAGGAGATCCGATTCTGGAGGGGATTGTTAGGGACGCGTTCCCTGGCCTTACCATCAGTCCTCCCATCTCGCGGGTTGAGCGCGGACGTAAACCCCGGGATCAATCGGTTTTCCTTCGCGAGTGTCGGTCGGCTTTGGGGGCCGTTCCCCGGTCCAGTGACCTTTCTCGGCCTAGGAAGGTCTTCTATCGTGAATTAGTGGAGAGGCCCGCGAAGGATCCTCTACGAGATACGCTCAGCTTGTCGGAGGAGGAGTATCGCTCCTACTGGTCTTGGGCGCCAGCGGCGGATTACCTCAGTAACCCTGAGTTTTCGCTTAGCTGGCGATTGGCTCGGAATCGGCTGCCTCTCAACGACAAGGCTTTCATATGGGGCTTGGCGGATTTGCCAGACTGTGAACGGTGAGAAGAAACGGCTGCGCACGCCTTCTACCATTGCCCCCAGGTCCGCCCCTTATCGGACCATGTCGACGAGCTGACGGCTCGTCTCGCTCCCGAACAGCTTGTGTCCATTGATCGCGCATACGCGTGTGACAATGTGTCGCCCCCGTATTCCGGGATGAAACGGATGGTGTTTCTGACGCTGATGGCCACGACTCGAATGGTGATTTGGACGACGCGAAAGGAGGAAGTCTTGCGAGGCAATCGTCTTTCTCATTTGGATCTAATTCGATTCTTTGAGCATCAGCTCAAGATGAAGATTAGATCGGATAGAAAACGATTGCATTCGACAGTCTTTAGCGAAAGGTGGGTAAAAGAAGCGAGCTTGCTTCGTGTGAACGGGGCTAGCCTTGGTTTTCTCTTCTAGGTCAACCATTTGCACATCGGGGTGGCTTCCTGTGGAACCCTCCCCTTGGTTAGGTTAGACAAGGTTCAGTGTACCTAGTTAATGTGAGTAAGTGTTGTTCCCTGCCTGCATCCCGGCCGTTCTTTGGTTATGATCCAAGTCGAGATTCCCATCCTCCCCAGTTTGTTTTAATCCCCCACCTTTTCATCTCGACTGGGTCAGTTTTATATTTTCCCATTCCAGCCTAATATTTTATACTTTTTTCCCACTCCCTTAGCGAGAGCGTCTCTTGATTTTGTCCCCTGGGCAGAATACAGCGGCCTCTCTGTTTTATGGGTTGGACGGTCCCTACTAACATCAATTATGTTTAGTTTGTATTTGTGTTTATTTTAAGTTTATTATTGGGTTCATTTCCCTCCCCTCTCATTTTATCATTTTTAGAATTGTATATATATATATCATCATTAGAATTTTTATGGTATGGGGTGCGATTTTGGTAGGTCTCCTTTGAGAGCACGTGGTATTATGGTGGTTGAAGGATTGTTTGGTGATGGACGAGTTCTTTTGGTGAATGGGTAAAATGTAATGTACGAATGGGTCGCGAATCTGATTAGCTAGGTATAAGATAGTTAGTGTTGACCAGCCTCTACCCATCCCCTTTATTGGCCTCGTGCCACAATTTGTACTTTTTGTACGAATAAATACCAGTCAAAGGGGTCCCATTTGAACGGCGGGAGGCAGAGGGGTCACGTCGCTCGTTCCTGACACACTGGCCCGGCGACGAAACGAAGCATGTGACCGCTGCTGCTAATGAACTCTCGTCCGACGCTTGTCAAAGGGTACCCTTCCCCTTCCATAAATCAAGTTAACTCCATGAACTTTACTTGCCACTACCATAGACATTCAACTTCTTAAATACGAACTTTCTACTTGTTCTTATTTTCCTCACTAAAAAGACTATAAAATATATCTACAGTCTTTCTTGTTCTTTCGATTCTGAATTTCATTTGTTTTGCAACCAGACTCAGTATTTCGCCGACATTGTTTCCACATCGCCCACGCATCTAAATACGGAATATAACAAAGGCAATGATTCACAACGTGGAGCACATGCTTCACCGGTAGGGCATGGCAATATTTTGGTGGGGAATGCAGAGTATGTACACCCTTCGGCTTACCAACAGAATAAGGGGGCAATTCGAGAATGAGTTATTAACAGTGAATTGTTTTCTAGTGAGTCTGAGTGAGTGTTTTAACTGTTAGTGTGTTGAATACATACGAATACCATGCAATATACAATATGTATACAAAAATATTTTGTGTCTATGTACATACATGTGTAATTGGCATACAAGTAAGAATTAAACAGGGGAGGGGCAGAATTTTAGAAATACCAAACCAAAGGGAGGCACGATCCAAATCGGTTGGGAATCACTGGTCTAAAAAGGTCAAATTTGGATGTATCTTCGTATCTAAAAAAATATCCTTTTCACATAACTCTTACAATTGAATGAACTTATAATATCCTTTTCAATGGAATTTCTAACTGTTTTAATTATTAACCACTACACAGTTTCCTAACAATGGTTGTTACTCTCCTATCTTATCGGCATTGTAGCTTGAGTTTACTTTGCCATGACCATTATCAACTTCCCTGGCACTTTTGCTGGGAAAGTTTCAAAATAACATTAGCTGAAGCCATGGGATCCATCCACCTGCAAGCAGTACGTCTACTTCGGGAGAGGGGGTTGAGTTTAGTTTTTTGCTCGTTATCTGGAGACGTCTTCAAAAGAGGAAGTGCCTTTTCCCACGGTATTCCCGGTAAACCCACTTTTAAACTGACCTTGTGTCACATTCGGTAGGGAGGAAGAAACACTGAAAAACAGATTATTGAGCTCCTTGATAAAATCCAAAGAGGAATCATCAATATTATTGATCCTGATCTGGCAGCTTGGCTTCAGTCACTTTCCCACCGCCGTAAGGTTGCCTCTGTCATTTAAATACTTTAATAATAATTGTTCAGATGAGCTCTTCGCTGTGGTTTGGGTCAGTGAATGTGACTAGCTAAGTTTAATTATAAGACAGAAGACTATCTTTTCCTCATCCCCCTTTTTGGCCTTGTGCCACATTTTTGTATTTAGAATAAATATCACTCTTCACTATGGCACCTAGACTTTATGAATGTAAGCGCAGTACTAGACTGACGTCGAGATCTCATCAATTTACAGTTGAGACAGCGAGATGTAGTCGTAACTTCCATGCTAACAATTTTTTACCCCGCACTTTTCGCTTGTGGCTCCATGTTTCCAGCCAACTTTAATTTGCAAAAATTCAAATGCAATGCCAATCTCTATCTACTGCCCTCTTGATTATTACTCCTTTTCACTTTCTGCTCATCATTAATGTTTCTGTTCTTAATTCTTACATATCCTGTAACCCCTGGTGTTTTAGTGGCTTTACTCCCTTGCTTGGGGTGACACCGATTAAAAAAAGAAAAAGATTACACGACATAAAGTTAATCGACTCTATTATTTATGTTCAATCAGTCGAAGAAATGTTCAATAAAGTATAATCAGTCAATCAATATTTGATCTTGTTGACTATTGAACACACAATTTGTAAGATTATCAACATTTACTACTTTTGCTGGTTTCAGTGTTTTCCATAGATTTTCCTAAATGTGTTGGTAATCAGTCTTTTTGTAAGATACATTAACAGCATTTAGATTACTTTTTTTTTTTTTTTAAACGGTGATTTTCACACTGTACAAGATCCGAGAGCTACTACAATTTATGCGTATATACGTGGAAGATAACAGTTAACCCTACACTTTACCAGGTTAAGATTGTAGTGATCGGGGAAGCATCCTCTTGGGAGTTGAATCAACTTTGTAGTAGTTCGTGGGGGAAAAAGCTGCTCGAATGAAACTTACATCTCACCAATGTAATACGAAAGGAACGAAGGTGATTCGCTACAATGTGCCTGGCATGTCGGGTCTTAGCCATAAAGGTTAGAACTTGTGGAAGTAAGGAATGTAGTTCGGCTGAGCACTTTCCATGGAAATAGCGATAGAGCAGTGAGATGTTTGCGTCATTTCGTCTGTGACGAAAGAGGTTGTAGGGTGGAAAATAATTTGTCACCCACAAGGATGCGGAGACGATTTGGACTCTATCGAAACCGGAAGCTGAAGACTGGGCAGCATCTGCCCATATATGGCAGCTGTACTCCATTTTCGGTCTGATCTGGTTTTTGTAAAGGTAGTAGACAGCATGAGATACTTACTGAAGCGGTACAGAGAACTGACTATTTTCCCGGGCATCTTTTAGCGATGGATCGTATGTGCGAGTTCCACTTGAGGTCTGGGTTGAGATTAAGTCTCAATAGGTGCTCAAGGTACGGAGCCTCCCTCAGGGATCATCCGTTCATTGTGACTGAGGAGTTCTGAGACCGATTGTCGATGATGGAATGTCACTGTATTTGATAGAATAAAAGTTGAGGCATGAACCGAACAACACTAGGTTTCAAAATAAGAAAATATTCAATCACCTTCTCTACATGAATGATTTCAAACTCTTTGCCAAAGACAATGAGTTGAAGGGCCTCCTCAATATTGTAAAATACTTATGAACTTCCTGATTAGATAAATGCGCAAAAGTAACATTCAAGAAACGTAGAATTACAGAAACACCCTTAATAGATTTAGATTTTGTCACAAAGATTAGGGAACTGGAGCATGATGAAGCCTATAAGTACCTAGGAATTAGCGAAGGAGATGGTATAAAACACCCCCAAATGAAGGAGAAGGTGAGAAAGGGGTACTACAGGCGTCTATGCCTGGTACTAAATACCGAGCTAAACTCAAAAAACCATAAACACTTTGGCTTTCCCTGTAGTGCGATACAGCTTTAATGTCTTTAATTGGACCATAACTGAAATTAAGCGAATGGACGCCAAAACGAGAAAGCTTCTCACTTGCTACTGCATGCATCATCACAAAGCTGATGTTGATCGTCTGTATGTACCCAGATCCGAAGCAGACAGAGCATTAGTTCAACTAGAACTGTCCTACAAAACTACAACAATTGGCCTCCAAAGATACTTGGAAACTACAGAAGACTGGATGATGGTATGTATCAAAGAACATGAAAGTAGTAAGCGTCTTTACTCCGTAATAAAGGAAGCCAACAAATTCAAAATGGAGTTTCAAAGTACACCGGCTGAAGCTGCAAAATACTTAAAAAAGAAGGCAAAGACAAATGCAGCCGACCAGATACAGAAGCAATGGCAAGATAAACCGCTTCATGGCCAATACTCTGCCCGTACCAAACAAGCTGACGTAGATAAAACCCGTACTCATCAGTGGCTACATAGTGCAGGGTTGAAAGCTGAAACTGAAGGTTTTATCCTTGCTGTACAGGACCAATGCTTGTTAACTAGGAATTATCAAGCACATATACTAAAATATTGTGTTAGCCCAAAATGCAGATTCTGTGATAAATATCCAGAAACGATTGATCATCTTGTATCAGGTTGCACGGTATTGTCACACACTGAATATAAAACCCGGCATGACAGAGTGGGCCAATATCTGCACTGGAAAATATGCAACTTCTACGAGAAGGAAACAAAAAGAAACTGGTATGAACACCACCCAGACCCGGTTAGAGAGATAGGACCTATTTCAATTCTATGGGACAACACAATACACACTGACAGAACAATCAAAGCCAACCGTCCAGACATTGTTATTAGAGACCACAAACAAAAAAGTGCCTCCTTATTGATATGGCAGTCCCTGCAGACTGTAATGCATCTTTGAAGATATTCAAAAAGCTGTCAAAATACAAGGACCTTGAAATAGAAATCTCAAAAATGTGGCACATGGGAACATCAACAATCCCTGTTGTAGTTGGAGCCCTAGGATTGGTTGAAAAGATTCCAATAGACTAATTGAAGGGATTCCTGTAAGTCCATGCCTCAAAGAGATATTAAAAATTGTTCTGGCAAGTACAGCCAACACTTTACGAAGGGCTTTATCTATGTAAATTGTTTTTTGTCAGTGGAAAGTGTCATGATGTCATTTCTAACCTTAGGTCCCTGGGCGGGACCCGGAAAGAAATGCGTAAGCGCCAGAAATCAAAGGAAATAAAAAAAAAAAATAATTCTTGAAATACCAAGCAATGTAAACTTCTGAAGCGCTGGGATATACTAGTGTGTGTTTCAATTTCCTCAATGTAAGACAAGTTCGATGGTACAGACCCCATCGCCCCTATGATAAGAGGGACAATAGTGATCTGAACGTCCCACATTCTGACAAACTCAATCCATGGGGTCAGCGTATCAATTTTTATTGATGGAAAAACCAACGTGTTAATAAAATAACCCTAGGGTACAAATATACGACGTCCGATATAACCATCATAAACACCCAGACTATAACACCAGAGAAAATAGCTTACCTCCCGGACGAAAAGGGATTCTGGTGTGTCTCGCATGCAAAATATTCCCAAAAATAAAATGGCGGCTTTATGAGCCATATATTTAAAAAAGACAGATCTCGGAGTTGGGTAGTCTTTTGCGAGAATCTCTTAACATATTTTTTTTTTTAATCATTGTCACCCCAATCAAGGTAGTACAGCCACTAACACACAAGGGGTTACAGGGTACGGAGGAATTAGGAACAGAAGTATTAGTAATGAGTATTAGGTTGGTGCAAAAATAATGACGTAATAATGTCGTTTTTTGACGTATTTTTTAACGTCAAAAAACGACATTATTACGTCATTATTTTTGCACCAAACTAATAGAAAGAGAAAAACGCATTCAGGAGAAGAGTAGATAGCAATTGGCATTGTATTTAAATTCTTGCAGATGAGCCGGAAGGGAGTTCCACAAGTGGTTTTAGTACGTGAAAAGAATCTGTTAGCATAGAAGTTACGGCTATATCTAGCTAACTCAACCCCTTAACATATTTTGAAAAGATTTTAACATTTTTCAAAGGCTTGATGTGGGGTTGGATTAAGTGAATTCAGTTTTTTTTGTTGTTTTTTTTCCTGGAAGCACGGTCGAGTAATGGATAGCGGTTCAGATTGAGGAATCGGACAGCCGAATTCGAATCCATTACATTCACTTACGTGCTAATACCCTTGGGAAAGGTATGAATCCACTTCTTCTCTCCCCCAGCCATGGACAGACCAAATAGCAACTGGTCTACCGCAGAAATAAATTTGCCTCGTCAGTCATGTATCGAAAGATACATGGCCGCCTAAGCTTCTATATTTATGGCACATAACTGACTGACAGTTTTTTCGCACCTATGTGAGAAGTCCAGATTTTGGCGTCGGTTCTTTGATTTTTCAGGTCTGTGAATGAAAATTAAATAAGTGAACCAATTATTCTTTTTTATCTTATATGCCTAGCTTTAATACGGATATAAAATCATTACTTTTCATAAATTATGAAATAGATAAAGAAAATGGAAAATTAATATATTTTTTAAATACAGAAACTTTATTTAAAGTCCAAAAATGGGGATTTTTTTTCAATTTTTCAATCTACAAGTTTTTTTACCGTACGTTAGTAAAACAATGCAGTGTTTTATTTTTCGTTTAGTTGAAGTTTTATTATGCAAAGTAGACTAAAAAATAATTTAAAAGTATAACATTTATTTCAGTTTTGTGAAATAAATTTTACCGGATTTTTAATTCTTAGTCTACTTTACTACTTTGCTAATAATAACTTCAACTACGTAAAACAAAATAATGTTAAAAGATATTACATTTTTTGACATTGTTAAAAAGATAAACAAACCATGTTTCTGTTAACGTGACATTTAATTTATGACTTGTTAGAATTGAGATAAATATAAAAAAAACCAAAAAAAAACCTGATAAATTATGAATTAAAAGTACAATACGTTTTTTGTTTTTACTTTTTCTTTTTAAATAAATCAGAGGGTATACAAAAACAAATTAGCTTTATCGTAAAATGTTTTTAAAGTTTTCCAGATTTAAAAAAAGAAGTAACGTCTTCGTTTTTTTTTTTGTTTATATCTCCAGTTTTATTAAAAAAAAATAAATAAACACAAGTGTACTTTTATTTCATAATTTATCAATATTTATAAATATCGCATTATTAACAGAAACACGGGGAAAAAAAACCCTGGCATCGTACGGGCATTAGATTTTGAGAAATGGATAAAAATATTAAAAATTGATGGGTGTACGAATAATTTCGTCGTTGACTATATATATATATATATATATATATATATATATATA
The DNA here is from genome assembly GCA_963932145.1 of Acanthosepion lycidas. Lineage (NCBI taxonomy): Eukaryota > Metazoa > Mollusca > Cephalopoda > Sepiida > Sepiidae > Acanthosepion > Acanthosepion lycidas. Next base: position 10,462,409 of record OZ010603.1, read on the forward strand.
TATATATATATATATATTAATACAATTTCTCATATGATCTAATAATTTTTTCTTTTCGGATGATAAATTATATAAAAACTACCCAATCGTTCTTTTTATCAAGCGCTTTCGGCTATTTAGCCATTTTCAAGATTTAAATTAACCATTAACAAGAAATAGTTTGTTGTATGTATGCATTTAATGTTTTCATTTTCAAAACATGGTCAAGATATTGTGTCCATGTTCATAGTTGATATTATTGAGTGTTGGTTGTTTTTGTTTTTATTAATAAGGCTTCCATTATTTTGAGCCTTTTTTTTTTTGCATGTAGATGATGCTATTATATTTGTGTTGTCAACAACTATGTTACGAATAGGGTCTGGTAGGTCTCCATGAATATTTAAATGCGATCTAATTGAGCTATGGTCAGAAAGGTGTAGAGTTGATACAAAACATTGACAAAAAACACTAATCTAGGAAACATGACATTAAGGCCTCAGCGATCCAGTCGAGGAAGAATGACTGGTGAAGGAATCGGTATTTTCATTATTATGATTTCTTGTTTTATAGTCTCCGGTTAGCTTGCTTTTTATATACAGTTTTATATTCTGCTATGTTTTAGTAATGTCTAGTAATGTACTGCTAGCTTAATTTAAACATTCCATTTGTACTTGGGGCATTCGAGACTAATTTCAGGATTCTTTCTGACTTGCATGACACTTGGGAGATATCCGATATCGTTGGGGGTGCGTAGGTGGCAGGTCTGCTTGGAAGAACTCGTATGCTGAGGAAAGTATTGTGTCTCTAAGCTGCTGTTAGAAGCTGAGATCATCGCTCACCAGAAACACCTAAGAGTCGGAGAAAGCATAACTATTCGTCGAAGGAGTTTTTTTTCCCAATATTATTAACATCAAAGAATTTTACACAGTAAATCAAATTTTCTTCTTTATTATTATTGTCCGATTTCTCGTTCAAATGCATTCCGAATTATTTCCTTCATTGTTAGTGCAATAAAACCTTTTTTTCTCCGAATATACTGCGTTAAATTGGAAGTCTGTTCATTATTATAATACGTTAATTAGAGAATTAAATAATGAATCATGGAATTTAAATTAATAATAATAATAATTATAATAATAATGTACTCAGATAACTCAAAAAGAATACAGACCAATCATGACAAAGTCGGCCTCAGAATACAATACATTAGGAACGATGCAGGAAACATGGCCTCCAGCGTGCAAAGAAGCAGTACAAGCATTCACAACCGGCAGCAGCTGAGAATGATCAAATGAAGCTCATATTGGATACAACCATCTTGAGTAAAAAGCGCTTGAGAATGGTTGGTTGGTTGGGTTTTATGGCATATGAATCAAAATGGGTCATTTAATGCCAAATTAAGGTATATATTATTAGGTTGGTGCAAAAATAATGACGTTTTATGACGTATTTTTTAACGTCAAAAAACGTCATTATTTTTGCACCAACCTAATAAATATACAGTACTATTAAACATATAGCTGGCAACATTATTTTTTCAAAAAAAAAACGCATACCTGGCAACATTATTGTTTCAAAAACGTATAGCTGGCAACATTATTTTTCCGGAAGCTTTATCTGAAGCCTTGTTGTTGGACGTAGTTTATCGCCATACCCAGGACGCAGCGCTTGAGAAGAAATCGCCCTGATTTCACACTTGTGCACAAGAGCAGCCATGAATGGATCCTGTAATTAATGGGTGTGTTAGGGAAGAGATAATATTTCTAGTTTGCATTTCCCCTTGTATGTGACATCCGTTGGTCTCGAGAGAGCATGGATCTGTAACCAAAGAGTTATGATTCAGCTGCTGTTGGCGGTTTAGCATCTATTACAGGCCCACACTGTCACAGTCTCGGTTGCAACGAATGCACGTGAAGACGCTCTCCCCCGATGTCGCCGTTTTGTTTTCTTTCCGTTGAGCACGCTTCTCCCCGGCGGCAAACCTCCGTTTCTTCTCTCCTCGCGCCAGTATAAATCACGTCTCCAGCGTGAGTGATGATTGGTGACGTCTTTCCTCCTCTCGATGTCCATATCCATCGCCCTCATGTCCCTTTTGCAGACGTCCTTGAAGCAAAGATGAGGTCACCCTCATGCCCACTTAGTGGCCAGTTCCCCCATATAGAAGGACCTTCGGAATCATCTCATTTGTCATACGCTGTTCATGTCTAAGCTATCGGAGCCGGGGCTGTTGAAGAAGGGCGTATAGTCTGGGTAACTGGACACGGGCGAGAATTACAGCAATAGTGACCCGATCAGGCCAATTGATGCTTAGAATGCATCTCAGACATTGAAGAGGAAAGGCGCTGAGGTGTCACCCGTTTGGAGTAGATTATCCAGCTGCCGTAGAGCAGTGCACTGAGGATATGTCCTCTCCAGAGCCTGGGCAGAGTTTTATGAGAGATCATCAGTTGCCCATGCAGCATATCTCCTTTCTCTACGTCACCGATGTTGTCCAAAGGAAAGGTAGAGGCCAATACATGTTGGCACCGGCGTTGTCGCAGGAGTTGCCAGAACGAAGTTGAACAGAACATTGGAGTGTCTTAGGGACTCAGGCTTTTCCCCAAGGGTTTACTCCCAATATTTTCCCCATTATAGGCATTAATATATCCGTGATAGAGTAACACTTTGATACATGAGTGGAACAGATTAGAAAGAAAAAATGCATCATTCTCAAAAAGAGGTTTCATACCGATATATACATGTTTGTCATTAATTTGATCCACACTGAGAAATTACAGGAAGCAGTAAGGGACAAAAATCAAGAGGGTCTTACTTGTAATATTTTCCGAAGGGAAAACGTGCAGGCAGGTGGTGTCCTTAATCTACATGGTGGATTCCTTTGCTCTCTTAGCTGCCGTGGGCAGTCATATCTTGGTTCTCTGTTGTCTACAAAGCAACTGGCGCGAGTCGACACGTCTTGCTTTTAGTCGTGCTAAGTAGCAACTGGCATTCATCACTCACCGGCCGTTACGTAACCCTCGTGAATTTATCTTACCCAAAAAAAGACAATCACCCTTTACATCCATACACTGATAAATGTTGTGGTATCGTTTTTTAATGTTATACTCCGCTTCGTATTAAATCTCTACATGTCATCCGGGGGTGAACGCTGAGAAAGCAAAAATAAAAAAAGTCGCCCTCTGTGCAGGGGCTCCGATTATTACATCAGAACACAAAGCAAATCACCCTCAAAAAATATAAAACACTGCATAAAAGAAGTTAATCACGAACGTTGCCGCCAAAGAAAAAGATGTGAAAAAGGAGGAGTCCAGGAGCAACCACAATTCGTTTTAAAAAAGCCCCTTATAAACGATCGGAACAAAATTGAGGTGAAAGAAAGACGATCAAGTGGATATTCCATAAACACTGTGGAAATAAGGATGAAAGCAAAAAAAAAAAAACTTATGAAAGCCATGTATACTGGAAACACAATTAAGACTTCAGCAAACTGGCGTCTTCTTTTTATGAAGAGGTTTGACATAAAAAAAAATTGTTTAAAGCTATTTATAATACGCACCCTTACTATCACCAGTAATTTACAGTAAAAAAATTTACGAGAAATTACGGTAGATTATCTGTTGAATATAACGGATGTGCCAAAACATTACACTATTCACATTATTCGGAATATTGTCCTCATCTTTGTTGCCATATTTATCAAAACGTTTCGGTCGTTGTACGCTCCGGCCTTCTTCAGGTGTTTGACTGTCGAACTGAAGCCTTTATTTCGCTCGCGGGGGTAGACTGTTCTAGTTCCACGTGCCATGTCTAATGGATATCAGTTATCTCCTGTTAATTTACCTCTCTAAGTTCTCCACAGCCATAGCCAGGTATTGAACTCACAACTCTTTGAATAGAGTTCAGTTCGACATACCAACTACCTGAAGAAGGCCGGAGCGTACATCGGCTGAAACATTGTGATAAATATGGCAACAAAGATGAGGACAATAGTCTGAATAATGTAAATAGTGTACATAATACCTCATCTCAGAAATATAGACAGATTCTTATTAGTTAATCTCGAAGGATTTTTGCCAAGTGATCATAAATAAATGCAGTCTCGTGTTCTCTGATATGCCGTTCCATAGAACGATTTTTCGGTACACGAAAGCTGATTGAGACAGCTTCAGATTTTAATGACAGAAGCTTCCCTTTCAACCTTCTTCAAACATATGCCCCCCCCCAATGCCGATCTCGTCTCAGAATGGATCCTTTCTGGAATGGAGAGTTTTGTACTGTTCAAGTGCAGGATTAATTGTTATCTTCCCCACATATCCGCTTAAACTATGCTTCTTACTCTGTAACCACTATGCCTTTTACTCTGTAACCCCTCTGCCTCAAGTGGCTCCCGGCCTTGTACAACCATTGTGACCCCCCCCCACAAAAAACAAAAAAACAACCTCCTCTCCAAACAAAACGTCGAGCCCGGTCCAATACCTAGATAAGTAACCGCTTGGGAATAAAAGGTTGCATGTGCGGGTGGTGCTCGGAGTTGGAACATCGGAAAGCCGAGCTCGAATTCTAGTAGGGTTCGTCATATTCATTTAGACGCAAATACCCTTCGGAAAGGCATGAAACGAGTTCCTTCTCCCTCTCAGTTATGAGTTAATTAGTAGGACTTGTATCTGTAAAATCATTATGATCTCCAAACAATTTTTACAATCTAAAATATTTTCTGGTTTTAAATAAAGTTCAAAGGGGTGATAAGCCGTAAAAACTTATTACTCAACTCAATCAGCTCTTTTGTTTTTAAACTTGGTTGGAAAGTATTCATTTTTCATTCCCCGTCACAATTTCTTTCAAAAGCAGAAAGTTGAAATATAGTCTAGTAGTTTTTTTTTTTTATGATATTCAAGTAATCGTTTTCATTTAATCATTGTCAATCTCATTTGGTTTACTCGACTGTGACGCGCGTTGTTCCAAAAGAAATCTTTAATACAAAGCTTCAAAAACACTTTTGACATGATCCGATCATCCACAGTACTTTCTTGTTAAGCGAAACATTTTCGATAAAGTAGCATTTTTAATTTTCTTAAAAACGCATATGACGAATGTGGTTCTACAGAAGGATGCTGAGAATGCCATCAACATGTGAGCAATGAGACACTTGTGTTTACAATCAGAAAAACGAAATTCAAATTTCTGGGACACATACTGAGGAAAGAGGGCCTGGAGAATTCAACACTCACATGATATACTGAAGGTAAAAATGAGTTTATATAAATGGATAGAAGATGATTAACTGGGATGAATTGAAAGTAGCCCATCGAGAATCGATGATGACCCACCCTTGCACAGGTGCCTTGCGCGTGTTGGTATGGTTGCAATGGTTTGCACTGGGCCACAGCAACCCTTCTCTTCCTACTCCTACAAACCCAGGGCACACAAATGTGTGACGTCTGGAAAGAGAAAGCAGGTCACAGGGGAGGCCAAATAATACCAGACTTTTGGGTGCTCCCACAATCGGATTTTCCAAACTTGCTTGAATGCAGAGTTTTCCTTCTCCTAGACCGGTTGCTACTCATTCTGTCCTGCTTGTGGGGGAAAAGAGATGGATTCATACCTTTACCAAAGGTATTAGTGAACGTAATGAACTCAATTGGAATTCAAACTCAGCTCTCCCATTCCTCAATCCGAGCTGCTAATCATTCCGCTACCGTATCCCCTGGTAGGGATAGTAATAGGATAAATGTTGGTTAGAACTACAAAGAACAGGATGCTGTGGAGAGCCATTATCAGCCATGTTCTGAGAGGACACAACACAGGAAAATGTTGCTTATTCAGTGCGAGAACCAATAAACAGAAATATGTCAATTTTTATATTTTCAAAGACAGCTGAGATTTCTAGGACACATAATGAGGGATGGATTGGAAATTTTGATACTCACAAGGTGTATCGATGGCAAAAAGAGACCGGTGGGAGTGGGGACAGTGAGTAAGCCACCTAACGAGGTTTTGTAAATGGATGTCAAAATAAGAAGTGGGAGGGATAGTAAAAAGACAAACATTGCTAACGGCTATAAGGAATAGGAAGTTATGGAGAGCCATGATCGCCAACGTTCTGAAGAGACACGCTCACAGAAGAAGAAGGTAAGTCAACTGTCACAATACAAGAAAAAGCGATTATTTTTTTTAATAAAGTTAGTTATTAGGTTGGTGCAAAAATAATGTCGTTTTCTCACATATGTTACTATGTGAGAAAACGACATTATTTTTGTACCAACCTAAGTACACGCTACTAATTATACCTAACGACAAACAGAACAAACGTTTTGGTCAATAAGCAGATTTAGTATTTACAGTGCAAGTAAAGCATCAAAAGATTGTTTTTTATATTGCATTACCCTACCCACGAGACCGATCAATATTCACAATTCCAGCTTGGTTATTTTTATTGGTGTGTGTGTGGGGGGGTCTGTTACTGATAGGAGAGTCAAGACAAAGTTTAACTGAACATGCGGTGCTATTAAGCTAGTGACAGTCATGTTGACAGTATTGAAAAAAAAAAAAAAAAAAAAAAAAAAAAAAAAAGGTTTTTTTCCTTTATATGAGAAAATTTGCAGCAGATGTGATATTACGTAACTGGGTAGGTGTTTAATTTTATGGTAATTGCATTTTTTTCTCGCCACGCCCACATCGTTACCGAATGTGACACAAGGTCAAAGTTTAGAGTGGGTTTTACTGTCAATACCGTAGAAAAATTGCTTTAGTCTACTCGGTACTTCCCTTTTTGGGGAAACCCCATCCCGAAGTAGTATTACCTGTGGGGTGTGGGGTGAAGGCCACCCCTCCTGGGGCTTGGGCCTGAAGTTTTTGAGAGAAAAAAAAAGGGTCGAGAAGCCAGTGACTACAACACTCTTCTATATGTACAAATATTCGTTTTTGACAGTGTTGCATTTTTTTTTCAGTTTTTTTATGAACAAAAAATGTAACTGAAATAAAGGAAAAATAGAACCAATTATTCATCCATATAACTTCACACTTCGCTTGCATAATGTCACGTGATGCAATGGTTAACAAGCTTGTCTCGCTAGATCAATTACGACTGAGTAGCGAGTTCGATTCTCACTAGGTGCCCCATACTTTCGGCCTTGTACCACATCTAAGCTGTGCTTAGAAAATCATAGAGCACTTCGACGTGGTATAATGGTTAGCAAGCTTGTCTCGCTAGATCAATTACGACTGAGTACTGAGTTCGATCTTCACCGTGTGCTCAATACTTTTGGCCTTGTGCCACATCTAAGTTACGCTGGGAAAAATCACCATAAAGTTACAGTGACTACTATCCCAATTAAAAAAAAGTAGTAACCAAAATATTAAAATGTAAATGACGAACAAATAAACAAATCTATCTTTCATTGTTTAAAATTTAAAAAATAACAATGTTAGGAAACATTGAGGGCGCTTGACCGTTGTGCGTGTCTGTATGTGTGTGCGCGCGAAAGTTCAGTCGCACAGAGTAAAGAAGTCCTACCCAGAGGGGACGAAGGCTCGTGTATCAATCCATGTAAAAATCAATAAATCTCGTGAGCATCACATAACGGCGTCGTGGACACCAAGTGGGAGTAATCCCCACAGTCTGCAGCAGGCTAGAGCCATTGCGTGGCTGTATCTATCCGAGCCATTTTCAGGGCTGTACATGACTGAATTGTATTTTTAGGGTGTAGATACTGGGGATTTCACGAAGTCCCAAACTCAATAATAAATGCTCAATGGGGTTTAAATCTGGTGAGCGTGTGATCTAATACAGTATGTGAAAGTCAACCGAGTGTTTCTGTAAAACAGTTTCGTGTCAGCCATGCATGATAGTGGGGTGTACGTTATTATTGAACAACCACCACCGCCGTCGGGAAACATTTTATTTTTAAGTATAAAGAAATATGCAAATGATCTGAAAGTTTGAAGCAACAGTTTCTGCGGGTGTCGTACCTGGTAAGATGACTTCCGATTTTAAACATGGTCCTTGCAAACTCCAAATGGAATTCAAATATTTTGTTGAGATTTCATAGGCAATATAGTATGGTTGGCGGGAGGGGGCGTGCGTTTAGCATGACGGACAATGAATTCTGTTTAATTTATTCTTTTGAAAGGCAAGAAAATTATTACAATATAATTTAAGCTTTTATGCTTAGTCATGTTTTTTTTTCCTATCAACATATATCATTGCTATCGTCTTCTCGTGAAAGAGTGCTACTCTGTGTAAAAAAACTTTTAAATGAATAAAGAAAACTAGAAAAGTTCTACCCACACGAAAGCGGTATCTTTAAAATTATAAAATTTCTAACTGCCGATTGCAACCGTTTTTTAAATAAAACTATTTTCATTTTTTTTTTTACGAAAGAACACTGGAGCGAATGACAGTTTTATTATTTATTTATTTATTTCTATGGTGTATTGCCAAAAAGACGAAGAGAAAATTTGAAGATGCGGTTCTACAGAAGGATGCTGAGAATATCATGGACAGATCATGTGAGCAACGAGAAAGTTTTAAGGGAAAAGTGAGACAAAAAGAACGCTTATTCTGACAAGAGTTAAATTTCTGTGTCACATAATGTAATGAGGAAAGAGGGTATGGAAAATTCAACACTCACAGGACATATTGAAGGCAAGAGGGGAAAGGGAGCAATCTATTTAAGGAGCTTGTGTAAAAATAGATGGCAGAAAAAGTGGGGGATACTAAATAAAATACTAAGAGTTATAAAGGTTAGGAAGTTGCGGAGAGCCGTGATCGTGTACGCCCTGAAGCGACAGAGGTAAAAACAGTGAGTAACCTACTTAACAGGCTTCTTAAATGAATAGCAGAAAGAAAAAAACGGGAGGGATTGCAATTTTTTTTTTTTTTGCTAAAACGATAAACATTGCTAAAGAAAGAGCAACGAAATATAGGAAGTTGTGGAGAGTCATGTGAGGAAGAGACACGTCACATAAGGTTATTTATCGACAAAGATGAAAAATAGCCGCTGAAGAAATTTAGCGAGAAAATATTGGGGGAGAGGGATAAGTTTAAAAAGGTGGCTATGTCCTCAATAACAGCTTATCTGGCATTTATTTAAAATACTCACAGGATAAGAAATCTTTTCAGATGCTTCAAAAATAAAGTTTTAATTTTTTTTATCATGAGAGTTTCTGTGTTAAATTGTTCGGTATTAATGAAAAAAAATCTACATTCATAATTTGTCTATTTTTTTTAAAACTAGGGAAATTTGAGAAAGAAATATTTTTACACAATAACACACGGAATGAAGTACTTGACTCTTTGTGAGTTGAAATAATAAACAAAAGAGAAATATTAAAATAAATTTTATGACGGGACACAAAATTAATGATTAATTTTAAATCAAAAGATAATTTAATGAAAATGATTTAGAGAAAAAAAATCCAAGGTTTCTTTTCTTTCTCAAATATAAATTCTTAAAAAGGTTTAAATCTCCAATATAGTATTAAAAACAAAAAAAAAAAACGCATTTTAAAGTAAATATTTCAAGATAATTTGAATTACTTACTGTCGGAGGGGAAAACACGATATTGCGCAACGAAAAATCTAAAAAGTTATTTCTTGATTTTTCAACAGAAAGCAGCAAGTGCTGTGATGTCGGTAAGAGAAGGGAAATCTTTTAAAAAGTCTCGTCGTGTTTACTTTTTAAGATGCAAGAGAAGAGTAAGACGTTTGTGTTGAACGAAGGAGGGTCGACCACAACTGTATCGAGAATGAACAAGGAAGAAAGAGGCGGACGACGATAAGAATGTAATTACAAATTAGAAGCAAACAAAATCTCGAACTGTAAACGTGTCACACTCCTGCCTTCTGTCCAACGTCCGAACAATCAATTTTGTTATCCCCCCCCCACGAAAAAAAAAAAACCCTCCTTGGCATACTATATTGTCTCTGGTCATTGTGAGTTCGATCCTCGCTCGATAACGGGCACTAAGACTGTCAAATAATAATCTTGACTTTAGGCTTAGCAATTAATAAATAAATACACGATCGTGAAACAGAGGAATCTGACTGCCGGCCATTTCTTTCTTTCTAGTTTTGAATTTCCAACACAGAGATAAACGAACATTACGAAAGAAAGAAACATTTCAGAAGGGTCGACAATGGGTTTTGCCCCCGCCCCCACTTTGATACGGCCCCCTCTTTCTACTGCGTGTAGATTTCAAACTGTTCCAACCTGGGGGCCACGGACTCATGAAGGAAAATTGTTGGGGGATGACAGAGCTTTTTTTAATAAAAACCGGGAAATTATCCAATTTAAATGAAAATTTCAGTATATATTCATTAATTATTTATTTATATTATAATGAAAAGGTTTTTGTTTATTTAAAAAAAATTCCGAGGAAATGTTATTGATTCTTTTTGTTTGTAATAATAACTAACTACCAATATTTTCATGGCTAAGTTTTACTTGAAAAAAAATATTTTAAAAAATCGTAAATAAATTCTTTCATTTCCATCGATTAATCGTCAACACTTTTTTCTCTGACAAAAAAAAGTTTTACAAAGATTCTATGACATGAAAAAACATCCCCAACAAACTGAATTTTCTTTAAAAAACAAAAAAAAATAACAAAAACCCCGGTGCTAATGTATGACAGGACTTGATGTAATTTATTTTACTGTTTTGCGGTTTGCCGATTGTTTGACGGAAAAATTAGGGTTACTTAGGGTTTTTTAGGGTTAGGCTAGGGCAGGGGTAGAACTTTTCCATAAACATTTGACAAATGAGATAATTTGCAATTTACATTTAAATTGATACATGGTTTAGTTAGTAGTGTCTCTTAATAGCGTCTCTTTCACCTGATCTTGTCATTCATTTGCCCCAAAAAAAAAAAAAAAAAAAATCAAAAAAATATTTCTTCCTCCAATATGATTTATAGCTAAATAAATGCATATATTGATTTAAAAGAACTGTTCAGAAAGAAAATTACTATTTAAAAAAAATAGGCACTACTGAAATGAGCACTTCTGCACACACCTTCCCAGCAGGCATGAACACGCAGTTGAAAGGTGCAGGGTAGTAAGGACCGGCCATGTTGATTATTATGGCTGAAGATTGACAATATAACTTAACTAGAAAAAAGTAAAAAGTACAAGAAGAAAAAAAAATCAAAAAAGAAAATACTGCTGAAACTATCCCTTTTGGGCTCCAACCACGTTGTGGTTTCCTGCGTAGTATGCATCAAACTGGCCATAATGATGTATACTATTAACTGATGATTTACAATGTAATGCCAATTTTAAAATAATTTTTAAAAAAATGGCAGATGACCATAAAACAGTGCTGAAAAAAATGACAGAGGTCACAACGTTGTCGAGGGTTTTGGGGGTAAAAACATGCTGGCCCTGTATGTTAGTTTCTTGGAAAAGGCAATGAGAAATCACTATTTTAATTTTAAAGCCACTTTTCCAACTACTCATGGCAATTCACACACTAAAGACAAGAAAGCTGTATGATAAACTACGCCCGAAAGAGACATATGACATTAAAAAGAAATCATCTTACATTAGTCATTCAAACTATACAATTAAAAAAATGTTATTCTACCATTTTATTTCTTTTTAAACAGTTTCACTTTCTTTTTATTATTTTCTTGGTCATATATTTCAAAAGCCTTCAAAACACATTTTATCATAAATTTTCATTTACATGAGAGAGCAACATGAAGTGTACAAATATACAGTCTTTTAAGGTTGTGATATTTACTTTTAAATCTTTTCTTAAATCTTTTTTTTAGGTCCTGAATAGAAATAGATTCTTGTTTAGTTATGTAAGTTTTTGACTTTTTCAGATGAGGTATTTTTTATCCTATTTTCAATGAAATAAACTTTGTATTCTTTTTTTTTTTACATTTCATTTCTTTATGCCAATCTTTGACACAGGAAACAATTTTCGATTCAACCCAGTAATTTCTAAAACAATTTCCTCTAAAAGCAGTTTCATGCTTAATCAGAAATGTCAATTGTTTCTCACTAATTTAAAAAAAAAAAAAAAAAAAAAAAAAAAAACTTATTCACCCACAGATCTCGTTTATCTCACCCCTTCCGCTCATCTGCTGGCGTATTCATTATATAATTTTCACTTTTCAGTTACTTTCCTAAGAGTTCAAGTTTTGTAGAACCACGAAAATGGTAACTGACTTAAGAGAAGGAAAACTAACAACAAAAACTGATATCAAATATTATTTCTATTCACATATTTGTTATCAACTGCATTTCATGAGTCAAATAATGATAATAATAAGCATATAATGATAAAAAATAACAAAGAAGTAATAATTAACAAAGTTAATGAATTATATTATTGATAATTAAACTCACTTTATAACTTTTCAATATTATGAGTCATAACAAGAACAAGAATTTTAAATAATGCCCAAAATATGCCATTTATACTTATAGCAGAATAATAATAATAATAATAATAATAATAATAATAATGATAATGATGATAATAATAATAATAATGATAATAATGATAATAATAATAATAATGATAATAATAATAATGATAATGATAATAATAATGAACAATCAAAGCTAATCACCCAGACATCGTTATTAGAGACCACAAACACAGAAATTGCCTCCTTATTGATATAGCACTCCCTGCAGACCACAATGTATCTTTGAAGATCTTCAAAAAGCTATCAAAATACAAAGACCTTGAAATCGAAATCTCAGAAATGTGGCACATGAGAAAATCAACAATTCCTGTTGTAGTTGGAGCCCTCAGATTGATTGGAAAAGATTCCATTAGACTCATTGAAAGGATTCCTGGAAGCCCATGCCTTACAGAAATATAAAAATTGTTCTCACGAGTACAGCCCACATCTTACGAAGGCTTTATCAATGTAAAATATGTGTTTTTTTTGTTGTTGTTTTAAATTTCTTAGTGGAAAATGTCATGATGCCATTTCTAACCTTAGGTTTCTGGTTGGGACCCAGAAAGAAATGAGTAATACACCAGAACTCAAAGGAAATAAAATAATAATGATGATAACAACATGCAAAGTGATTGCTGTTAACTCTTGCAATATTTTGCAGCACTTGGAGAAGAGCATGATTTAAGAAAAGAAAAAGAAAAGTAAAAAAACTGACATTTCTGCAGTATGTCTGTTTTCACTTTATGTTTAAAAGTTGAATACAAGTATAGAAATCTACAAAAAAATAAGTCTTTGTAGAAATGTTGCTTGCTTTGTGAAAAACAGTTGTACTGGTAATAAATGCAATAAAATAAATGAAATGTTGCCAGCATGAAAGGAATGCAACTGAAACTTGAGTAACATGTTGAGCTCATTTTGAAATTTTACGTTTGTTGATTAGTTAGTAAGAGCACTTAAAAAAACAGCTTAGTAGAAATTTTATGGAACTTTCCTGTCATTTTGGTCAAACAGTTATAATAATAATAATAATAATAATAATAATAATAATAATAATAATCATTACAAGGTTATTGGCGGGGGGAGAAGGAAATTTAAACTATTAAAATATTGCTCAATTGATTTCTCTCATTGAAGAAGGCCTGTAGAGGACTGGGTGGGTTTGAATGTTGTTGAATTGGGAACACATGCTGTTAATTTCCTGCTAGAAGGAGGTCTAACTACAAGAACATGGCGGACTCAAATTTAGTCCAACTGAAGATGAAAAGAAAACAAACAAGACCGATATATATATTATATATGTCAACAAATATATGCATTAAACAACAAATTTACAAGTGACAAAGACCTTAACATTTGTGTTTGTGTGTGAACGTAAAGAGTTTGTATGTTAGTGAATGTTTGTATGTATGTGTGTTTCATAGCGTTTTCCTACAAGTGGGCGAAAACGCAGATTTCTACAAGAGATTACATTTTTAAATGTGTCCGCTGAAATGCAAAGTGAAAAAGAGAACGAGGCGAGAAGTTTCCCAGTATTTATAGTATAGGGAGAGTGACTCCTAGTGACAATTAGAGAATTAAGGAGGAGGTAACTCCGACAGGCTTTGTAGTGAATTTTAATTACTAAACTATGACATAATATGCAGACAGTGGCAAAGAGTGGGGTTTGAATACTTAGGGTAATTTAATTTTATCATGCCTCCTCCTTAACTATAAATTCTTGTTTTGTATGTATTTTCTCAACTTAATTAATTTATTTGTGCCCCTAAAAATTTAGTCCCCAGTGCAATCACCATTCTGGACCTGCCCATGCTATGCCGCTGTATGAAGTCACTCTTAGTAGATGTAGGTCACTAGAGAATTTCTGTTGTTGATGATGATGACGATGATGATAAAAAAAAAAAAATATAATAATAATAATAATAATAATAATAATAATAATAAAAAAAAAAAAAAAAACGCTCTGATGTTACACCAGTCATAGCTTTCACAGTTTCTTATCTTAATTGATTGGAATTGTTAACAAGTACAGATTTGGTGAAATAAGACAGACTATGGTAAATATCCTGTTCAGTATCCACAGATTTGCTTGTCATTTCCTTGACCGTAACCAATTGGGCTTGTCTACTAGACGCTGATACACTGTACATCTCTGTTCATGATAGGGAGGGGTCAGGGAGCATCATGGCTGGTGTGGAGAGGGTTGTCTTCTTAAGTGCAAAGTGCAGGACTCACATCAAGATACTTGGGAACATCTTCAACCAGAGACTATCTGGACTGGATTATCTGAACTGGATTCAACCCCTGAAGTTATGTGCTGCTTTTATCAAAACCAATCCCCATGAATTTAAGAGTACAACTAAATTGGCAGTTAGATCTCATTGTTTTACTGTTAAATTATCTAGATGTAACTGTCAGTTCTATTCTAATAGTTTCTTTTCTCACACTTCTCACTTGTGGAATTCTCTTGTGATTTTTTGCTCACCCTTCTTTTAATAATTGATGATGAATAAATGCTTTTAATTTTTATTTTAACAATTGATGATGAAAAAGATTTTAAATTGTCTTAACAATTGATGGTGAAAACAAATAAACTTCTCTGTTAAATCAGTGTATTATTTTTAACATTACTTGCCTTCATAATAAAAATATTTACTGGCAAAATAGCCTGGGGGTCTATTTTACCTAGATCAATAAAATAAGCTTAAAAGCATGCTTGTCTATTTTACTGGGATTGATAAAATAGCCTCTTCCTTTTTTTTATTATCCTTTCTCTTCCTCCCAGTCCTAGCAACCCCTTGCAACTTAATGGCATTATCACCTTGCTTGGGGTGAAATGACTTATAAAAAATATTATACACATTTTGCATGTGCCTGTGTTACGCCCGGGGTTTCGTTGGGACTACGATAGCTGGAACTCAACGAGAAAATAAAAAAAATATATAAGTAAGAGATCCCAATGTTCGATATAAAAATAAAGAAAAGAACGTTGGGATGGGAATTCTCCAATTCCGGACGTCGGTAAACGCAGAGAGAAAATTAACTATACGCAGACACAGAACAACAGAAGACAACACGAGAATATATAATACAAAGATTTTATTCATAGAATACACAAAGTGTGAATGTAAGAAAAAGAAAAAGAAAACTAAATAATACAAGGGATGGGGAGGTAAGTTACCAATTAAACAGATATTAATGCAGCGAAATACATATGAATACAGAGATAGCAGATTATAAGATATGGAAAAACATGCAGAAACTTACATAAGGTTGGAATCGACGTTGATTGACTATTATCGGGGTATAGTTTGTTCAAAAGAATATTCATATACCTCTCTGAAAGCAAAGGGTGGGATTGACAATGTTCTAATATGAATTTTTGACTGGCGACGTCCAATCCGGGTTGATGGCGAGGAGAACACACAGAAAAATCACGGGAATATAGCTGACTTGGGTTGACGATGTTGATCTAGATTCTCACGTCGGTCCTTTGGTTTTTGGTGGCATCTAATTCTTCTGGCATCAAACAACGAAGTCTGGGTCTGGTGACAACTGCTTCTTCTAATGGCAAATAACTAAGACTGGTTTTGGTGACATCCGACTTCTCCGACAGCCAGCAACTATGTGTGGTTGTTTTTACCTCAACACGTGTGAAACGAAAACTGCTATATGTTGAGTCACGTGTTGCCCCCCCCCCAAGGTATGCGTCATTCACAGACCCTGTTAATGTCATCCACACTTATCTGTCAAACAGTGTTCATTTTGACCAGCGACTATGGAACTGGCTAACATCATTCGCACCTATCTGTCAAACAGCGTTTGTTTAGCCTACGCATCAGGGACCAGGTAGGAAATGGAGGTAGAAGGGAAGGTTCTTTTCCGAGAACTGGCCCAGACTCATCTGGTTATAAAAACAATATATATCTCACAATCTGCGTATTCAAGAAATAAAGAAGTGATAAAGATACTGAAAATATACTTATAAAATCTGAGGTAAGGGTACAAATATGGGATTAACATAATACCTGGTATACACTTATCAAATTGGATGTCATTATTGGCTTTATATATTTCTACCCCAGCATCATTTTTTGGAATACTGCTCACTCCATCATTAATAATAATCTGATGGGATGACCTGTGCTGAACAAGAGCAGATTTTAAGTACAAATTCCATGAAGAACTCTATTAAGGTAGAAGAGTTGATTTACCCTTGTGTAGGTTGCTTGTGAAAGTTACTGAAAATATGCAACACATTGTCAGTGGCTTCACCTAACTGGCACAAAAAGGGTAAAGGCAATGCCATGCCAAACTAACCTACAAAACACACTGGGAACTATGCAGGAAGTAGGGTCTTAAAATTTCAGAGAAGTGGACTGAACAATCACTATTGTCAGTAGCCGAGAATGAGCAAGTGAAATTTGTGTGGGATAAGACCATCTTTACTGTCAAATGATTGGAGAGCAATTGCTCTTATATTACACTTGTGTATAAGACCAGCCATGAATGAATCCTAATAGACATTGCAGTACCTTGGGATAAAAATATTATAAAGGAGGAGCAGGTAAAAATACAGAGATACCCAAGAGTGGTTAGAAGTGGTTTTAATGTTTGCTTTCTGACCGTGAGACTTCGGTTTGAATCTCACCATGGACGATTTGTCAGGAAGGAGGCTTCTTGATGTTATCAGTCTGGAGGAAGTGATCCCAGTATGCAGCACTTTTGGAAAGTGCCTGAAAACCATACCACAGGTTAACCCAAGCTTTGTGGGTGAAATTGGAACTCTTGGAAGCTGTTGGTGGTTGTGCTAGCACGAAGTCACAAGTCATTGTGACTGAGAGTTTGAGTGCACTGGCCTTGTTCAGACTCTTGATGACTCTAAATAATGTGCACTCTACCAGAAACTGTAACTAAGGTCCACTCAGCATAGTTGCAGTATAAACCCCAGATGGGCTCTATGGGTGTTGAACAAAGACACATATGCCTGAGCAGGTGTCTGCAACAGGGATTAGCTAGCTGCCCTTGTAGATGAGCATCCTCAGAAACAAGTGGCTATGTCATTTAGACCCAAGGGACTGGCAGTGAAAATCAGAGAAATATACCAAGCAGTAAACCAAGTTGTCCTTTTTTGTGGGGGCTGACACAATCGAGTGTGATTCCAGGAATCTTTTTGCTTCACAAGACACCTTGTGGATACCTGATATCATTGGGAGTGTGCAGGTGGCAGTTCTGCTTGGAACAGTTAATGCGCTGAGGAAAGTGTTTTGTCTCTAAGCTGAGGGTAGATGCTGAGATAGGATCATCATTAGCTGGCTGAAACATCAAGGAGAGGACATCATATCAAATCAGATCAAATCAATGATAAAAAAAAAAGCAATAATCTCTGAAATTGTTGGAATCATTCTAAAAACCTTTGTAAAAAGATAGGCATAATTGTAACGTCGATGAAGCATTGGAACTTGAATACTGAGAAGACTTGTTGTCACATGATCCCAAGTGACATTCACCATTCGGAAAGTCCATAAAATAAGAGCAAAATAACCCCAGCATCTTACTTATTATAAAACGCAGATTGTGTGTGTGTGTGTGTGTCTGTACGTTTATATATTGGATCGGATTTCCAACATTTTTCAACCGATTTCAACAAAACTTCACAGCACTACGTAAAATTACCTTGCGGTGGTTCTGACAGCACTAAAAATTGGAAAAACACAATTGTTTTTGCATGTAATCAATTTGAAAACACGATAAAACACGATTCTGTCACCAGAATGAAAGGGGGACAACTCATATAATTTATACTTATTATAAAACCCAAGTTGTTTGTGCGAGTGTGTGTGTGTTCATTTATATATGGAATTGGATTTCCTACATTTTTCAACAGATTTCAACAAAACTTCACTTTTTTTGGGCAAGTAGTGTTTCTTATTATTTTGTACACTTTTTTTCTTTATTTTTACATTCAGAGTGCTTTAAAAATTCCATTTACAAGACAATTGTTTATAATAAAATTCTATTCAATTGATAGACTCATAACGATTGAAAACAATGTTTTTGTTTGACCAATTCGTAAAAAACAAAAAAAAACAAAACAAAAAAACTAATTAAGACATGTGTGTCCATCAATCTTAAACAATAATCTTTGTCAATTTTATTTTTCAGTCTTTATGATGGTCAATACTTGATCTATCTCTTACTGTTACATCCCCGGGCAACGCCAGGCTCTACTGCTAGTAACTATTATTACTATAATACACTTTCTACTTTTTTTACTTAAATAAAAAGAATAAATGACAAATCGAAAACTATTACTACTACTATTACTACTAACCTCATTTATTTGTTTAACTACAAGGATCAAATAAAATTTCCAAGAAAAAGGCATGGCTACAAATAATAATAATAATAATAATAATGATGATGTAACTGGATGCAGGGTTGGTACAAAGGTCTTGTGTTCACCTCCCAAATCTATGAGAGGAAGCCCCACTCTACTATTTTCATAAAATAGCATTTATATAAAATACAAATGTTTATTGTAACCTAGTTATATACAATAAGGGATTTTATGCAATATAAGTGAACAATTCAACGAGAAAAATTGAAAATAAATGCAATGTATCTAAATACAAATTAGAGATGTCATAATAGATGAATCCATCTTAAATAAATCCACAATGTTTTGTGGCAATTTTTAACATAAAAAAACATTAAAAATTTACATTAAAAAGTTAATAATTTGACACATTGGATATGATAAAAATAATGCATTTTATTTTGTGTCTTTTTCATGACTTAGCCTGAACAAAAGAAATTTACAAATTTGGGTGAAGAAAAACACCCAGAATGACAACAAAATCCACAACAAAATTTTTAATTCTTTAATAATCAGTTGTGCTTGTTTAATTTATAATGTATATATGTAGGTAAATATATATGTATGTATGTAAGTAGAAAAAAGCAAACGTTGATAAAATAGTGAGGGTCACAAATCACTGCTTGGAACACTTAACCAGACTTAGGCCCCCAATAGAAGCATTTATAATGGCTGCACAAGACCAAAGCCTATTCACTGGGAATTATCAGGTAAACATAATAAACATTGTTGCTGTATTTGTACTCATAATGAACAAAGCAATGAAACCTATTCTGAAATTCCTTTTGAAAAGATGCAGACAAATTGAAATTCCCAGAAAAATAAAGACTATTTGACAAGGGCGGAATTTTGAAAAAAATTGCTGCTGAAGAAAGAGACTTGATGTCACTTAGTCTCTCCTCACCAACAACAACAACAACAACAACAACAACAACAACACCAACACTACTACCACTACCAGCATCACAATAACAATGGCAAAAAACAAGAACAAGAATTTGAAAAAATAGCAATGGCAGTTGGGTGCTTCATTGTAGTGTAACTGTCAATAAGCTGGACTTGTAGATCATTGTGAGCTCAAGCTTCATGAGTTGGCCTTGTAGCTTTGTACAGAAGTCAGTTAAACTTAGTAAACAACACTAAGTAGGTCACATTTTATAGCAACCAACCAATCATAACTAGGCATTAAGGACACGCCTCTTATCTAATGACACCCACCACAAACACTGATAAATTTAATCTGGAAGACATGTTTTATTTTATTTGTTTATAACTCTGTTTAGTTGGCTACTTCCTGATTATAGATAAGGAAACATTTTCTGTGCATTCTACAATCATTTCTTTTATTAAATGTGTTAAGTAATTACTTATATAGAAAAATCATCTGGTTCACACAACTCCCTAGTTTTTGAACAGGAGTAGATTTTCATCCCTTGTTTCCTGTTTAGGATTGGGTTTCCAGTTCCTTCTAAAGTCAACTTCAATGCTATACTTCTAACATATCTGCCTGAACTCTGAAATTTTATTTACTAATTATTTATTATTTTTTTCCTTCTCAATAGAAGTCGATAGGTTTGACTATCATCTGGTTCCCACACTTCCTTGGGCATTCAAACAGGAGATGTTTATCCCTTGGTTCCTGTTTAGGATAGGGTTTCTGGTTCCTGTTTAGGATAGGGTTTCTGGTTCCTTCTAAAGTCATCTCATTCACTTTCTCTCCTATTAGCCCCTTGCATTTTAGTCAATCAAATATTGTTTAATTTCTGGAATTCTGTTAAAAGCATTAGTGGCATTGAGAATCAGCTTAAAATTTTCCAAATCTCAATAATTATATCTAACGTTATAACATTTCAAAGAAAAGGTACAAATGAATAATATTGATAATGATATGTGATATATTATTAATTCAAGGTAGATATAAATAGTCTTTAGATATGTATACAAAAGAAGCTTTAGAATAAAAATCTGTAAAACTTGAAAATGAATTTGATACACCATGATTGAAATCAAGGACAAAAGCAATGGACAATTGAATTAAATATATTGAAAAATAAATATTTGTTGTGTAAAAATAAATACTTTTCTCATCATTAGGCTACAGGTTTATTAATAACCTTAGGTATTTATTAATGAATTAAGTGCATTGACAAGAAAGAAGACTATGTTGAAATTTTCAACATTAGCCTCAGTCAGTTATATGCCATGCA
Source organism: Acanthosepion lycidas (assembly GCA_963932145.1). Lineage (NCBI taxonomy): Eukaryota > Metazoa > Mollusca > Cephalopoda > Sepiida > Sepiidae > Acanthosepion > Acanthosepion lycidas. The sequence continues at coordinate 10,483,394 of OZ010603.1, forward strand.
TGATACACACTTATCTGTCAATATATAACTGACATGGCAGATATTTTCCTGCAGTAGGTTGCCATTTCTTTCTGCAGCAGACCAGTTTCTATAGAACCTAGTCTGTCCTGCTATTTACCCACAGCTGGGGGAGAAGAAAAGGATTCATACCTTTCCTAAGGGTATTAGCACATAAGTGGATGTAATGGATTTGACTGGAATCTGAATTCGGTTTTCCAATTCCTCAATCCGAGCAGCTATCTATTACTCCACTGTAGCCTACAGACTTATTAATGTACCTACATATTTATCATTGAATTAAGTGAATTGACAAAGAAAGAGATTATGTTGAAAATTAAATATTTGCCGTGTAAAATGAATACTTTTCTTATAATTAGGCTACTGACTTACTAATGTATCTAGGTATTCATCATTGAATTAAGTGCATTGACAAGGAATGTGATTATGCCACATCTTTTCAGCCTTTAGGTGATTGCAGCTCTTCACAGATTCCTTTTCTGGGAATCTGGGAATTGCCATGTACTCTTGGGAAAGACAGTGGAATGGTTTCCAAGTTGTACTTGGAGTAGTCATTCTAGACTGACTGCTACACAAAGCTAGAGAGCCTAGTCTACCCTGCTATTTCACTCATGAAAAGATGGATTCATGCCTTTCTCAAGGCCATTAATGCAAAAGTGAACATAAAAGACTGTAATACACCACATCCCTCATGTGTGCGCACACATACACACACGTGTGTGCATTTAGACAACAGTTTTTCTTTGAAACATGTTCCATTCAAAACAACAGAAATATTTTCTGGGTAATTTTAATCCATTTAAATGTTGAGATGCTTACTCAAGAATTATAACTTTTATTTCTTCTGCTATGTTGTGTTTGTAAACTATACACATTTATAAAACATTCAGTTTTAAAAGAAAAACACAAAAATCTTTTGAAGCAGTTAATTGCAGCCATGTTTGCAATCAATGGTATAACAGGGAGACAGAATTTGCAACCATGGATACTATAGAATCTAATAAAACAGGGTCATGCTCAATAAACTGAGTGGCAGCGCTTTACCAGAAAATAGGAAAAATATTTCCTGAGGAGAAATTTCAATAAAGTTAAATAGTGCCTAAAGGTTAAATCCACTTTGGCAGGAAGGGAGACAAGACTGCTACTGCCACTTCTTAGAACACATCCATTAAGCTGAGGAGTGGGAGTCTAATATCTTCAGAAATTTGTTAACCAAGGATGGTGAGTTCAATCTGAAGCAGGATTACAAGTCAACAAAATTAACACAATCTATGGTAATGTGCAAGAGAATTTGCAAGCCAGGATAATGTATAATCGATAGTAATGTGACAGATAGAATTTGCAACCAATGATAATGTACAAATGATGATAATGTTCAATCCTTGGTAATGTGACAAAGAGGTGGAATTTTTAATATATAATAGATTCTGTTTCTTTAAATCTACTTTCTTTCTTTCTTTCTTTTCACAGATACATATGTTTTCTTTCTCTTTCTATTAATCTTACTCACTTTTTCTTTTAGCTCACACACACATATACATACACAGTGAAAATTTTCCACTTCAAAAGGTCAAAAATGCATTTAATACTGACTGGTGCATTTTGTTCAACTTCTGACCTTTTTGTTAAAATTTGACCCAGGCCTAAATTAACTTTTTCAAGAAAATTCCAGAAAAAATCTAGTGAAATTTCATATTGAATTTCACAATTCCTGTTTACATTTTACTTACCATGTTCAGTTCTTGGCTATTTTTTAAAAAAATACATTAAGATGAATTTATAAAAAAGCTCGATGGCCTCATCTATGATTCAGGCGAGACAATTCAAATGAATGATTAAAAAAAAGTCACATCACTTAGAAGTAAATTATGGGAAAGACTGAGACTAATAATTTTGCGACACAAGCACTTTAAAACAAGAAAACTGTTAATAAAGATCAGAGAAACATCTCAACAATACAATTGTCTTATCTATTATCATACATGAAAAATATTATTATTATATATTTTATATATATATATTCCATATATGAATATTTGCTACTTCACTCTTATTTCTTCCATATTCCAATTGTAAGAAGAAAATTCTATTGAAACAGTTTTTTTCTTCTCAAGAATTGCTACTTTGTAAAACAGACTCCAGTGTAGATGGTTCCTCAAGTGCCACACAATGTTAACCTCTTCAGATTAAGGATCATTGTTATCTATCCTCCTTATCCTCATAATCATCACTTCCTACCACCTCCTCTTTCATTCACATCACACCATTTATCATAACCATTTAAGCAGTAAAGCACTACCTGGAGTGACTCTCGAGCTTTGTACTGAGTGAAATTTAATATAAAAATATATTGTGTGTTTGTGGATCTTATTTGAATGCTGGTTCATTGAGTTAAATTTAAGTTTGGAAAGGCAATGAGAACTAGAGGTCAAGTTTAAATAGGTCAAGTTTTGGCAATACTTCCAGCTTCCATTTCTAGAATACATGCATGGATTATTGCGTCGTGAGCCAATGCATGAGCATTCCATTGAGACATTACCAATGGGTCCTTTTACGAGAATAGAAGATTCATCTAGTGTCGTAGAATGACCTGCACCTGAAATTTATTTAAGTGAGAATGGTTTGTTCATTCCCAGTCCCACTCTATTGTCCAATGGCCGCTATCTGCTTTCTGGTGCAAAAGCTGCCTCAAGATAAGTGATGTGCAAGGATGCAAGTTATGTTTCAAAGTGACCTTCCCCTAGATAGGCTGCCTTGCAAGGTTCCAGAGCCTCTATCTGCCTATCAAGTTTTGCCTCCAAGCTGCTTTTGAATTCAGAGTTTTCCTTCTTCTAGACCAGTTGCCACCCAAGGCTAAAGAACCCAGTCTATCCTGCTATTTACCCATAGCTGGCATGGTGGAATAATGGATAGCAGCTCGGATTGAGGAATTGGAGAGCTGAGTTTAATTCCAGTTAGATCCATTACATTCACTTACGTACTAATACTCTTGGGAAAGGTATGGATCCTTTTTATTTCTAGAATAAATATATAATACCATACAAACAATATAAATATATTATATAAACAAAAACAAGAACAATAATAATAATACTAAGAGATCTGGATTTTGTCACAAAGATTAAGGAATTGGGACAAGAAATCTATAAATATCTAGGAATCAGTGAAGGAGATGTAATACAGCATGAAAGAAAAAGTGAGAAATGAATTCTACAGATGTGTGTGTCTGGTGGTAAATACAGTTTCAACATCCTTAATTAGACTAGGCATGGCGGAGTAACGGATAGCAGCTTGGATTGAGGAATAAGAGAGCCAAGTTCAAATTCCAGTTGAATCTATTACATTCACTTATGTGCTAATACCCTTGGGAAAGGTATGAATCCTCTTCTTCTCACCCCAGCTATGGGTAAATAGCAGGACAGACCGGGTTCTATAGCCTTGGATGGCCATTGGTCTACTACAGAAAGAAATGGCAACCTACTGTGGGAAAAAATCTGCTTCGTCAGTCATGTATCAAAAAATACATGATCACTTAACCATATATCATGCATGGCACATAACTGACTAAATTGGACCATTGCTGACATTAAGAGAATGGATGTCAAAGCAAGAAAGCTTCCCTGTTTCCACTGTATGTATCATCCTAAGGCTGATGTTGATTGTCTGTATGTGCCCAGATCCGAAGGAGGCAGAGGATTAGTTCAACTAGAACTGTCTTACAAAACCACAACAATCACTCTTCAAAGATACTTGGAAAATAAAGAAGACTGGATGATGATCTGTATAAAAGAACAGAGAATTATTTGCCAATGGTATCTTTATGTGATTTGGTTGTGTTTGTAATTGTAAGATGAACAAACAGATAGGCTATTACTGACAACACCTTTTTTTGTTGCATAATGGATAAAATTATTGATATGCAATTAAAAAGAAAATTCATAAAGTCAGTCAATGGTGCCCGAGTTTTGACTCAATCATTTCACTCTCTGTAACTTGCTTTCACCCTCAGTAAAAGCTTTTGTACTGACAACACATTTTGGTGGTTATTCCAATAGTTTTGTTCATTTATTTTGTTATATTATCCATTTTCTAAGTTGACTGCAGACACCTTCATCAAAGTCTATAAAACATGGGGAGTAACCTTGTTTAACAGAGAATCAGGCCAACCCAACAAGAGACCCAGAGTTGGTAGTATGTGGTGCAATAAGCATCCACATATTTTTCAGTTGAGGGAGGATATTCTACTTAGAGTAAATGGTGCTGACAAAATCTGCATATGAACAATACTGGACAAGTATTAGCCAATAGTCAATGTGGGTCTGGAACTAAGAGAGCTATATAACACCATGTTTTTCTCATTTGGAGGAAAGCACTCTCAGGCTGTTTTGTGTTGAGATGGAGTTTTGTGTCAGTCTACATTTACTTTACTTAGAAAACCAGACAAGATGAACATACCCTGTCTTATTGACGAATGAGATGTTGAAAAGGAAATTCAATTCAGAGTTGTCCTGCTACATTAGTTGTTCTATCAAAGCTAGAAAGTACCATACTATTTTACCCAGACCTCTAGGAAGTGCGGACAGAACAGATTCATGCTTTTCCCAAAGGCATTAGTACAAAAGAAACATGACTACCTCGGTCAGAATTTGAACCTGCGTTGCTAATTCCATTTTCTAGACTAATAACTGTTGACCATCTTTTTCCAATACAAAATTAATAAAACAGCCAAAATAAACTTCTTTACATTTATTTGTTCTTTATTTATTCTAAATTCTAGTTTTCTTATATTTCTCTTGCATTTATTTTCTCTTGAGTTCTCGACATTTTAGTTGTAAATATTCTCAAAGTACAATCCTTGTACATGCAGGAGGTACATTATAGCAGCAGGAGCAGCAGCAGTAGTATGTATTGAATAGTAAAGTTGTAACACGAGAGAAAATGGCTTACCTTCTGGTTGAAAATAGATTTGGAAAAGTATCCTGAAAAAGAAAATGGCAGCATTAAGAGTCATATATTTAAAAAAAACTATTGTTTTTTTTAAATATATGACTCTTAATGCTGCCATTTTGGATACTTTCATAAGACTCTTTTTTTGCACCTATGTAAATTTGACCCATCACTTAATCTACAAAAAGTGCTTGACAGGGCAATAGAGTAGTATGACTGTGGCAGTGTAGACATGTTTGTTGGATTGTTTAACTTACACTATGCTGCTGGGAAAGAAACAGATTAGGGAACTTTATTCCAATCATGAAGAAACTGACTACAAGAGTAAGCAGTGTGTTGGAATCCAACTACCCAGGTTTTTGTCGTTGAGTGTTGGGATTCCACACATTTAACAAAAACACATCTTTTAAATGAAACATAAAAAAGGTTATTCTCTGAAGTAAAAGTAGAAGCAGAATGTCAATTGAAATAACATTTCAGAAATGTACAATGACAATAAAATGTTCTATTTTCCTTGCAGTGAAGTTTGTTTTATAAAGTAATTATGTGTTCTTAGTGCAATGTGAAATGTGTGAAGTTTGTGAGTTTGTAGACAAAGGCCTATTAGGCAGTTGCTGTTTACTTCCTTCTATTATGTGTGTAGATAAGGCCTAAGTCAGCAGCTACTGGCTGTCATATCTTCCATTATGTATATGTATGCATGTGTAGATCAAACTGGTCTCCCATATTGTTTTGAACCTCAAGAAGCAGTATACTTTTATTTTTATATCCATAAGGGGATTCAAAATCTAATTTCATATAGAGGTGTGAATACAAGTTTTTCATTGGTTAGAAAATAATTTCCCACTGGTCCGCAGAAATATTTGCAGGAGTAATGAAGGGAGTTATTATTGTTATTTTCTAAATGGTCCCAAAATAACATGTTGTAGGTCTACAACTATGTTCACAAGTATTTTGGTGGTATTTGCCCTCGTAATTATTGTTTATCCAACAAACCTTCTGATGGGATTTTATTGGTTAAAAATATATATAGGATTTAATTCCTATAAATGCTCTCTCTAACGTTGGGTGTTAACCAATCTAAAAGAGAGAAAACTGATTTGTAAACTGTGGAGAAGGCAACGGGAAGCCACTCCACTATCTTTCCAAAGAAGTCATGGCAATTCACAGATAATAAAGAAAAAGGAACCTGTAGAGATTCATGATCACTTATCTAGAGAATGGAGATAACATTTAAATAAAACGTTAGTATAAAAGTATTTTTTAATATTTCTTTAATAAAGCATTTTATGCCGATAGAATGGAAGCATTAAATGTATTTTTACAGAATTAATTTAAAGTACAAAACCAAACGCTGACTAGTGAATCCATATTCAGATTTTATAATTTTGTCAGTTTTCAATTTTACGTTCAAATGTTTCATACTGTCGAGTTATCTCCCTTGAATTATTTCATATTCATTCCAATATTTCTATCTTATAGAAAAAATAGTAAGAATTACTCCCCTTCGTTTCATGTGAAAATATTTTCGTTTTTAACTTCAATCTTTTTTTTAATAAGAACAATTACAATGGGTGTAAGTTGCGACTGATACAATTGTGAGTTAAATTTTGTTTACGTTAAATTACATATCGAATTATACACAACTTATAAAATGAAAAATATTTAAATTCAAAATTCAGAGAATTCATTTTGAAAAAAAGAAAATTATAATATTTTGCAAATACAAGACAGACTAGCTCAGAGACAGTGTTACAAACTTTAGAACCCATATTACCAAGCTTTGATTAGTGATTTACTACGGAAGTTCAACACTGAAAATTGTTTTACATTTAGTTTGGTATATTAAAGGGAGGTAACTCCAAGCCTAACATTTTGGTTGTCTGGAAATCGGCAGAGATTTTTTTTTTAAATTGAGTTCACCCCAAGTAAAGTAATAAACTAACTTAGTAAAGCCACAAAGACACAAGGGGCTACTACTGGATGTGGAAGAATTAGAAAACAGAAACATTACTAAGAAGCGAGAAGAAAAGAAGGGTAACCAGGAGGACAATAGTGATTGACATTGGTCATTGCTTTTCGTTCCTTTTCGGAAATATCAGGTTATGTCCCAGATAACGCTAAAAAAGTGGTATACCCTGGAGAAAAAAGGTCCCCAAATTGATAAAAAAATTTTTTAACGTGTAAATGTTTATGTTAAAATTAAAGAGGGAAGACCAAAGTATTTTTTGAATATTTTTTCAGATTTTTTAATCCTTCCTATAAATTTTAAAAATTTTATTTAAAAATCTCGTTTTTCTTGAATAAAAAAAACATCAGTAAAATTGATTATCGACATTTCTGCCCGAATTTGTAAAAAAAAAAAATCAAATCAAAATTAGTTAAAAAAAAATTCAGTTACACCTTTTTTTTTTGTTATCTTAGGAAATTCAGAATGATTAAAGTATACTTAATGTAATTTGAAAGAAACATTACTTACTTTTTTAGCAGAAAACTTTTTAAGAGAGATATTTCCAACCGTCGTACTTGCGCGTGTGCGTGATTGAGGGGTGTTAATTGATGGGTGTCAATATATTGACAACTTACGTCAAGGGAATTTATCGTACGGTAGCACAGAAGTGATGTAATTCGTTCTAATTTTAAGTGAACCTGGTTAGTAAATTAAAAAAAAAAAGTAACTCAATTTTTTTTTGTTTTTTAACCTTACGTTTGAAGAAAGATTTCTGCACTGAAAATAACATTTATGAAAAAAAAAAATCAAATTTTACAAGTAAAAATAAAACAGTAACATTTTTTTAAATTGAGTTATACATATTTTATTTACTAATAAAATTAATATTGAAATGCTATGCAATCGATTTCAAATTTTGCTGTGTTCTTAACTGAATGAATGCAAAGCAATTTCTGAAGTAAAAAGAACTTGCTTCTATCAAGAGAAAGAAGTCTACCTCGTGACATTATTTCAAAGCTGTGCATCCATACTTTCGTTGGAGACGATTTTAAGTACAATTTTGGAATATTAAAAAATTATTTTAAAAATGTTAACAGTTGTCAAATTTTAATGAGCTTTCAAATTTATGATCTTTAAAAAGTAGGGAACATAATATGTTATTTTCATAAGGCTTCATACATAAACTTAATTTTAAAATATATAACAACATTTTGTCATATTGTGTATTTAAAATAGAAAAAAAGAAAAAATTATTGTAAAAATTCATTTTTCATCAAAATTTGTTTTTTTTCAGATAAGAATTACCGTAGTATATGTTATTCAGAAAAGTCATAAAAAGTTTTTTGAATTAAATATTGCCTTAGTTTTATTGGGTTTTGTATGTTTACAATTGAGGTAAAAGTTTGGACAATTTTTGCACATATTTTTACCAAAAAAAATCGATGATTTAGAATCTTCAGAGTCTTGTGCATTTAATTGAAAAAAATTATCAGGCTTTGAAAATAAATTTTTGAAGTTTTCATAAAATTAAGTTTGAGGGGTGTAACAGATATAAAAAAAAATATTTATACCATGACTTTCAAAAAGACAAACATTTCTAAAATAATTTCATTCATTTGTGAATAAGTTTTGAAAGCTTAATTAAAATCCAACAAGTACTTGATTTTTGCAAGATTTTCCAAATCAATGTGTTTTTTTCAACTGAAAACAGTGAAAAACAAGTAAATGTTATTGTTAATATTACCTAAAAAATTAAAAAAAAACAAGATTTTCAACCTAAATTTAAAAAATGCTGCAAATGAAAAAAAAAAAATTTTAAATAATTAAAAAATACCTTGGTCTTCCTTCTTTAATTTTAACATAAACACTTACACGTTACAATTTTTTTTTATCAATTTGGGGACCTTTTAGCGTTACCTGGGACGTACCTAGGTTAAACTTTTTTTTAATCTTCTCCCTGGTTCATACCAGCAAGTTCTGCTATTATAGCCCAAAGGAACAGCTATTTCTGGCTATTTCAATGTGATAGTTCGCATCATAACAGAAGAGTAAGACTATTTGTGGCTGCATGTAAATGTGTTCTCGAACAAGCCACTAAGTCCATGCTGAGAAAATGAAACACCGTAAATTGCCTCTCTAACAAAAAAAAAAAATGTTAATTTTTTTTTCAACACGTCTATGTTTCATTTTAACAAACAAAGAATTTATTATTTTTCAAAATTTGACAATGCTCTCAAGAATGAGTAATTAATTAATTCGTAGCCAGGTAAAAATGACAGAAAATTAAAATGGATTTTTGTTTCACTATGTATGTGTTAAAAAAAACAATTCATTTTCATTAAAGTACACTTTTCAGCGCATAAAGTAATTTTTTTTTCAAAATATATTAAATAAACATTTAAATTTTAAATTTTCTAAAAATAAATTAAAAAAAAAGTGTAACTGTTTTTTTGGCAGAATTTTAAACGGAAAAATTAACTTTTGTTTATAAAATTGAAAAAAATAGCTGATGATCGATTTTTCCGAAAAAAAAAAACATGAATTAAACGACAATTTTGGACATGCTCGAAATGATTAAAAAATAATCAAAAAATACTTTGATCTTTCCTCTTGAGTCTTGATTATAACATAAACAGTTAGACAAATAAAAATTATTTTCGTCAAATTTACTAAGGCTATGCTCATTTTCCGGCGATCTCATGTTGGTACCTATTCAAATTCATGTCTGTGTGTCACTGTTTACTGTGTGTGCGGTATTTAGTGGAAAATGTTCATTATCCTTGAACTAATGCGATTGCATCGATAGTAGTTTAAACTACTATCCATGCAACTGCATCTATCTATCTATCTATCTAGTGTTATTTTGAAATACTTAAAAATACTGTTTTTAAAGCCAAAGTTATTAGTTCTTCAGTCGTTTGCTGATAAGGAGGCATTTAGAGGCTTTGTGATAGAGTGCTTTTCAGAGACACTTACACAGTGATAGACCGTTAATAGCAGAATTAATAATATGAAGAAAGTTATTTTTCACTTTAACTCATGTTTATTTCGAAGTTTCGTGGCTGTATGCGTCTAAATCACTCGTCGGAAAAGAGTTAATTTGCCGCCGCTGTCTTTCGCTTCTCTTGTTCGTTGTGTAATTTTGGCTTCAAAAACAGTATTTTTAAGTATTTCAAAATAACACTAGAGATAGATAGATAGATGCAGTTGCATGGATAGTAGTTTTTTAGTTTTTATCTATTTCCTTTTTTTCCCTTTTGTTGATTGATTGTTGACTTCTCTTCCTCTTTTTTTCCCTCTATTTTTTCTCTTTTATTTCTTTCCTCACGTTCGTTCGTCTCCGGTTATTGTTGGCCATTTAATTTGGTTTGGATGGACTGTGGAGCAACGGATAGCGCTCGGATTTGCTAATAACCTTTTTGGGAAAGGTATGAATCCTCTTCTTCTCCACCCCACTCCCCCCAGCTTTGGATGGCAACTGGTCTACCGCTGAAAGAAATGGCAACCTACTGCGGGAACAAATCTACCTCGTCAGTCATGTATCGAAAGATACATGATCGCCTAAGCGTGTATCTGATTATATTTTTGTAATTTTGTGTGTGTGTACGTATGTTTGTGCAGGTGTATGTCTATGCGCGCGCCTACGTATGTCTGTGTGTGTGCGTACGTGGATACGCACACACAAGCACGCAACCACCCACCGTCCTATCATATCCCAAATCCCTACTCCTGTTTAACAGCTAACCAATGCTATTAATCAAATAATTACACAATTTATACCCAATAAATACAGCATTAAATCAACACACGAACTATTTCAAATTCTAAAAACACAAAAACCTAGTCAGGGAAACAATAGATACAATCAAAAAGAATATCTACAACAATCCATCTCTCTCTCCATTAAGAATTAATCCTAATACTTGTTATGGTAATTTACCCACGCACGCATGGACACTCCCAGCTATAAATACGAGCAAATACTGCCTTTTGGAGAGGGAAGTTTCCAGCAGTCAGCTCTGTCAGTCGGACCGAACATTCTTGCTGTAACATTCTCGTTTGTATATGCTTGTATTACTGTTAATATATTTGTTTAACTCAATTCCTCGCTTGTGTCTTTATTTCTGGCCCTAAGAAGGCGACAACGATATTTTAAGAAAACTACTCTTGATGTGCACCACAGAATTTCATTTCTATGACCATCAAATTAACATATACGTACAATGCGATGGTGTTTCTATGGGTTCCATCCTGGGATCAACATTTAGCAACTTCTACATGACTTACCGAGAAAATAACCCTCCATTTACCTAAGATCTGCAGATGACCTTCTCATTTTAGTCAAAAACCTAGACGAAATACATGAACTACAAAAAACTTTAAAATAACTTCGTACTTAATTTCACATGCGAACTTAAAAACGACAATAAAATCCCATTTCTTGATGTATTGATAAAAACTAATAATAATATATTTACTACCCCACTTATAAAAAAAATAACAACTAGCATAAACATGTGCACTCTCAACTATGAAAATGAATGTCCTATTACAAAATAGCTATTATACGAAACTTTATAAACGTTGCAAACGCAAACTCTTGAACGACAAAGCTTTTCTATACTGAATTAAAACATATTAAACAAACCTTCATTAATAATGACTTTCCTAATTACATCGTTGATGAACAAATTAGACGAGATATTGGGAATATTAACATAAATAAAAATGAACAGAATACGTTCTCAAATAACTGTAAACATATCAAACTTCTATACCGTAACCAAATATATTCTAACTATAAGCAGGAGGAAAAATTCTAAAATGACTCATAAACACTAATATATCCTCCCTTGGTCCAAGTAAAAAAAAAAAATTAATTATATACTATAGTGAAGTATTGAGGGATAATGGCGAAGAAACACACGTGTTATATTTAACGAAACAAGATGAGGAATTTATTTACAGATTTACACATTTGATTGTCAGTAGCTTGTTTCAGGAAAAGGAATCAAATATGTAAAGTTCATAGTTTCGATGAATTGTTAGGAAGAGAAAATGTTCATATTAAATCATCTGACACAAAGTAATATTCCAAAATGTTTAAAGCAAATTGAAAGAATTCGTTTTTCATATAAAAGTTATACGGTTGTATTCAACATGAATGAAAAATATATTTTAAGGTACTTAGCTTTGGAGTTGAACAGAGTTCTTTGAAATTGCCCTGCTCTCATTAGAGGCTGATAATGTATCCGCGTGTAATTTGACACCGGCGTTATTCAGACGCGTGGAACTCTGGCTCTTTGCCTCCTGTTTCTTTCAGTTTTTTTTTCCCCCTCTGTCTTGATTCAACTTTCTCTGCCCGTTTATACAAAAAAAAGTGATTTCATATCGGCTCGTTACTTTTTTCTCAGTTTGTAAGCAGCTCCCTTTTCCATTGGTCAAAATAAATTTTCGCATAGGCTCTTTAAACTTTGCCTTGGTCTTTTCTTCAGCTCTGGGCCAATCCCTTTTTCCATTGGTAAAAAAATAATTTCACATAGGCTCGTTAAACTTTGCCTTGATCTTTTCTTCACCTCTGAGCCAATCCCTTTTTGTATTGGTCAATATAAATTTTCGCATAGACTCGCGAATTTGAAAACAGTAGAGAAAAGAGAGTTATTTTTATTTCATATTCACCACATCACTTCCCTTCCCAGATTTGACGGAGTTTGTTTTAGTACACGAATAAGTCAATAATTCAATAGTAGTGGTATATATTGTCGCTTTTCCAAGTAACCAACCTTCCAGACTTAGTTTTTGTTTTCCTTTATTGTTTTGTCTCCATAGTCTTGTCGATCTTTGGTGAAGTATCTCTTTGTGCTGGTATTGCTATTTATAATGTATAATTATTTTTCGCCGTTTCTGAGGCAACCGTTGGTTTTAATCTATCTATGGAAACATTGCTGTTGACATCTTCTGCAGTTGTAATAGTGAAGTACTTACTGCGGTTAACTACTTAGCTTAGATATGGCACAAGGCCGAAAGTATGGGGCACCCAATGAGGATCGAACTCACTACTCAGTCGTAACTGTTCTAGCGAGACAGGCTTGCTAACCATTACACCACACCGAGGTGATATATATATATATATATATATATATATATATATATATATATATATATATATATATATATATATATATATATATATATATATATATATATATATATATATATATATATATATATATATATATATATATATATATATATATATATATATTAAAAATATGGTTCCATCGCTACACAGGAATTACCTTGATTCAAATCCGAAACTAAAATGTTTGATTTGATTATAAAATTAAATTTAAAAACATAGTCTCGTTCCATTCTCAAGCGAGTTTTGGAATAACCTATTAAGAAATTTTCTTAATTTATAAGCAGGATCTTAAGTTGTTAAGATTACGGAAAAATCCAATCATTTTCATAAGGGTTTTAATTTCCCTAGACAACTTATATATCAAATATAAGTTATTTTCAAAATCAGGTTAAATTAAGGTGGGGTAGGGGTGCCTGTTCATAAACAATGACATCGGTTTTTCGCGCTGTCATCTAGGTTTTTCAATGATAAAATTTTTTGCATTTTTGTTTGTTCGCTTAATTTATAATTTTATGTACAAAGATTTCTTAAAAGGGTCGTCTGAATATGACTGTCGTATTTTTAATATCTAAAATCTATTCCTACAAATTTAAAGTACTGTTCCTACTTCTAATAACTAATAGACTATACGTTATTTTTTACAAATATTAGAATTACATTCGTATTTAAAAATTATTAATCAAAGATCAAGTATAAATATATATGTTTCATCTCTTTTAAACATTATTTAAGGAAAATATGTGACAGTGTCTGCAAAAAATAGCTATCTCATTTCTTTGATTAAGTAAATTTTTATTTTTTTAGAAAGTTAATTATGCATAATTTTTCATGTATGCACAAAGGACATGGGTCATTTAATGACCTACAAGCTCTAGCTCTTTTTATTAATTTCCATTTTACTGTTGGTGTTTTTTGGTTTCTTTTAAGTGCCAGAAATATTTAGATAGGGACGTTTGATTTTTGTATTTATTATTTTTAAAGGATATTTGATGTTAATTCCAAAGTTTTTTGAATTCATGCTTTGTGTATCCAATGTAGATTTTAACTATGTGTGGATCTTCAATAGATGAAATAATACATTGATAAATCATTTATTATTGAGAGGACAGTTTTGAGGATTTCTACAGTTACATAATTTTTTCTTATCGTTATTTCTTTTTTATTTTAGGATCTATATTTTTTTTATTTTGGTCTAAGAGTTTACTCAAGATATTAGCATTATGTTTCTTAATGATCATTTCTCAGTTTTCAGTACAACTGTAACTTAATTTTAGGATATTTTTATTAAAAAATGTACTGAGTTTACTATCTCTAGGAAAACGTTTATCAATTAATGCAAGGAATTTTTGTCCTAATTTTTTTCTTACGATTTAGTTGTATGGTGGTGAATACCAAATGATTTTTCTATTTTTGTTTTTACCTATGGTGCCTATTTTCATTTTTTTTATATATATGAGTTTTTGGCATTTATAACCACTATTCTATAGAGCTTTATTATAGAAATTACTATGTTCATAGAATATTTTCTCATTTGATGAATTTGTACTTATTAGGTTGGTGTCGTTTTCCCACATAGTAACATATGTGAGAAAACGACATTATTTTTACACCAACCTAATATTTCCTTTTCGATAGATAAAGGTATATGCTTAATCATAGATGGGGGATGATTAGACTTAGGGTGTATATACAAAGGATTAGTACTGGGCTTTTTGTAAGGTCTAGAGTACAACGGCCGAAAACTTTGTAATAAATATGGCGACAAAGATGAGGACAATAGTCCGAATAATGTAATGTACATAATACCTCATCTCAGAAATATAGACTAATACTTTGGTCTTTCTTCTTTAAATAGATTTGGCGACAAAAATGAGGAAAATAGTCCGAATAATCTAAATAGTGTACCAAAGTATTTTTTGATTATTTTATTAAATTTTTCCATTATTTTTAGAACATTCGAACTTTTGATTACAAAATCTTTTTTCTATCTGCATCAGCGGAACTAATATAAAATAACATACCAAATTTTAGCGCATTTTTTTTTTTTTTTTGCAGTGTCAGACATTAATTTGGACAATCTTGCAAGAATAAAAAAATTGTCGGGTTTTACTGAAATTTTCAGAAACTATCTACAAATGATTGAAATTGTTTTAAATCTGCTTTTATTTTTTAGAAAGTCATAGTAAAAAATTTTTTTTAATCTTTTAAAACTATTTTTATGAAAATTTTAGAAATTCAACGCTGTGCGTTTTAATGATTATATTAGTTAAAAGTAAAAGTCGTTGAAGAACATGCTTAAAAAAAAAAAAAATATATAGAACCAAATGAAAAATTAATTTTTACAACAATTATTTTCTTTTTTTGTATTTCTTAATTTCTTTTATTAGGTTGGTGCAAAAATAATGTCGTTTTCTAACACATGTTACTATGTGAGAAAACGATATTATTTTTGCACCAACTAATACAATTTTACATTAAAATTAATTAAAATTAATTATCAAACCTGAGCCGTTTAGGCAATGGTGTTATTAAGTAGATCTATCTTTACAGATCATAAATTTTAAAGTTTATTACAATCTGCAAACCATCAGTATTTAAAATAGAAGTTTACATAGTTTTTTGTGTGCATAAAAACGATTTTATTTAAAATGTATGGATAACCATAAGAAGCATGACTACCATAAAATGTCTCGTAGTTTAAGAGTTGTTTCCCCTGACGCCCTCAGAAATTTGGCTATCAAGCGAACACATGTTGAGAAATTCCTAAAATTTTTTATTTGTAGTTACTGTTTTATAGCGAGAGCCATCAATTATTTTTTTGTTTCAAGTAACTTCTTGAAACGAAAAAAATAATTAACAGAACTGAAATAAAAAGTTTGACCTAGAGCTGAGAGAGAGAGAGAGAGAGTGAGGGGGGAGAGAGGGAGAGAGGGGGGGGGAGAGAAACGACGCAGAAGCAACGACATTGTCATTACATTATTTTATTTTTTATACCTTTTTCTATAATTTCTTTGAATTTGTGTACTGATTGAATTTTATTGCCTTCAGTGAGTCTTCAATTAAGAAATAACCCCCGAGAAGGAAAACCTCCAGGCTTTGAATTTTGAAAGACAATCTAATAAAATATGACAAAGTACCATTTTATTTTTTTTTTTAAATCATTTTTCAATAACTTTTTTGAATTTGTGTAAAACTGCCTTCAGTGAATCATACTTCAATGATATTTTTTCTTTCACTTGTTTGAATGTATTTTGTTTTTGTTTTTTTCTTTCAATGAAGAATATTTACAATGACTTTTAGTCCATTATTTGTATTTTCTTTCAATGAAGAATATTTACAATGACTTTTAGTCCATTATTTGTTTTTTTCTTTCAATGAAGAATATTTACAATGACTTTTAGTCCATTATTTGTTTTTTTCTTTCAATGAAGAATATTTACAATGACTTTTAGTCCATTATTTGTTTTTTTCTTTCAATGAAGAATATTTACAATGACTTTTAGTCCCTTATTTGTTTTTTTCTTTCAATGAAGAATATTTACAATGACTTTTAGTCCATTATTTGTTTTTTTCTTTCAATGAAGAATATTTACAATGACTTTTAGTCCCTTATTTGTTTTTTTCTTTCAATGAAGAATATTTACAATGACTTTTAGTCCATTATTTGTTTTTTTCTTTCAATGAAGAATATTTACAATGACTTTTAGTCCATTATTTGTTTTTTTCTTTCAATGAAGAATATTTACAATGACTTTTAGTCCATTATTTGTTTTTTTCTTTCAATGAAGAATATTTACAATGACTTTTAGTCCATTATTTGTTTTTTCTTTCAATGAAGAATATTTACAATGACTTTTAGTCCATTATTTGTTTTTTTCTTTCAATGAAGAATATTTACAATGACTTTTAGTCCATTATTTGTTTTTTTCTTTCAATGAAGAATATTTACAATGACTTTTAGTCCATTATTTGTTTTTTTCTTTCAATGAAGAATATTTACAATGACTTTTAGTCCATTATTTGTTTTTTTCTTTCAATGAAGAATATTTACAATGACTTTTAGTCCATTATTTGTTTTTTTCTTTCAATGAAGAATATTTACAATGACTTTTAGTCCATTATTTGTTTTTTTCTTTCAATGAAGAATATTTACAATGACTTTTAGTCCATTATTTGTTTTTTTCTTTCAATGAAGAATATTTACAATGACTTTTAGTCCATTATTTGTTTTTTTCTTTCAATGAAGAATATTTACAATGACTTTTAGTCCATTATTTGTTTTTTTCTTTCAATGAAGAATATTTACAATGACTTTTAGTCCATTATTTGTTTTTTTCTTTCAATGAAGAATATTTACAATGACTTTTAGTCCATTATTTGTTTTTTTCTTTCAATGAAGAATATTTACAATGACTTTTAGTCCATTATTTGTTTTTTTCTTTCAATGAAGAATATTTACAATGACTTTTAGTCCATTATTTGTTTTTTTCTTTCAATGAAGAATATTTACAATGACTTTTAGTCCATTATTTGTTTTTTTCTTTCAATGAAGAATATTTACAATGACTTTTAGTCCATTATTTGTTTTTTTCTTTCAATGAAGAATAGTTACAATGACTTTTAGTCCATTATTTGTTTTTTTCTTTCAATGAAGAATAGTTACAATGACTTTTAGTCCATTATTTGTTTTTTTCTTTCAATGAAGAATATTTACAATGACTTTTAGTCCATTATTTGTTTTTTTCTTTCAATGAAGAATATTTACAATGACTTTTAGTCCATTATTTGTTTTTTTCTTTCAATGAAGAATATTTACAATGACTTTTAGTCCATTATTTGTTTTTTTCTTTCAATGAAGAATATTTACAATGACTTTTAGTCCATTATTTGTTTTTTTCTTTCAATGAAGAATATTTACAATGACTTTTAGTCCATTATTTGTTTTTTTCTTTCAATGAAGAATATTTACAATGACTTTTAGTCCATTATTTGTATTTTCTTTCAATGAAGAATAGTTACAATGACTTTTAGTCCCTTATTTGTTTTTTTCTTTCAATGAAGAATATTTACAATGACTTTTAGTCCATTATTTGTTTTTTTCTTTCAATGAAGAATATTTACAATGACTTTTAGTCCATTATTTGTTTTTTTCTTTCAATGAAGAATATTTACAATGACTTTTAGTCCATTATTTGTTTTTTTCTTTCAATGAAGAATATTTACAATGACTTTTAGTCCATTATTTGTTTTTTTCTTTCAATGAAGAATAGTTACAATGACTTTTAGTCCATTATTTGTTTTTTTCTTTCAATGAAGAATATTTACAATGACTTTTAGTCCATTATTTGTTTTTTTCTTTCAATGAAGAATATTTACAATGACTTTTAGTCCATTATTTGTTTTTTTCTTTCAATGAAGAATATTTACAATGACTTTTAGTCCATTATTTGTTTTTTTCTTTCAATGAAGAATATTTACAATGACTTTTAGTCCATTATTTGTTTTTTTCTTTCAATGAAGAATATTTACAATGACTTTTAGTCCATTATTTGTTTTTTTCTTTCAATGAAGAATATTTACAATGACTTTTAGTCCATTATTTGTTTTTTTCTTTCAATGAAGAATATTTACAATGACTTTTAGTCCATTATTTGTTTTTTTCTTTCAATGAAGAATATTTACAATGACTTTTAGTCCATTATTTGTTTTTTTCTTTCAATGAAGAATATTTACAATGACTTTTAGTCCATTATTTGTTTTTTTCTTTCAATGAAGAATATTTACAATGACTTTTAGTCCATTATTTGTTTTTTTCTTTCAATGAAGAATATTTACAATGACTTTTAGTCCATTATTTGTTTTTTTTTTTCAATGAAGAATATTTACAATGACTTTTAGTCCATTATTTGTTTTTTTCCTTCAATGAAGAATATTTACAATGACTTTTAGTCCATTATTTGTATTTTCTTTCAATGAAGAATAGTTACAATGACTTTTAGTCCCTTATTTGTTTTTTTCTTTCAATGAAGAATATTTACAATGACTTTTAGTCCATTATTTGTTTTTTTCTTTCAATGAAGAATATTTACAATGACTTTTAGTCCATTATTTGTTTTTTTCTTTCAATGAAGAATATTTACAATGACTTTTAGTCCATTATTTGTTTTTTTCTTTCAATGAAGAATATTTACAATGACTTTTAGTCCATTATTTGTTTTTTTCTTTCAATGAAGAATATTTACAATGACTTTTAGTCCATTATTTGTTTTTTTCTTTCAATGAAGAATATTTACAATGACTTTTAGTCCATTATTTGTTTTTTTCTTTCAATGAAGAATATTTACAATGACTTTTAGTCCATTATTTGTTTTTTTCTTTCAATGAAGAATAGTTACAATGACTTTTAGTCCATTATTTGTTTTTTTCTTTCAATGAAGAATAGTTACAATGACTTTTAGTCCATTATTTGTTTTTTTCTTTCAATGAAGAATATTTACAATGACTTTTAGTCCATTATTTGTTTTTTGCTTTCAATGAAGAATAGTTACAATGACTTTTAGTCCATTATTTGTTTTTTTCTTTCAATGAAGAATAGTTACAATGACTTTTAGTCCATTATTTGTTTTTTTCTTTCAATGAAGAATATTTACAATGACTTTTAGTCCATTATTTGTTTTTTTCTTTCAATGAAGAATATTTACAATGACTTTTAATCCATTATTTGTTTTTTTCTTTCAATGAAGAATATTTACAATGACTTTTAGTCCATTATTTGTTTTTTTCTTTCAATGAAGAATAGTTACAATGACTTTTAGTCCCTTATTTGTTTTTTCTTTCAATGAAGAATATTTACAATGACTTTTAGTCCATTATTTGTTTTTTCTTTCAATGAAGAATATTTACAATGACTTTTAGTCCCTTATTTGTTTTTTTCTTTCAATGAAGAATATTTACAATGACTTTTAGTCCATTATTTGTTTTTTTCTTTCAATGAAGAATATTTACAATGACTTTTAGTCCATTATTTGTTTTTTTCTTTCAATGAAGAATATTTACAATGACTTTTAGTCCATTATTTGTATTTTCTTTCAATGAAGAATAGTTACAATGACTTTTAGTCCCTTATTTGTTTTTTTCTTTCAATGAAGAATATTTACAATGACTTTTAGTTCCTTATTTGTTTTTTTCTTTCAATGAAGAATATTTACAATGACTTTTAGTCCATTATTTGTTTTTTTCTTTCAATGAAGAATATTTACAATGACTTTTAGTTCCTTATTTGTTTTTTTCTTTCAATGAAGAATATTTACAATGACTTTTAGTCCATTATTTGTTTTTTTCTTTCAATGAAGAATATTTACAATGACTTTTAGTCCATTATTTGTTTTTTTCTTTCAATGAAGAATATTTACAATGACTTTTAGTTCCTTATTTGTTTTTTTCTTTCAATGAAGAATATTTACAATGACTTTTCGTCCATTATTTGTTTTTTTCTTTCAATGAAGAATATTTACAATGACTTTTAGTTCCTTATTTGTTTTTTTCTTTCAATGAAGAATATTTACAATGACTTTTAGTCCCTTATTTGTTTTTTTCTTTCAATGAAGAATATTTACAATGACTTTTAGTCCATTATTTGTTTTTTTCTTTCAACGAAGAATATTTACAATGACTTTTAGTCCATTCTTTGTTTTTTTCTTTCAATGAAGAATATTTACAATGACTTTTAGTCCATTATTTGTATTTTCTTTCAATGAAGAATAGTTACAATGACTTTTAGTCCCTTATTTGTTTTTTTCTTTCAATGAAGAATATTTACAATGACTTTTAGTCCCTTATTTGTTTTCTTCTTTCAATGAAGAATATTTACAATGACTTTTAGTCCATTATTTGTTTTTTTCTTTCAATGAAGAATATTTACAATGACTTTTAGTCCCTTATTTGTTTTTTTCTTTCAATGAAGAATATTTACAATGACTTTTAGTCCATTATTTGTTTTTTTCTTTCAATGAAGAATATTTACAATGACTTTTAGTCCATTATTTGTATTTTCTTTCAATGAAGAATAGTTACAATGACTTTTAGTCCCTTATTTGTTTTTTTCTTTCAATGAAGAATATTTACAATGACTTTTAGTCCATTATTTATTTTTTCTTTCAATGAAGAATAGTTACAATGACTTTTAGTCCCTTATTTGTTTTTTTCTTTCAATGAAGAATATTTACAATGACTTTTAGTCCATTATTTGTTTTTTTCTTTCAATGAAGAATATTTACAATGACTTTTAGTCCATTATTTGTTTTTTTCTTTCAATGAAGAATATTTACAATGACTTTTAGTCCATTATTTGTATTTTCTTTCAATGAAGAATAGTTACAATGACTTTTAGTCCCTTATTTGTTTTTTTCTTTCAATGAAGAATATTTACAATGACTTTTAGTCCCTTATTTGTTTTTTTCTTTCAATGAAGAATATTTACAATGACTTTTAGTCCATTATTTGTTTTTTTCTTTCAATGAAGAATATTTACAATGACTTTTAGTCCATTATTTGTTTTTTTCTTTCAATGAAGAATATTTACAATGACTTTTAGTTCCTTATTTGTTTTTTTCTTTCAATGAAGAATATTTACAATGACTTTTAGTCCATTATTTGTTTTTTTCTTTCAATGAAGAATATTTACAATGACTTTTAGTCCATTATTTGTTTTTTTCTTTCAATGAAGAATATTTACAATGACTTTTAGTTCCTTATTCGTTTTTTCTTTCAATGAAGAATATTTACAATGACTTTTAGTCCATTATTTGTTTTTTTCTTTCAATGAAGAATATTTACAATGACTTTTAGTTCCTTATTTGTTTTTTCTTTCAATGAAGAATATTTACAATGACTTTTAGTCCATTATTTGTTTTTTTCTTTCAATGAAGAATATTTACAATGACTTTTAGTTCCTTATTTGTTTTTTTCTTTCAATGAAGAATATTTACAATGACTTTTAGTCCATTATTTGTTTTTTTCTTTCAATGAAGAATATTTACAATGACTTTTAGTCCATTATTTGTTTTTTCTTTCAATGAAGAATATTTACAATGACTTTTAGTCCATTATTTGTTTTTTTCTTTCAATGAAGAATATTTACAATGACTTTTAGTCCATTATTTGTTTTTTTCTTTCAATGAAGAATATTTACAATGACTTTTAGTTCCTTATTTGTTTTTTTCTTTCAATGAAGAATATTTACAATGACTTTTAGTCCATTATTTGTTTTTTTCTTTCAATGAAGAATATTTACAATGACTTTTAGTCCATTATTTGTTTTTTCTTTCAATGAAGAATATTTACAATGACTTTTAGTCCATTATTTGTTTTTTCTTTCAATGAAGAATATTTACAATGACTTTTAGTCCATTATTTGTTTTTTTCTTTCAATGAAGAATATTTACAATGACTTTTAGTCCATTATTTGTTTTTTTCTTTCAATGAAGAATATTTACAATGACTTTTAGTTCCTTATTTGTTTTTTCTTTCAATGAAGAATATTTACAATGACTTTTAGTCCATTATTTGTTTTTTTCTTTCAATGAAGAATATTTACAATGACTTTTAGTTCCTTATTTGTTTTTTCTTTCAATGAAGAATATTTACAATGACTTTTAGTCCATTATTTGTTTTTTTCTTTCAATGAAGAATATTTACAATGACTTTTAGTCCATTATTTGTTTTTTTCTTTCAATGAAGAATATTTACAATGACTTTTAGTTCCTTATTTGTTTTTTTCTTTCAATGAAGAATATTTACAATGACTTTTAGTCCATTATTTGTTTTTTTCTTTCAATGAAGAATATTTACAATGACTTTTAGTCCATTATTTGTTTTTTCTTTCAATGAAGAATATTTACAATGACTTTTAGTCCATTATTTGTTTTTTCTTTCAATGAAGAATATTTACAATGACTTTAAGTCCATTATTTGTTTTTTTCTTTCAATGAAGAATATTTACAATGACTTTTAGTCCATTATTTGTTTTTTTCTTTCAATGAAGAATATTTACAATGACTTTTAGTTCCTTATTTGTTTTTTTCTTTCAATGAAGAATATTTACAATGACTTTTAGTCCATTATTAATTTTTTTCTTTCAATGAAGAATATTTACAATGACTTTTAGTTCCTTATTTGTTTTTTTCTTTCAATGAAGAATATTTACAATGACTTTTAGTCCATTATTTGTTTTTTTCTTTCAATGAAGAATATTTACAATGACTTTTAGTCCATTATTTGTTTTTTCTTTCAATGAAGAATATTTACAATGACTTTTAGTCCATTATTTGTTTTTTTCTTTCAATGAAGAATATTTACAATGACTTTTAGTCCATTATTTGTTTTTTTCTTTCAATGAAGAATATTTACAATGACTTTTAGTTCCTTATTTGTTTTTTTCTTTCAATGAAGAATATTTACAATGACTTTTAGTCCATTATTTGTTTTTTTCTTTTAATGAAGAATATTTACAATGACTTTTAGTCCATTATTTGTTTTTTCTTTCAATGAAGAATATTTACAATGACTTTTAGTCCATTATTTGTTTTTTCTTTCAATGAAGAATATTTACAATGACTTTAAGTCCATTATTTGTTTTTTTCTTTCAATGAAGAATATTTACAATGACTTTTAGTCCATTATTTGTTTTTTTCTTTCAATGAAGAATATTTACAATGACTTTTAGTTCCTTATTTGTTTTTTTCTTTCAATGAAGAATATTTACAATGACTTTTAGTCCATTATTAATTTTTTTTCTTTCAATGAAGAATATTTACAATGACTTTTAGTTCCTTATTTGTTTTTTTCTTTCAATGAAGAATATTTACAATGACTTTTAGTCCATTATTTGTTTTTTTCTTTCAATGAAGAATATTTACAATGACTTTTAGTCCATTATTTGTTTTTTCTTTCAATGAAGAATATTTACAATGACTTTTAGTCCATTATTTGTTTTTTTCTTTCAATGAAGAATATTTACAATGACTTTTAGTCCATTATTTGTTTTTTTCTTTCAATGAAGAATATTTACAATGACTTTTAGTTCCTTATTTGTTTTTTTCTTTCAATGAAGAATATTTACAATGACTTTTAGTCCATTATTTGTTTTTTTCTTTCAATGAAGAATATTTACAATTACTTTTAGTCCATTATTTGTTTTTTTCTTTCAATGAAGAATATTTACAATGACTTTTAGTCCATTATTTGTTTTTTTCTTTCAATGAAGAATATTTACAATGACTTTTAGTTCCTTAATTGTTTTTTCTTTCAATGAAGAATATTTACAATGACTTTTAGTCCATTATTTGTTTTTTTCTTTCAATGAAGAATATTTACAATGACTTTTAGTTCCTTATTTGTTTTTTTCTTTCAATGAAGAATATTTACAATGACTTTTAGTCCATTATTTGTTTTTTCTTTCAATGAAGAATATTTACAATGACTTTTAGTCCATTATTTGTTTTTTCTTTCAATGAAGAATATTTACAATGACTTTTTAGTCCATTATTTGTTTTTTCTTTCAATGAAGAATATTTACAATGACTTTAAGTCCATTATTTGTTTTTTCTTTCAATGGAGAATATTTACAATGACTTTTAGTCCATTATTTGTTTTTTTCTTTCAATGAAGAATATTTACAATGACTTTTAGTTCCTTATTTGTTTTTTTCTTTCAATGAAGAATATTTACAATGACTTTTAGTCCATTATTAATTTTTTTCTTTCAATGAAGAATATTTACAATGACTTTTAGTTCCTTATTTGTTTTTTTCTTTCAATGAAGAATATTTACAATGACTTTTAGTCCATTATTTGTTTTTTTCTTTCAATGAAGAATATTTACAATGACTTTTAGTCCATTATTTGTTTTTTCTTTCAATGAAGAATATTTACAATGACTTTAAGTCCATTATTTGTTTTTTCTTTCAATGGAGAATATTTACAATGACTTTTAGTCCATTATTTGTTTTTTTCTTTCAATGAAGAATATTTACAATGACTTTTAGTTCCTTATTTGTTTTTTTTCTTTCAATGAAGAATATTTACAATGACTTTTAGTCCATTATTAATTTTTTCTTTCAATGAAGAATATTTACAATGACTTTTAGTTCCTTATTTGTTTTTTTCTTTCAATGAAGAATATTTACAATGACTTTTAGTCCATTATTTGTTTTTTTCTTTCAATGAAGAATATTTACAATGACTTTTAGTCCATTATTTGTTTTTTCTTTCAATGAAGAATATTTACAATGACTTTTAGTCCATTATTTGTTTTTTTCTTTCAATGAAGAATATTTACAATGACTTTTAGTCCATTATTTGTTTTTTTCTTTCAATGAAGAATATTTACAATGACTTTTAGTCCATTATTTGTTTTTTCTTTCAATGAAGAATATTTACAATGACTTTTAGTCCATTATTTGTATTTTTCTTTCAATGAAGAATATTTACAATGACTTTTAGTTCCTTATTTGTTTTTTTCTTTCAATGAAGAATATTTACAATGACTTTTAGTCCATTATTTGTTTTTTTCTTTCATGAAGAATATTTACAATGACTTTTAGTTCCTTATTTGTTTTTTTCTTTCAATGAAGAATATTTACAATGACTTTTAGTCCATTATTTGTTTTTTTCTTTCAATGAAGAATATTTACAATGACATTTAGTCCATTATTTGTTTTTTCTTTCAATGAAGAATATTTACAATGACTTTTAGTCCATTATTTGTTTTTTCTTTCAATGAAGAATATTTACAATGACTTTTAGTCCATTATTTGTTTTTTTCTTTCAATGAAGAATATTTACAATGACTTTTAGTCCATTATTTGTTTTTTTCTTTCAATGAAGAATATTTACAATGACTTTTAGTTCCTTATTTGTTTTTTCTTTCAATGAAGAATATTTACAATGACTTTTAGTCCATTATTTGTTTTTTTCTTTCAATGAAGAATATTTACAATGACTTTTAGTTCCTTATTTGTTTTTTTCTTTCAATGAAGAATATTTACAATGACTTTTAGTTCCTTATTTGTTTTTTTCTTTCAATGAAGAATATTTACAATGACTTTTAGTCCATTATTTGTTTTTTCTTTCAATGAAGAATATTTACAATGACTTTTAGTCCATTATTTGTTTTTTCTTTCAATGAAGAATATTTACAATGACTTTTAGTCCATTATTTGTTTTTTCTTTCAATGAAGAATATTTACAATGACTTTTAGTTCCTTATTTGTTTTTTTCTTTCAATGAAGAATATTTACAATGACTTTTAGTCCATTATTTGTTTTTTTCTTTCAATGAAGAATATTTACAATGACTTTTAGTCCATTATTTGTTTTTTTCTTTCAATGAAGAATATTTACAATGACTTTTAGTCCATTATTTGTTTTTTTCTTTCAATGAAGAATATTTACAATGACTTTTAGTCCATTATTTATTTTTTCTTTCAATGAAGAATATTTACAATGACTTTTAGTCCATTATTTGTTTTTTCTTTCAATGAAGAATATTTACAATGACTTTTAGTTCCTTATTTGTTTTTTTCTTTCAATGAAGAATATTTACAATGACTTTTAGTCCATTATTTGTTTTTTTCTTTCAATGAAGAATATTTACAATGACTTTTAGTCCATTATTTGTTTTTTTCTTTCAATGAAGAATATTTACAATGACTTTTAGTCCATTATTTGTTTTTTTCTTTCAATGAAGAATATTTACAATGACTTTTAGTCCATTATTTGTTTTTTTCTTTCAATGAAGAATATTTACAATGACTTTTAGTCCCTTATTTGTTTTTTTCTTTCAATGAAGAATATTTACAATGACTTTTAGTCCATTATTTGTATTTTCTTTCAATGAAGAATAGTTACAATGACTTTTAGTCCATTATTTGTTTTTTTCTTTCAATGAAGAATATTTACAATGACTTTTAGTCCATTATTTGTTTTTTTCTTTCAATGAAGAATATTTACAATGACTTTTATTCCCTTATTTGTTTTTTTCTTTCAATGAAGAATATTTACAATGACTTTTAGTCCATTATTTGTATTTTCTTTCAATGAAGAATAGTTACAATGACTTTTAGTCCATTATTTGTTTTTTTCTTTCAATGAAGAATATTTACAATGACTTTTAGTCCATTATTTGTTTTTTTCTTTCAATAAAGAATATTTACAATGACTTTTAGTCCATTATTTGTTTTTTCTTTCAATGAAGAATATTTACAATGACTTTTAGTCCATTATTTGTATTTTCTTTCAATGAAGAATATTTACAATGACTTTTAGTCCATTATTTGTTTTTTTCTTTCAATGAAGAATATTTACAATGACTTTTAGTTCCTTATTTGTTTTTTCTTTCAATGAAGAATATTTACAATGACTTTTAGTCCATTATTTGTTTTTTTCTTTCAATGAAGAATATTTACAATGACTTTTAGTTCCTTATTTGTTTTTTTCTTTCAATGAAGAATATTTACAATGACTTTTAGTCCATTATTTGTTTTTTTCTTTCAATGAAGAATATTTACAATGACTTTTAGTCCATTATTTGTTTTTTTCTTTCAATGAAGAATATTTACAATGACTTTTAGTCCATTATTTGTTTTTTTCTTTCAATGAAGAATATTTACAATGACTTTTAGTCCATTATTTGTTTTTTTCTTTCAATGAAGAATATTTACAATGACTTTTAGTCCCTTATTTGTTTTTTTCTTTCAATGAAGAATATTTACAATGACTTTTAGTCCATTATTTGTATTTTCTTTCAATGAAGAATAGTTACAATGACTTTTAGTCCATTATTTGTTTTTTTCTTTCAATGAAGAATATTTACAATGACTTTTAGTCCATTATTTGTTTTTTTCTTTCAATGAAGAATATTTACAATGACTTTTAGTCCATTATTTGTTTTTTTCTTTCAATGAAGAATATTTACAATGACTTTTAGTCCATTATTTGTTTTTTTCTTTCAATGAATAATATTTACAATGACTTTTAGTCCATTATTTGTATTTTCTTTCAATGAAGAATAGTTACAATGACTTTTAGTCCATTATTTGTTTTTTTCTTTCAATGAAGAATATTTACAATGACTTTTAGTCCATTATTTGTTTTTTTCTTTCAATAAAGAATATTTACAATGACTTTTAGTCCATTATTTGTTTTTTTCTTTCAATGAAGAATATTTACAATGACTTTTAGTCCATTATTTGTTTTTTTCTTTCAATGAAGAATATTTACAATGACTTTTAGTCTCTTATTTGTTTTTTTCTTTCAATGAAGAATATTTACAATGACTTTTAGTCCATTATTTGTATTTTCTTTCAATGAAGAATAGTTACAATGACTTTTAGTCCATTATTTGTTTTTTTCTTTCAATGAAGAATATTTACAATGACTTTTAGTCCCTTATTTGTTTTTTTCTTTCAATGAAGAATATTTACAATGACTTTTAGTCCATTATTTGTTTTTTTCTTTCAATGAAGAATATTTACAATGACATTTAGTCCATTATTTGTTTTTTTCTTTCAATGAAGAATATTTACAATGACTTTTAGTCCCTTATTTGTTTTTTTCTTTCAATGAAGAATATTTACAATGACTTTTAGTCCCTTATTTGTTTTTTTCTTTCAATGAAGAATATTTACAATGACTTTTAGTCCATTATTTGTTTTTTTCTTTCAATGAAGAATATTTACAATGACTTTTAGTCCATTATTTGTTTTTTTCTTTCAATGAAGAATATTTACAATGACTTTTAGTTCCTTATTTTTTTTTTCTTTCAATGAAGAATATTTACAATGACTTTTAGTCCATTATTTGTTTTTTTCTTTCAATGAAGAATATTTACAATGACTTTTAGTCCCTTATTTGTTTTTTTCTTTCAATGAAGAATATTTACAATGACTTTTAGTCCATTATTTGTTTTTTTCTTTCAATGAAGAATATTTACAATGACTTTTAGTCCATTATTTGTATTTTCTTTCAATGAAGAATATTTACAATGACTTTTAGTCCATTATTTGTTTTTTTCTTTCAATGAAGAATATTTACAATGACTTTTAGTCCATTATTTGTTTTTTTCTTTCAATGAAGAATATTTACAATGACTTTTAGTCCCTTATTTGTTTTTTTCTTTCAATGAAGAATATTTACAATGACTTTTAGTCCATTATTTGTTTTTTTCTTTCAATGAAGAATATTTACAATGACTTTTAGTCCATTATTTGTATTTTCTTTCAATGAAGAATATTTACAATGACTTTTAGTCCCTTATTTGTTTTTTTCTTTCAATGAAGAATATTTACAATGACTTTTAGTCCATTATTTGTTTTTTTCTTTCAATGAAGAATATTTACAATGACTTTTAGTCCATTATTTGTTTTTTTCTTTCAATGAAGAATATTTACAATGACTTTTAGTCCATTATTTGTATTTTCTTTCAATGAAGAATATTTACAATGACTTTTAGTCCATTATTTGTTTTTTCTTTCAATGAAGAATATTTACAATGACTTTTAGTCCATTATTTGTTTTTTTCTTTCAATGAAGAATATTTACAATGACTTTTAGTCCATTATTTGTTTTTTTCTTTCAATGAAGAATATTTACAATGACTTTTAGTTCCTTATTTTTTTTTTCTTTCAATGAAGAATATTTACAATGACTTTTAGTCCATTATTTGTTTTTTTCTTTCAATGAAGAATATTTACAATGACTTTTAGTCCCTTATTTGTTTTTTTCTTTCAATGAAGAATATTTACAATGACTTTTAGTCCATTATTTGTTTTTTTCTTTCAATGAAGAATATTTACAATGACTTTTAGTCCATTATTTGTTTTTTTCTTTCAATGAAGAATATTTACAATGACTTTTAGTCCCTTATTTGTTTTTTTCTTTCAATGAAGAATATTTACAATGACTTTTAGTCCATTATTTGTTTTTTTCTTTCAATGAAGAATATTTACAATGACTTTTAGTCCATTATTTGTATTTTCTTTCAATGAAGAATATTTACAATGACTTTTAGTCCCTTATTTGTTTTTTTCTTTCAATGAAGAATATTTACAATGACTTTTAGTCCATTATTTGTTTTTTTCTTTCAATGAAGAATATTTACAATGACTTTTAGTCCCTTATTTGTTTTTTTCTTTCAATGAAGAATATTTACAATGACTTTTAGTCCATTATTTGTATTTTCTTTCAATGAAGAATATTTACAATGACTTTTAGTCCATTATTTGTATTTTCTTTCAATGAAGAATATTTACAATGACTTTTAGTCCATTATTTGTATTTTCTTTCAATGAAGAATATTTACAATGACTTTTAGTCCATTATTTGTATTTTCTTTCAATGAAGAATATTTACAATGACTTTTAGTCCCTTATTTGTTTTTTTCTTTCAATGAAGAATATTTACAATGACTTTTAGTCCATTATTTGTTTTTTTCTTTCAATGAAGAATATTTACAATGACTTTTAGTCCCTTATTTGTTTTTTTCTTTCAATGAAGAATATTTACAATGACTTTTAGTCCATTATTTGTTTTTTTCTTTCAATGAAGAATATTTACAATGACTTTTAGTCCATTATTTGTTTTTTTCTTTCAATGAAGAATATTTACAATGACTTTTAGTCCATTATTTGTTTTTTTCTTTCAATGAAGAATATTTACAATGACTTTTAGTCCATTATTTGTTTTTTTCTTTCAATGAAGAATATTTACAATGACTTTTAGTCCATTATTTGTTTTTTTCTTTCAATGAAGAATATTTACAATGACTTTTAGTCCATTATTTGTTTTTTTCTTTCAATGAAGAATATTTACAATGACTTTTAGTCCATTATTTGTTTTTTTCTTTCAATGAAGAATATTTACAATGACTTTTAGTCCATTATTTGTTTTTTTCTTTCAATGAAGAATATTTACAATGACTTTTAGTCCATTATTTGTTTTTTTCTTTCAATGAAGAATATTTACAATGACTTTTAGTCCATTATTTGTTTTTTTCTTTCAATGAAGAATATTTACAATGACTTTTAGTCCATTATTTGTTTTTTTCTTTCAATGAAGAATATTTACAATGACTTTTAGTCCCTTATTTGTTTTTTTCTTTCAATGAAGAATATTTACAATGACTTTTAGTCCATTATTTGTTTTTTTCTTTCAATGAAGAATATTTACAATGACTTTTAGTCCATTATTTGTATTTTCTTTCAATGAAGAATATTTACAATGACTTTTAGTCCCTTATTTGTTTTTTTCTTTCAATGAAGAATATTTACAATGACTTTTAGTCCATTATTTGTTTTTTTCTTTCAATGAAGAATATTTACAATGACTTTTAGTCCATTATTTGTTTTTTTCTTTCAATGAAGAATATTTACAATGACTTTTAGTCCATTATTTGTATTTTCTTTCAATGAAGAATATTTACAATGACTTTTAGTCCATTATTTGTTTTTTCTTTCAATGAAGAATATTTACAATGACTTTTAGTCCATTATTTGTTTTTTTCTTTCAATGAAGAATATTTACAATGACTTTTAGTCCATTATTTGTTTTTTTCTTTCAATGAAGAATATTTACAATGACTTTTAGTTCCTTATTTTTTTTTTCTTTCAATGAAGAATATTTACAATGACTTTTAGTCCATTATTTGTTTTTTTCTTTCAATGAAGAATATTTACAATGACTTTTAGTCCCTTATTTGTTTTTTTCTTTCAATGAAGAATATTTACAATGACTTTTAGTCCATTATTTGTTTTTTTCTTTCAATGAAGAATATTTACAATGACTTTTAGTCCATTATTTGTTTTTTTCTTTCAATGAAGAATATTTACAATGACTTTTAGTCCCTTATTTGTTTTTTTCTTTCAATGAAGAATATTTACAATGACTTTTAGTCCATTATTTGTTTTTTTCTTTCAATGAAGAATATTTACAATGACTTTTAGTCCATTATTTGTATTTTCTTTCAATGAAGAATATTTACAATGACTTTTAGTCCCTTATTTGTTTTTTTCTTTCAATGAAGAATATTTACAATGACTTTTAGTCCATTATTTGTTTTTTTCTTTCAATGAAGAATATTTACAATGACTTTTAGTCCCTTATTTGTTTTTTTCTTTCAATGAAGAATATTTACAATGACTTTTAGTCCATTATTTGTATTTTCTTTCAATGAAGAATATTTACAATGACTTTTAGTCCATTATTTGTATTTTCTTTCAATGAAGAATATTTACAATGACTTTTAGTCCATTATTTGTATTTTCTTTCAATGAAGAATATTTACAATGACTTTTAGTCCATTATTTGTATTTTCTTTCAATGAAGAATATTTACAATGACTTTTAGTCCCTTATTTGTTTTTTTCTTTCAATGAAGAATATTTACAATGACTTTTAGTCCATTATTTGTTTTTTTCTTTCAATGAAGAATATTTACAATGACTTTTAGTCCCTTATTTGTTTTTTTCTTTCAATGAAGAATATTTACAATGACTTTTAGTCCATTATTTGTATTTTCTTTCAATGAAGAATATTTACAATGACTTTTAGTCCATTATTTGTATTTTCTTTCAATGAAGAATATTTACAATGACTTTTAGTCCATTATTTGTTTTTTTCTTTCAATGAAGAATATTTACAATGACTTTTAGTCCATTATTTGTATTTTCTTTCAATGAAGAATATTTACAATGACTTTTAGTCCCTTATTTGTTTTTTTCTTTCAATGAAGAATATTTACAATGACTTTTAGTCCATTATTTGTTTTTTTCTTTCAATGAAGAATATTTACAATGACTTTTAGTCCCTTATTTGTTTTTTTCTTTCAATGAAGAATATTTACAATGACTTTTAGTCCATTATTTGTATTTTCTTTCAATGAAGAATATTTACAATGACTTTTAGTCCCTTATTTGTTTTTTTCTTTCAATGAAGAATATTTACAATGACTTTTAGTCCATTATTTGTATTTTCTTTCAATGAAGAATATTTACAATGACTTTTAGTCCATTATTTGTATTTTCTTTCAATGAAGAATATTTACAATGACTTTTAGTCCATTATTTGTTTTTTTCTTTCAATGAAGAATATTTACAATGACTTTTAGTCCATTATTTGTTTTTTTCTTTCAATGAAGAATATTTACAATGACTTTTAGTCCCTTATTTGTTTTTTTCTTTCAATGAAGAATATTTACAATGACTTTTAGTTCCTTATTTGTTTTTTTCTTTCAATGTAGAATATTTACAATGACTTTTAGTCCATTATTTGTTTTTTCTTTCAATGAAGAATATTTACAATGACTTTTAGTCCATTATTTGTTTTTTCTTTCAATGAAGAATATTTACAATGACTTTTAGTCCATTATTTGTATTTTCTTTCAATGAAGAATATTTACAATGACTTTTAGTCCATTATTTGTTTTTTTCTTTCAATGAAGAATATTTACAATGACTTTTAGTCCCTTATTTGTTTTTTCTTTCAATTAAGAATTCACAATCTAGAAATGAAGCCAAATGCTGACATTGATTCTTCATTCAAGTAATTCTTAATTAACACCCCTGACCCGACCGCTTTAAATCTATTTTAGTTGGCACCTAATTTACTTAATTTAATACTTAAATTTATTTTTACTTTGATATTTCCAGATGTACAGAACTGAATAATACATGGAAAGGTATGGCGTTGTTGGATGTGGACAACCAATTCTGTGTGGGCAAATATTCAAGAAGTTTTATGAAAATAAGTCAGTGAGGGAGATAAGAGAATGGATACCTTTGGAAAATGCCAAAAATGATTTTCCTGTAATTGGGTTTTCCAAAGTTCTGAAATTTCATAAAATTTACAACGCCGGACATAATGGAAGAAATTTCATTAAATTCGAAAAGAGCTGCGAAGAAGTGGCCCTTTCTCGAATCTCAAGAAGAGCTTTTCATCTCCCAATTGTTGTTTATGGCATCATTCAAGGCAGATTAGTGTCGGTTCTTCTCAGAGGGCGATTTGTTTTTGAAGTTACCTTCTTCTAGCCTTTGCCTAAAGTGGATTTAAGTGGTTTGAACAGAGCTTCTTTCTCCTAACAACCCAAGGCTATAGGACCCAGTCTGTCCTGCTAAGCGGAGAACAGATGGATTCATACCTTTTCCAAGGGTATCAGCACGTAAGTGAATATAAAGAAGTTGACTGGAATTCGAACTCAGCTCTCCGATTCCTCAGTCTGAGCCGCTAACCATTACTCCACTGTCTCATTATTTACTTCTGTGATTAAAAAAGAGGAGGAGTTGTTATTGTTGTTGTCTTCGTCATCAACATCATCATCATCACCACAACCACTGGTGAATTTGTATTATGGCTCTTCTCCAGAGAACACTTTTCACTTACGATATGCAATACTAAATGCAGACTTCTGATGCAGTTGGATGATCGGTTTGATACCAATTTCTTTGACTTTGTTAGTATGGCCACCAGGATTATTATTATTAGAAGGGGATGCAAAAATGATTCTCTAAGATGTTTAAAGGAGATCAGTTTCATTTTGGAGGCATATGTAGAGGACCGTGTATGTTTGCGTGTTGTTGTATTAGAAACACGTGTGTAACTCCTGGTAGAATATTAAAAAGTCCAACTACAAGAAAATGCCTGGACTTGAATTAATTCCAATCGAAGATGAAAGGAAAACAAACAAAACCTATATATATATATATATATATATATATATATAAACAAATATATGTATTAAACAAAATATTTTTACAATGGACAATAACATTTGTCTGTGTGTAAACATTGGTGTCTGTTCTTTGGTGAATGTTCGTACGTACGTGTATGTGTGTATAATGTTCATGGCGTCTCCCACAAATGGGAAGACGCGGATCTTCTAAGAGAGCTTACATTGTAGTTGCTGAAATGAAGAAATGAAAAGAGAATGAGGCAAGAAGTTGCCCAGTATTTATAGTATAGGGACAATGACCCCTAGTGACAATTTGAGAATTAAAGAGGAGCTAACTCCGACACATTAAAATTAACATGGCCTTTCTTACCCCAGTTAACAACAGATAAAAGGTCATTTTTTTTTTTTAGATCAACTGTCAATTTGATCTTCTTGAACCTATTTGGACTTAGCCTTAAAACTGGAGTAAATAGTTGTGTCTTCAGCATAGATACAAAATCAGGAACTGATGACATCGGAGAGGTCAATTATGAAAATTAGGGATAACATAAGTCGAATTATAGAGTCCCGTGGGTCACTCATATTAATGTAAAAAAGAACTAGGCAAGTGGCCATTCAAGAAAAATTTAATTTTGCACTTTGATAAGAAAGATTGAATCCTCATCTTTCTCGCCATATTTATTACAACGTTTCAACCGTTGTACACTCCGGCCTGCTTTAGGTGGTTGGAATGTCGAACTGAACCCTTTATTTCGCTCACTGGGGTAGACTGTTCATGTTTTATGGATGTCAGTTATCAGTTATCTCCTGTTAATTTTCCCTCTGAAAGTTCCCCGCTGCCTTAGCTGAATATTGAACTCACACTCTTTGGGTTCTGTCACTGGATCTAACCAACTGGACACATGTCACAGTGGATAAAGTGTTGGTTAGTTCCAGTGACAGAACCCAAAGAGTGTGAGTTCAATACCCAGCTAAGGCAATGGAGAACGTTCAGAGATGAACAGTGCAGCAGACCTCAGGGACATACCTGTTGTTATTATTATTATATCTTTTATCTTTTTGCTTAGTACAATCTTTTACTGTGTTATTACATGAGACATGGAATAAAAAAAACCTTGTAACTATAGGCATCTTTGATACTTAACATGTTTTTTTTAACCACACACACACACACACACATCCGCTGTCCAGATCATAGAGCCCTTGTAAAATTCACGATCCTTTCATTAGCTGCATAGTATGTGCTTCGCCATGGTTACATACGATTTTTAATTCAGAGTGTCTTTCTCCTATATTGGTTGCCAGCCAAGGCTATAGGACCCAGTCTGGCTTGCTATTTACTCATAGTGGGAGATCTTAAATTCAGAGATGTTCTTCTAGACCGGTTGCTATCTAAGGCTATAGGATCCTGTCTGTCCTGCTATTTTATCCATAGCTGGTGGAGAAGAGATGGTACTAGAGAAGGTAAATGAATGTAATGAACAGAACTCTTTGATTCTTCACGCAAAGCCGCTAACCATTCCTCCACTGCGCCTTAACCCCTTCCCCCGCTGTAGACGTGTATATACGTCTTTACTGAAAGTGTCTTTTTCAGACACGGACGAATAAACACATCCAAAACATAACGTTCAAAAACCAGCTACAAACGTGTTTATATGTCGATCTTGGTTTATTTTATGCCCTTCTGTGCTTGAAACGAGTCTAATTGTCACCTCCATACATCTGCTAGAGGTGTTAGCCACTACTCTGGTACTTCAAGGTGTCTCAGTTTCTTAGTTACTATGTTAAAAACAAAAAAATATCAGAAAATGAAAGATTTTCCAAAAAATAATTATCAGGGAAAGGATTAACATATTTTCTTTATATTGATAATACTTTCTTGTGTAGATGTTTAGTTCCACACTGCGCGATCTTTTTAATCTATTGTAAAGTGAGTCTTTGTTAATGTTTTGTCCGCATTATTTTTAATCATACCTGGTGCTCCACTTATTATCGGTATAACAGTAATTTTACAGTAACTCATTTTCTTTTTCAATTTCTATTTCCAGATTCTTATATTTACTTATTTTGTCATATTCACTAACAGATTTTATTTTTACCTGATGGAACCGCCACATCTGTGAGAAAACATTTTTTGTTTGTAGTTTTTTAATCTCCATGTTTGATCTATTTCATATTTTTTATGTGCCATCCTACTTCAGGACATGGGTGCTCATTACTCGGTAGCCTTTTGTAGCTCTTAGCAATGTTTTTTTTTACTATCCTCCAATCCTTGTTCTTCCTTTCATTTACACAAATTTGTTAGGTATTTTACTCGCTGCTTCCCCACCTGCCCCCCTTATCTTCAGTATCTCCTCTGAGTGTCAAATTCTCCAAGCCTCCTCTCCTCATTATTTGTCCAAAAGGTTTCAACTGTCTCTTTCTAATTGGATAAATTACAAGTCACTTTTTTGTTTCCATTTTCCTTAAAACTTTCTCGTTGGTCATATATGTTTGTCAATCTGAATGATAAAGTTTCAACGAATAATGACTTTGTGACAATCCATGATTGGTTTAGGGTCAGGGGGTCATACTACTACTACTACTACTACTACTACTACTACTACTACTACTACTACTACTATTTTTATCCGGGCACTTATAACATCGCACTCTAGAAGCGGTTTATACTAAAACCAAACATCCTACAGTAGAACCAAATTCCTGTTGCATCTGTGAGAAAATAGTCCAGTATTCACTGTCATATACAAGGATTGATATTACATAACAATTAAGCACGCTTCCACTCGGGTTCCTTACATTCACTTTCGCACAAATACCCTTGTCCCCCCCCAGCCATTGGCTAATTTTAAGACTTGTATCACTAAATTATTATTATCTAAAAAAAAATTCTTGCCATCTAAGGGAATCAATGGTTACGTCTCCGTGACCAAGGTGAGCCTTCAATTTGGGGGAAATCGGCTATGATTTGGCACAAAGTGAGATGGGTGCCGCCAGGTCTACTTGTTATTATTATTATTATTATTATTATTATTATTATTATTATTATTATTATTCCAGTCTATAGTCCAGTATTCATTGTCGTATACAAGATCTGATATTACATAACAAGTAGTCACACTTCCAGCCAGGTTCCTTACATTCACTTTCGCACAAATACCCTTGTCCTCCCAGCCATTGGCGAATTAGTAAGACTTCTATTACTAAATTATTATTATCTAAAAAAAATCTTACCATCTAAATATATTTTCTGGCTTTAAATAAACTGAAAAGGGTTGATAAACCGTAAAAAACAAACACTCAATAAATAAATTATAAAACTTCCTCTTTGGCCATATATGTCTGTCAGTCTGAATGATAAAGTCTCAAAGACTGTGATATTCTATGACTGGTTTAGGGTCAGGGGTCATAAACTACTACTACTACTACTACTACTACTACTACTACTACTACTACTACTACTACTATTCGTTCAGTTATCCGGAATTCGTGATATCGCACTATGCCAGCTGATTATGCTAAAACTAAACATATGTGTGGGTTGGCATATACACATATGTACGCTCGAGTTATCGCATATATATATGCGTGTATACGCGTCCACTTTTATTGTATTACAAAGACAACCGTTGAAATTATATTTTTAAAGGAATATTCCTTTAATGAAGACATAATTAGTCAAGGTCAACCCTACTTTCAAAAGAGAAAAATATGACATCAAACATCAATCATCAATCAAAACCTTTAACACGATTTATTTGCCTAACTGAAAATTACGACTGCAGTGGTCAAAACTGACGGACTTGAATCTCTTATTAGCCGAACTACCTGACTAAAAATACTTGCTGTTCGGGGTCCATTCGCTCATATTCCCAAGAGGATGCTTTCCCGACCACTACAATTTTAACCTGTTCAAGTCTACGGCTAATCGTTATCTTCCCCACATATCTCCATAAACTGTACCTTTTACTCTGTAATTATCTACCTCGAGTGGCTCTTTAGCCTTGTTGTAGCTAAATAGCAGCTGTTTTCATTCATTTTGCTGTCGTTTCTTTTTTTTAACCAATAAACGAAACATTAAATCAGATAAAGAACATTTCTCTAGAAACGTAACTGTTGTGGGGCTCTCCCCTTTTTACATAAGATGGACTCGTCCAAAGCATACTTATACTGACAGAGAGAATACCTGCTGGTGGAGATACGTTGAGATACGGAGAGAGAGAGAGAGAGAGAGAGGACTTGTACATATACTTTCTACTAACCCGCATTCCTGGACTACTAATCTTCACTTCAAGTCTGTATTCTTACGTTTAATACACTTATTTTTCTATCTCAATTACTGGCGTTGTTTATTTATTTGTGCAGGATTCCATTCACGGGATCCACAACAGTAACTATCAAACATATTCGTTCATTTTTATTTTAGAGGGGCGGATATCCTGTGTAGTGTTTGCCGTTTTGTCATTGTTAGTTGCTAATGCTGCTAACACCCACAAATGCAACAAACTGCAACATCTGCTGTAATAAAAATATTGGCAGTGCTACAACTATATTAACATTATTCTTTTCTCAAACCGATTTCGCAAGCGTGGGACGAGGTTGGTGTTGAGCAGGTCTTTCGTGAATTCCATCCTAATTGCAATAGGTTTCGCTTGGATTTTTGAGAAATCCTTGAAAAGATCCAATCGATTCCTAAAGAATAAAATATTGATCTTCATTTAGATAGATCCCTTGATAAAATAATGATTGACCGCATGTAGATATTTTGAGTGACGATATACTTCGGCTTTATGTGTGGATATTAATCTTGAGCAAGTCTTTTTACCACATTATCATTATGTTAGCAATTAATGATCTTATAAAATAATTAGTAACTACGAATTATATTTTAGTATATTACATAAATATCTTTCTCTTTCAAATGTATGGGTAAGCAATAAGCAGAAAATGTTTAGGCAAAAAAAAAAAATGAAAAAAGAAAATAGAAGATATTTGTTTAAAAAAAACTAAGATGGTTAAATTAAATATGCAAATTACGTACCCAAATATGGAAATTACGTATCCAAATTTGCCATGAACTATTTCACAAACTCCTCAGGCTATAAAAAATTAATTTTAATAAAAACGATAAAATTAAAATTGCACGAGGAAAGTTAAAATGTTGGAAGTGTGTAAAAATTAATATAGAAATTTTAATAAACAGGTTATATTGAATGGCATAAAAAATTAACAAAATGAGAATGCTAGTAAAACGATTTCTGTGGTAGCTGTGACAAAATGAAGACCAACATTGATGTTGTTAAAAACCAGATAAATTTAAATTGCAAACGAGTGTAGTTTGATGGGATAGTGATTCTCGAGCTTTTAACCAATAGGCATAAAAATCATACGTCCTCTAAGCAGTTGATTTCAGATCCGGCTGGAGCTATGTGTTTGTTACATAAAAGGTGAAATTTTGACTGCAAAGACATAAAGGAATCGATCACTCGGTCGCAAAGGCTGTCATTTGGTAGAAAGGATTGACCATCTCAGACATGTAAAAACTGCTGCTGCGAAAATGATCGACCAGATTCTAGGATAAGAAAGATTACTACGACTGATGCTGCTGAAGAAGACGAAAGAAAAGACGTATCTTTCTAATTTGATATGCGAATGTCTTTTCTAAACACGTGAAAGATTTTTATCTCATTAAAATGTCTTTTCTAAACCTGTAAGAGTTTAGCTCATATTTGAGAACATCTGTTCCAAACATTTGAATATTGTCTAAAGGGCCCAGAAAATAATCTTCGCCAGAGGTAGGTCAACCTTTATCACCCCACTTCAACCTTCGACATTTTGAATTGTAGATTTTTCGGCGTAAGTAAATTTCTTTGGTGCTACAAAATTCTAAAAGAAAGATATTAAAATTCTTTTTAAATTAATGAAAAAAAAAATGTTTTTCGTGAATAGCTGCTTTTGAACAGAAAACAGATTTGTATTTTAAAGAACTGTTAATCTCGTCTGATAGTCTGAGTCGCACAAGGAAATTTTTGTGCAAGACATATATTGCATTTTGTACAATTTGTATATTGTAAAATATTCTTGTTATTTGGTTAAATGTTTATTTCTTTACGAATTTCAGCTTCTGTCTTTGTCTTTTTCGTTAGCACTTCTAAAAGTATATATATAGAGAGAGGGACAGGACATCTGAAATCAGCTTCTTTTGTTCATTCTTTTTAAAGTTGGAATTATTTCAAAACCCAAATTGCAATTATTCGAAATTTGGCAGTGAAATATTTTTATTATTTTAAACATTTTAGCTAGTATTTCCGTGATCTTAATTTGAAAATTATTAAGCAGCGTGCTTCGAAAATTTAATGATTAAAAACGAAAAGTAAAAAAAAAAAATTTCGCTACTCGAACTAGCATACTATTTTCTCGGAAGACAACCTTTTTGATGCAGATTCACGAAAGTACGAGATGTAAGTGCTTATTTTCTATGTTGTTTACTAGCGGTCCTAGAACAACAACCTGGGAGTTGCGATAAAAAGTAAGTGAAAGTAAGATGAAAGAAATATTAGTAAGAAAATTAAGGATAGCCTAAACATTTCTTCTCGGAATAATAAGCATGAAAAAACTAATTTGCAAGAAGACACTCGTGTAAATTGCAATAATTAAACCTATTAACGCCCGACGTTCAATTTTTGGAACGGTTGCCACAAATTACTTAAGGTAAACATGTATAACTGACAGCAGATTTGTTTTAGAAACTTGTAACTTATATCTGATTTTTCGTGAGTCGTTGTGGTAATAACAACAAAGATGAGGACAATGGTCCGTATGTAAATAATAAAAAAAAAATAATCATGCTTTTGAAAACTAGAAAATCTGTAATGGTTGAACATGACAATTATATAAGAATTTCATATTTAAAATATTTGCTGTAAGCTGGTTAATATTTCAAAGGTTTTTCCTTTTCTGTAACGTCAAGGAAATCGCAGAGATATGACTTAACAAAATTCGAATAAAATATACATTAATATCTTTCATCACACGTCTCGAAATATTCGGCTGCTAATTCCTAGGTACCTATGGGCTTCTTCTTGTTCCAGTTCCTTAATCTTTGTGACAAAATCTAAATCTTTTGAGTGTGTTTCTGTAATTCTTCCTTCCTTGAAAGTTACTTTTGCACATTTATCTAATTCGAAATCCATACCTATGTCGTCACTGAAACATTTTACATCATTAAGGAGACCCTTCAACTAATTGTCGTCTTTGGTAAGTAGTTTGAGAACATCCATGTAGAGTAGGTGATTGAAAAATTTCTTGTTTACTTTATGTTCATAGTTATTATTGTTTTGTTCATGCGTAAGGGGAATTAAGGACAGACAAAACAGAAGGGGTGACAGGGAGCCTTCTTGAAAGATTCCTCGTCGGGTATTCAGGCGGTTGGGAGTGGTAATGCCATTGGTGTGATTTAGGTGTAATGTGGTTTTCCACATTCCCATGCAGTATTTAAGGAAATTTTCTATCACCGAGGAGACTTTGTGCATTTCCAAAGTCTTAAGGATCCAAGAGTGTGGCACAATATCAAAGGCGTTACTGTGCTGAGATTTCTACCCCTTTTCCTGCAGTTTTCCAGGATCATTTTGTTTATCAATAGTTGATCTTTGCAACCATATAAACATCTTCTGCATCCCTTCTGTCCCAGGAGAAGAATGTTATTTTCATCGAGAAAAGAGTAAGTACAGTTCG
The DNA here is from genome assembly GCA_963932145.1 of Acanthosepion lycidas. Classification (NCBI taxonomy): domain Eukaryota; kingdom Metazoa; phylum Mollusca; class Cephalopoda; order Sepiida; family Sepiidae; genus Acanthosepion; species Acanthosepion lycidas. The sequence continues at coordinate 10,525,904 of OZ010603.1, forward strand.
CCAAGACAGACGTGATCAATTTACACGTGGTGGGAAGGCATGTTATTGGCCTATAATTTTTCGGATCACCTGTTTCACCCGTTTTTGGCAGGAGATATATAATACCTTCAGTGATCCATTCTGGGATTTCATTGGGATTACTAATAAGCATTGATAAAGTTTGTGCATGGTTTTATGGATAGATGACAGATGATACAGCCAGAAATTGGCTACCTTGTCATTTCCTGGGGATTTCAATTTTGGGGATTTTGTTAGAGCTTGCATTATTTTTGGTTATATTTCCCATACTTATAGAGGTTCATCCATCAATCTTTCTTCTTCTCGTTGGATCCATTCTGCATTGGTTGGATCCATTCTGCATTGAGGTTATATTCCTTTGGGCTGTTCCAAATAATCTCCCAAAACTTTTACACTTTTAAAATAGATCGTGGCATTTTGATTTTTATAACTGCTTTTCCAATTTAACTGGAAAATTTCTTAAGGTCCATTTCAAATATCTTACTTTGGCGATATACTCTTCAACGCTTGTTCTCTGTGCCTTTAACTGCAGTTTCTGCTTTAATATTTCTTTCATTGGTGGAATGTCATTTTGCAATTTAAATTTATATCTCCGCTTGATCTTTCTGCATTTGCGTGTTGAGATATTTAGGTTTCTTGAGATCTCATCTAGTACCGATAACTCACATCTTTTATTTCTCGCTTCAATTTTGCCTTCTAAGCTGGCTCCTTTTGTTTGTTGTTTGATCTTTTCCTTGTCTTGACACCAAGCTTCCTAGTAGCTGCTAAAACTGTTACGTATATGACGTCATTTATTTCTGTGATGTTTCGCAGGGGTTTGTCCGTTAACACTGTTTGCAGTGCAGCGTTGTATGCACAATATGCATATTGGACTTTATCATATGAATTTTTTGGGGAGCTGGTCCCTGTCTGACATTTGTCTGTGAGTTACTCTGCTGAATACTTGAATAATGTGGTTTTTCGCTTCGGTGATTTTACCTCTTGTTTTCGAGGAATTCTGCCATAATGTTGTTTGACTCATCTTCAGTGACATAATCTGGATAACTGCTGTTGGAATTCTATTTGAGAACAATATTTTACAAGTTCACATTCTCGCTATTTTTTCTATCCTCACTTCAACTTCTTTTTACTTTCAAAACCGGCTCCCAAAGCCTTGATTCTTATCAGAAATAAGAATATATTTTCTGACTAACAAGAGAGCTGAAAAATATAAAAAGGAATTCCACCACCATTATTCTTTCCATGGTGCCATAAAGTCTGGGGCAAACCTAACAGCTTGTTCACTCCAACTTGTTTTAATTACTTTCAAAACCGGCTCCCAGAGCCCTGATTCTTATCAAAGATAAGAATATATTTTTTGACCAATGAAGGGGCCAGAAAATTTCTTTAACAATTTTGGAAGGAAAAGTCCCCGATTCTTCTGAGCCTACTAAATCTCCATAAATTTGGAGAATCTTTACCTATTTGACAGTTAAACTTCAGCTCACTGTCTGTAAGGTCGACGATAGGGAGCTCTAGTCAACTTCAGAACCACTTTCAACCAAAGAAGAAATTCCTACCGGGCTGGAGAGAGAGAGAGACCATCATCAATCCACTACTAAAAACCAATTGAAAGCTGCATCTCTTCACCACTGTCGTGCCCACTGGACGTCTGTCATTGACCCACGAACTCACTTAACTGAAAGATTCCTATATCAACAATTTTCCTACTCTACAAGAACTGTGAGTGTTTCTAAACCATAACAAAATTCTACTCGCTTAAAGAATTTTTAGAAAAATATTTTGAGCAAGCCTTTTTTTCTGTTATGAACATTTTCTCTTCCCTTAAAGGACATTTTCTCTTTTCCTTTTATTTCACTCCTAATTGTCTTTATCTCTTTACCCTTTTTTTCTGTATATGTAAATAAACACTTTCTTCTTTTATTGTTACACCCCGAGCAGGAGTTTTTTCTTTATTCGTCCGCGTCTAAAAGAGAGAGTTTGTCCGCTCGAATCTTGCTGTTTTTTACTCGCGTTTTGCCGCAATATTTTTAACCTCAACCCCATTTTTTAACCTCAACCCTTGGATGCGGGAAAGCCGGGACAAACTTTCCCCGCATTGTAGTTGTTTATGTCACAGGTAGATTCTTCAGTTTTATTTCCTGAGAGATTATTATTCTGTACCTCATTTATTGTAGTTTTCACCTCATCCTCTGTCATATTATTTATTTTCATCTCTTTATTGTTTGAGTGATGGGTTATCGTATTCTGTCTTATATTTAGTTTTATCTGATCTATTTCCGCATTTGTGAGTCTTTTATTTCGCGCGATGTCCCTGCGGACATTGGCAAGCATGTTTGGGTTGAGATGGAGTTGCTACTATATCAGTTACTACCATAGATCTTCATATTTGCTATGTCTGATCCGTGATGTTCTTGTGTGATTTTTCGAGTGCGGTGAAAAAGGAGTCCATTTCATTCGCCTTCTTTTTATTTATTGATTTAGTATCGAGTCACTTGGTTCAAGGTTAGAAATAGGCCAGGTTTGATGACCAGGTGTCTCATCGTTGTCGGTAGAGTTTGTTCCAAGTACACATTTTCGGCTTCAGACTGGTTCATCTCTGATCGACGCGGCCCTTGTTGACCTGGGTAACGGCCGATTTGGAATGAGTGTTTGTTTGTAAGCATTAAGATTTCTAATTTTTTGAGTTTTATCCTTGACTGCCAAGGGGTAATTTTGTTCGAGATACCAACTCTAGGACGACTGTCGACCAAGACTAAAGAACCCGTCCTGTACATGAAATAGGGGGTTATATTCAGATGTCCAGGGATCAAACGTTCATCATCTAGTACTGTATTCAGGGAGGTAACAAAGGGATATAGAAATAGTAAGATCCATACGAAGTTTTAACTTAGTATAAGTCGCAATGATCACTACCAGATGAAATGATCCGTGGACATGTATTGGGGGGTTATCAAGAAAAAAGGAATAAATAGGTAATCAGCCAGTACGATCCTTACCCATATGCATACATGTACAAACACACACACACGCACACCCACTCACACACACACACACACACACACACACACACACACACACACACACACATATATATATATATATATATATATATATATATATATATATATATATATTATAAAGAGATAGTCATACAAATAATTAATCAGTAAGGTTAATGTAATTAATGGTGAAATCTCTTCGTTAACAAATTTAATAGAGTATTAACTTACTAACCATTCGTTGAATGACGCGATCCTTATGTTTAAAATTGTAAGATGAATTTGATGTTCCACTGCTGCTAGTACTTTCGAAAATCCTCACATTTTCATCATCAGGTTTTAAAACATTTTTCATTTCAAATAACTCCAAAACGAAAATAAATGTATTGTAGGCTGAAGGATGTATAAAATCTGATCCGCAGTGCAAAATTTCTGAAAAAACTACTAAGACATTATTCTGAAAATTGGACCATTTTGTCCAAGTCGCATTAACTGTAAAACACTTACAAAAAAAAAAAAAAAAAAAAAAAATCATTGATTTACCACATTACTATATTAAAAAAAATCTTCCCACTTGAAATATTTAAAGTACAATTCTATCGTTGCTACACTGCTCGTTCCGAAATTATGTAATTGTTAATAAATAACACATCAGAGTGGCATCGGCAAAAAAATCAAATAAAATGTTCAACTTACCAAAATAGAATGTTCAACTTGTTTAAGAGTGATAATAATCAAACTTTATAAGGTAAATAACCCCATTATTATTATTATTATTATTATTATTATTATTATTATTATTATTATTATTATTATTATTATTATTATTATTATCATTATTATTATTATTATTATTATTATTCTTTTCTTTGCTTTCTGGCGTTTACACATTTCTTTCCGGGTCCCACCCAGAGACCTAAGGTTAGAAATGGCATCATGACACTTTTCACTGACAAAAAAACAAAAAAAAAACATCTACCATCACAATCACCATTACATTTAACATCACTATTACCATTACCTTTACCGTCACCATTGCTATCATCATTACCGTTACCATCAACATCACTATCACGATTATCATCATTATTGCCACTGCCATAAACATTATCATCATCATTATAGGTATTTTCCTAACTTGTGATATTTTTAATTACCTGGATTTTCTAGTGTAACATTTTCACAACTTTGGACTTCATCTTGTCCATTAAAATGAATTACAAGCCATAAACAAAAACAACGAATAGAAAATAAAAAAGACTTTATAAGAGGAGAATTTTCCTCCATTCATAAACTCAATTTCTTTAAATTTTCCTTGTTTATGGTTTTTTGTTTGTAATTCATTTTGATTCTAATATTTTTGGTGTAAGCTTGTAAAATTTTATTATGTTCACTCAGTCAAGTATCATTTTACTAGCAGTAGAGCCCGGCGTTGCCCGGGGATGTAACAGTAAGAGATAGTATCGAGCATCATAAAGACTGAAAAATAAAATTGACAAAGATTATTGTTTAAGGTTGACGGACACGCATGTCTTAATTATTTTGTTTTTGTTTTTTTGGGGTTTTTTTTACGAATTGGTCAAGCCCAAACTCAAACAAAAACATTGTTTTCAATCGTTATGAGTTTACCGATTGAATAGAATTTTATTATAAACAATTGTCTTGTAAATGGAATTTTTAAAGCATTCTGAATGTAAAAATATAGAAAAAAGTGTGCAAGAAAATAAGAAAAACTACCTGCCAAAAAAAAAAAAGTGAAGTTTTGTTGAAATCGGTTGAAAAATGTATGAAATCCGATCCCATATATAAACGAACACACACACAAACAACCTGGGTTTTATAATAATTATAACCCGATATGAGTTGTCCCCCTTTCATTCTCGCGATGCCTCTTAATGGTGTTTTCAAATTGATTTCGTGCAAAAATAATTGTGTTTTTCCGATTTTTGGCGCTGTCAGAACCACTGCAAGGTAATTTTACGTAGTCCTGTGAAGTTTTGTTGAAATCAGTTGAAAAATGTAGGAAATCCGATCTAATATATAAACGTACACACACACACACACACACACACACACACACAACCTGGGTTTTATAATAAGTATGATTAATTCTCTGACTTGTGGAAATATTTCCTTTTCTTATGTTTTTTTTCATTATTATTCATAAATATTTTTTCATGATTCCTAAACTTCTGTATTCTTAATTCTTTTCTTTTTGCAAATTCATTTAATATTTCACACGTTATTTGATTTATCCCCTCACGATAATGTTCTTCGCTTTCCTCTTTATTCATTGTTAATCCATTCATTGCTGTGGATATTTACACTTTCCGAAGCTAATCCATTATTACGCCCTTGAAATCTTTCATCTTCTGATCCTATGTCGACCACGATTATCATTTCTTCATCTCCTCCAAGACATTTCTTTGCCATTAGACACTGTGCTGAGATCTACTCAGATTTTCGTTTTATTTTACTTCATTTCTGCATTTATCAATCACATCATCATTTTTCCTTTTTTTTTAACATTAAAAAGCTTATTTTCATCAAGATATCTCTTGCAGTTTGAAGCTCTTTCTCAATGTATGGTGGAATAGTTTGCACTTCGTGAATTATTGGCAAACATACAACGCGACACTGGCACAAGCTTTCCATCGACCGTCCAATGATTATCCCCAGATTGAATTTTGATTCTTGATAGCTTTCGAGGGACCGTTGCATGCTCACGTGGTAACAAGATGAAAGACAAAAGCAACATCGATAAATAATAACGTGAATCTTGTTTCTCATATTATAAAATGCATGTTTTATTCAGGGCTTCGCCGGCTCATCCAGATGTGTAATTAGGTGATGCTTGAGACAACTTCTGCTCTGTTGGTCTAACAGCCCAGCTCTTTAGCCCTCCCAAATCTTCGCCCATCTACTCATCCCAACGTGGTGGCTGGCAATACGAATGGACGGCACAGGAAACATACGAGGGACAAGTGCCAAGGGCAGGCCAGAACTTTCCCCCGATCCCAAGCATGATTGTTAATATATATTAGGTTGGAGCAAAAATAATGACGTAATAATGTCGTTTTTTGACGTATTTTTTAACGTCAAAAAACGACATTATTACGTCATTATTTTTGCACCAACCTAATACCATTACCCGGATATATCCTATATCCGGATTTGTTACTACTTGATCCATACCCGAAAAAATCCCCTCCTCTACTACTTTCGCGTTAACCTTCGGTCAGAGTGGATGCCACTTAGAAATTTATATCTCTTTTATGTATCCTAAAACCCATCAGTATTCCCTTTACTTCCATGTTACTTTGGGGTCAAAGTAGATGCCACTTAGAAGACCTAACTTCAAAAGGAACTATATGTTGGTTCGTCAAAAGATCGTGATAAAACCACTTTCTTTTTTTAAGTGGCTGTCCATAGTATCATACAGAAATAAATTTATATCTCTTGTATGTATTCATAGTATCACATATGCAAATTATAGAATACTTATATCACTTATCTATTCTCCTTGTACGAGCGCACGAGCCTGGCGGTAGACCACGACTAGAATAAACATTTGACTAAATGGAATTGTCGTAATTGACTAAAATGGAGATGCAATCTCATCACAACATTTTGACAAATACACCCTATCGGCTCACCTTAATTGAACTATTGTTACTACTTTATCTAACGTTAATTGTAATTTGGCTGAACATAATTGCTTACTGAAAGGTGGATCTAGCAAAGTAATAGGCGAGTTGATCAAATTTGAATTATTATTAGGTTGGTGCAAAAATAATGACGTAATAATGTCGTTTTTTGACGTATTTTTTAACGTCAAAAAACGACATTATTACGTCATTATTTTTGCACCAACTATAGTTAACATTCTTAAGTTTTCTTTGAATCCATTCTTCGCTACGGTAATCATCAACACTCGCGTTTATCAATTCCAATTAGTCATTTTTTATTATTACAGTCGTTGTTTTTCTTCAGGTAAACGTTTGTCCAACCAGCCAGAGCCTGCAAAGTCATCGTGCTGTTTGACTCTCTATATAGTGCCGAGTCTTGGGTCATATATCAGCACCGCTTATTTCTCTTATGTACTCCAGTTTTTTATCCACCGTTAATTGTAATTCATCATCATCAGTCTCCTGACTGCTTCAACGGTCGGATGGACCTAAGGGCAGAAGAAACAGACAACTTCCTCTAGGATGATCTGTTGGCGGTAGCTCTCAGGGTTTCCGGCATTGTCATATCCGTCCACTCTTTGATGATGTCTTACCGGCTCTTGCGTTGCGCTCCCTGCTTGCGTTCACCTTTAGTCGTGCTCAGCAAGGTGGCCATGCAGGAGTTGTTATACTGCGTGACGTGGCCAAACCATACTATCTTCTGTCGCTTAATAGTGGCAAAGTGCGGCACACAAGACTTTTGACCTTGCTCCGTAAATAGTCATTGGTTTTATGTTCTCAGTAGAGGATGTGGAGAAGCTTTCTCAAGCATTTGCTCTCGAAGGCCTGGACCCTTTTTCCTGTCTCAATTAGCAATATCCAAGTCTCACACCAGTGGAAGAGGATGGATACTACCTGCGATTTATAGCATAATAATATGCAAGGTTATCTAATTTAAATTATTACCTGTTATTCACAGGTTTTCTTTGAATTCGTTCTTGACCACCGTAATTATCAGCACTGTACAATATGTTTATCAATTGTATTTATTCGATTGTTTTATTTAACTCGTTGTCCTCCTGTGTGAACGGTAAACGATACTCAAACCTTTTATTTTATTAGTGATGTTATTGAATTTGAAGGACTCTGGTTAGGAATGTTCCTGTTTAAATTAGGAAAACTTAGTTTAACATTTGAGGTGTTTGCCACAGTATCAGATACTTCGGCACCAGATTGCTTCCTCAGGAATGAGGCCCTTGCCAATCCCAGCAACGATCGATCTAGTATGATTTTTGTTTGCTTGTCATTTTTATTTAAATGCCTTTAATTCTTACAATCAAGAGGTTTTCTTTTTTTTTTTTTTTTTTTTTTTTTTTTTATCCCGATCTCATTTCTCAAAACAAGTCATTCCAAACTTTAGAGAACTTCAGACAACAGAAGATACTTTTGTCTTCATTGAGGAAGATGTGCTTGCTGCTTTTAATTTTTTCTGGATCTCGCTGGCACCATTATGGGTGGGGGTAAAAGGAGAGAAAAGCAGCACGCCTGTTTATTGCAAGGGGGTGTGAACTGTGCAAGGAGGAGACGTTTAACCTTTTGAGGTAATTTCTTCTTATTCTTCTTATTCTTCTTCAGGCTTTTCGTTTATAACCGGAGATTTTGCATCATTGGTGTTCTCCATCTTTCTCAGAATATTTACAGTGCTAAGCAATGGAGACTTTATTTACATTATTCGGACTATTGTCCTTATCTTTGTCGCCATATTTATTACAACGTTTCGGCCGTTGTACGCTCAGGACTTCTTCAGGTGGTTGGAATGTCGAATTTATTTCGCTCACTGGGGTAGACTGTTCTAGTTCCACGTGCCATGTTTAATGGATGTCGGTTATCAGTTATCTCCTCTTTGGGTCCGAATGAAGCAGATTTAAAATAATTTCAATTATTTGTAAATAGTTTCTGAAAATTTAATTAAAACCCGACAATATTTTTATTCTTGCAAGATTTTCCAAATTAATGTCTGTCACTGGAAAAAAGAATGAGCTAAAATTTGGTATGTTATTTTATAGTAGTTCCGCTGATGCGGTTAGAAAAAAGATTTTGTAATCAAAAGTTCGAATGTTCTAAAAATAATGGAAAAATTTAATAAAATAATAAAAAAAATACTTTGGTACACTATTTAGATTATTCGGACTATTTTCCTCATCTTTGTCGCCATATTTATTACAAAGTTTCGACCGTTGTACGCTCCGGCCTTCTTCAGGTGGTTGGAATGTCGAACTGAATCCTTTATTTCGCTCACTGGGGTAGACTGTTCTAGTTGCACATGCCATGTTTAATGGATATCAGTTATCAGTTATCTCCTGAAATTTCGCCACTGCCTTAACCGGGTATTGAACTTACACTCTTTGGGTCCTGTCACTGGATCTAACCAACGCCTTTATCCACTGTGCCATGTGTCCCTGAGGACATATGGCAGAGGGTAAGAGAGATAGAAGACATCGGGTTTTAATGAAATTTTCAGAAACTATTTACAAATGATTGAAATTATATTAAATCTGCTTCATCCGGACCCAAAGAGTGTGAGTTCAATACCCGTTTAAGGCAGTGGAGAATTTGGAGAGGGGAATTACCAGGAGATAACTGATAACTTACAAAGATGAGGACAATAGTCCGAATAATGTAAATAATGTACATAATACCTCATCTCAGAAATATAGACATATACTGAAAGGCCGAAACGTTGTAATAAATATGGCGACAAAGATGAGGACAACAGTCCGAATAATGTAATTAGTGTACATAATACCTCATCTCAGTAATATAGACAGATACTGAAGAGCCGAAACGTTGTAATAAATATGACGACACAGATGAGGATAATAGTCCGAATAATGTAAATAGTGTACATAATATCTCATCTCAGAAATATAGATAGATACTGAAGGGCCGAAACGTTGTAATAAATATGGCGACAAAGATGAGGACAATAGTCCAAATAATGTAAATAATGTACATAATACCTCATCTCAGAAATATAAACAGATACCAATGGAGACTTCTGAAGCGATGCGATGCTAGGCTTTATTGGTTTACAGTGTCGTGCCAGAAAACTTTTCTCTCTAGAATAGCTCTTGCACATTTATAAATCTACCATTCGTCTGTGGATGGAATACTGCTTCCATATTTGGTTTAATGCTCCTGTTATTCATCTCAAGATTTTCAATAAAATTCAAAAACGGGTCTGTAATGTAACCTGGCATCTCGATTTCAGTCATTTTCTCACCGACGCGAGGTGGCGTCTTTTCTAAAACATATTTTCATGGCAACTGTTCCTTAGTGCCTTGACTGGATGAATTTAAGCGTGCTACTAGACTGGCAACTAGGTCTTACCGTTTTAATGTTGAAATATCTAGATGTAACCATATGTTCTATTCTAATAGCTTATTTTCTCGCATTTCGCGCCTGTGGAACTCCATTCAGATTTATTGCTTCGCTGCCACCTACAATCTTCAAAAATTAAAATGCAACGCCAATTGCTATCTTCTGTCTTTCTGAACCCTGTTTTGATTTTGTCTTTTATCTCACTTCTCACTAAAGTCTTCTCGTTCTCTTTTACTCCCAGTAATCCCCTGCTTCCTAGATGCATTATCACCTTGCTTGCGGTGAATTGATTAAAAAAAAAAAATCAAATTTTCTCGATGTAGGTAAAATCTTCATTATTATTATTATTATTATTATTATTATTATTATTATTATTATTATTGAGAATAATGGGATGCAGACATGTAAAATATTCTAAGAAAGAAAGAAAGCGTTATTAAAAGAGAGAGAGGAAGATGAACAGACAAACAAAAAAAAAGGAAAAGAAAAAAGATATATAGAGATAGACTGATTGAACAGACTAAACAGAAAGACAAGGAAAACTGAAAGAGAGAAATTAGGATAAAAAAAGGATAAAGGGAGAAACACACAGATTAGAAGAGAGATAAAAAAAGGGTAAGAGAGATAGAAGACATCATCGATCAATAAAGAAAGAAAGAAAGAGATGGAAGAAGTCGAAAGGAAGAGGCGTGGATTCAGAGATCCTGCGCATTATTGGGGATATATTCTGTACACACAGATTCGGACGAAAACCACCCACGTTGCCATTAGAACTCCCGCACACTAAGACACATGCACCCCCACACACGCAAACATTGGCAATAGGTGACTGGTTACTCCGTTTCTCTTTCTCTCTCTTTATTGCCATTTAGGTACAACCACTACAAGCGATCGTCGAGCGAGATCATTTCTCTTGGTGACCGAAAGAAAGGGACAATCTGTCGTCAACAGGTTTAGGCTGAACTTTCTTACGGCGAGCGGCTGACTGAGAGAAACAATCGTAGAAACGAGCAGACCAAACTCCGTTTTAAAAAGTGTCACATACAAAAAGAGAGAAGAGACGGATCAGTTCCAGATGAAGTAGATATTTATTATTATTATTAATTAAGAACAATAACAACAGATTCATTATCGATAGATCCGATAAGCGATCTTTAAACAAAAAAATCTAGCAACTGGCAAATATCAGTTAATAAAACTACAAACAAACAAAAAAAGCAGTTAAATAAATCAATAACATTGAAACATCTGGAAAAAAAAACAAAAAAAAAACAAAAAAAAAACGAAACAATCAACAATATTTAAAAAGGAAAAAAGGAAAATTAAATTAATAAAACGCATATATTAGTAGACAGTTCATTTCTTTTTTGAAAAAAAAAAAAAAGAAAAGAAAAAAAAAGAAAAAGAAGAGATATTCCAAAACATTGTGAAATGCCTGGAGATTCTGTAGACGACACCACAGCCTCAGCGCCGGCAAAAGAAGAGAAAAACGACGACAAGGCGAAAGCTACAGAAATGTCTAAAGATATGAAATCTGTGGTTTTGACGGGCTTTGGGGGCCTGAAAATGTTAAAAGTCCTATCTAAACCTCAACCAACTGCTGGAGATGGGGAAGTCCTGATTGCAGTAAAAGCCTGGTAAGAATTTTGAAAAATATTTTCTCAAAAAAAAAAAAAAAAAGAAAAAAAAAAAAAAGAAAAAGTTACCAAAACTTATCGTTAGGATTTTTTTTTCAAAAGGATATTTAAATTTAATTTTTTCAATGATTGCATGTTTATATAGAAAATGGAATGTTAAAAAAAAAAAGTATTATTTATTTTAATGTAAAAAAAGGGCTTCCTTCATTTTAGTGTTTTCTGTTTTGGCATGTTGATTTTAAATTTAAGTGTATTCAAATTGTTTTTCTTTTTTTAGACATTTTTAGATCCCGATTTTTGTTGTCTTGTTATTAGGTTGGTGCAAAAATAATGATGTAATAATGTAGTTTTTTGACGTTAAAAAATACGTCAAAAAACGACATTATTACATCATTATTTTTGCACCAACCTAATATTAAAAAAGATTAAAAAAATTATAGATGGATATTGCGCGAAGAAACATTTTATTTCATTATTATTATCATTATTTATTATTAATATAATAATTGTAATAAAAACTCTCTAAGTAGCTTATGAAGATTTTTGACCAATTCTGCATTAGCGCTGAAAAACGTTTATTTTATTGTGGTGGATGGTTACAAGCGAGAGGGGAGATGGGATGTTTTTATTTTATATTTATTACCACAATTATTATTATTATTATTATTATGAAGCTAATTTTTCTGTGTAGGCGGCTCTCTAGAGATTCCCTTTTAAATCGTGAGCAGCAAGTAAAGTAAACATACTTATTTTTGAAAGTGATTTTTATTTACACACCGCGACTCCACGCTTTCCATCATGAATACAATAACAATATAACATCATGCCCGTCTCAAACAACAGGTGGGGCCTCCTTGTGTTATTCAGTCGGCGAATCTGGTCGTAAATGTTTGTCCAAAACAAGAATTCTTCTGCTAGAAATCCCTGCTGCACTTCTCAGAATCATAGAATTCCGTTAAAACACAATAAATTCAGTTTACAAGCAGGAAAAACTTTAACCATATGTCACTGTTTTTATTCCTCTATCGCACCATTCTGTCGTTACTGGCATCAGCTGTTAGAATATGGCATCCCCACCCACGGTAAACTCCGGCCGCAGTTTCTAAGAAAAAGAACAACAGTCGCCGTTACAAATGTTCTCCATAGCTTCTTTCTTGTTGGAGTTGACAACTGGAAACGGAAAACACACAATCTCTCTCTCTCTCTCTTTCTCCCTATCTATCTATCTATCTATCTATCTATCTATCTATCTATCTATCTATCTATCTATCTATCTATCTATCTCCTTTCTCTCTCTCTCTTTCCTTTCTCTCTCTCTCAATTTTCTTAAAAAATGGTAAAACTTTCGCTACTGGAATCAGTCGTCGTTGTGCTTTGCAGCAACTGTTAAAAAAAATATCGCAGTTTTATTATGTCTATGTTTTTTTTTATTATACATAACATAAAGTGTATTTTTTATTTTTAGTAAGTTCCCGCTCCCGTAGTTTGTATTGGTCACATCTGTAAAAATTTTTTATTGTTTACTGATTTTAAAAATCTTTTACAATTAACTCAAAACAAGATACACATTTCAAAACGAAAACTCCTCCCAATCATTTTTTTTTTTTTTGAAATACAGCAGAAATAGTATTTTGTTTATTGGAAATATTAAATTCTCTCAGCTTGAAATTAAAACTAAAATAAAAGAAAGATTTTTTCATTATTAAAAATTCATTTTAAAGTTTAGAATCGCGTTTTCGTGTAGGTACCTAGAAACTGAAACACATACTTTTCATTAAAAAAAGTAAAACATTTACTTTTCATACAAAAAATATACCCCACAAGTAAAACACATATATAGTCAATGACAATAATACGTACTAAATTGGTATGTGTAGGCGATTTTAAGCATTTTCAATTTTAATTTATTTAACAAAAACAAAATGATTTAATAAAAAAAGGACCATTTCCACAAAAAGAAAAATCTTCAGTATATATTTTTCGCAGTTTAATCTTTTTAGCAACTTAAAATTTGACATTGACTTTGTAAAAATAGTAGATATGACCTTTTTATTATTCGGAACACGCATCATAAATTTTATGTCTCTAAAAATAAAAATTAAATACATAGTAAAAAGTAAAAACAGTTTTTCAACTGTTACTTTGAGTGTTATTTTTCATTCTTTTTTTTTCTGTTTGATAAATTATTTTAGTATTTTTAAATCAGTATTTTTTATTTTCTTTATTTAAAAAACAAAATACAAATGGCCTGTAAACCTTGAACAAGTCTTTCATTTTTACCTGTTATTTGCGATTTATTGAGTTCTTCACTGCAAGAGAATACCAACTTGTTTCTGTTTTACATCACTATTCGAACTGCTACAACAAAACTTTGGACAGTTGCAAAATTGACACCTTAGCGAGAAGTCCTGAGTTATCATTTTGAAAATAAATATCTCCAGGATTTTAAGAAATATTTAAGCTTTAACATTTACACCGTGTGTGTTAATAATATTGTTATAGTATCATAACATCACACAAGAATGTGTACACACTCAGGCAGGTAATAATCGGCTGGTTGCCATATGGAAGCGTTGATTTGAGAAAAAAAAAAAAAAAAAAAAATTAACCTTCTGGAAGATGCAATACAAACTTATGAATAGCTAACTAACACCAGCAGTAAACCTTAGTAAAAGGACGTTCTTTTTAATTCTAATGGTCACTATATTTTTGGATAAACGTTTAAAAATAAAATTCATGTAACCACAGGCCACCCACTTATATTGTTTTATGGAAAGAAATGGTTAACATTGACAAACTAGTTTTTTCTACAACAAGACAATGTGTAGTTGTAGTATGAGAATAAATACTTACATTCGAACATAAATTATATACAGTATATGCGCGCGCGCGTGTGTGTGTGTGTGCGCGCGCGTTCGTTTGACATACGGGTAGAAATTTTAGATATTCGTTGGAAAAGATTAACTTTAAAGTAGTACTTAAAAAAAAAAGCGCTGGATGAAGCCAATACGCCCCACTTGGACAGGTTTAACAGATGCCAGGTGAGGACCAGTAATATTGCTGCTTCATTTTATTTTTTAGTCTTACTTTCTTTTAGAATGAAAGCACTTCGGGCATTGTTTAATAACAGTAACAAAAATAAGCCTATACTGCACTTCAGTGTACATAAAAAGGTTGGCCACTCGTATGCGATCGTTTATTAGGGCGGTTAGCTAGTCCATGTTGCAGACGCCCATATTTGTGTTTGTTCAACACCCACAGAGCCCAACTATGTAGAGCGGAACGGGGTTATAGGATTTTTTTGGGAGAGAGTCAATCATCTGGCGTGACCATCAGTCTGAACAAAGCAAGCACACTCAAACTCTCGGTCACGATGACTTGTGCCTTCGTGCTAGCACAACCACCGACCGCGCCTAAGGATTCCGTCAACCCAATTTCACTCACAAGGCTTGGGTTAACCCGTGGTATTGTTTTCCAAATGTGGCGCACGCGGGGGCTTGTGCATATCCATCCATACATACATACATACAGAGATATTGCAATGTGTCGAACACTTATAGACGTATGGTTGAGCACTTCGACGTAGTGCAATGGTTAACAAACTTGTGTCGCTAGATCATTTACGACTGAATAACGAGTTCGATCCGCTACGCTTAGAAAGTCCTCATACACACATATGGTTGAAAGCTACGGAAGTAATCTGAAGGGCGTTTCTTCTGCAGTTTCATCGTAATAATATTTGACACCGAGGAAAATTGACTTCCGCTTGAATCGATTGTGAAGATGTCAATTAAGAAGGAAGTCTGGTGAGATAAATCTCAATTTTAGTAGAGAAATCCTTTCTAGTCATTTTTTCTAATCATTTCACCACAAGTAAGGCAATAAAGTCACAAGGACGCAAGGTGTCTACTGAGTGTTAGAGAATATGAGAAAAACTACTATTAGAGAGAGAAGACAATAAAAGAACAAGAATCAAGTAGGACGATGACGACTGATATTGCATTTAAATTTTTGAATATCAAAGTTGGCTGGGGAGCAAGAAGTCGGAAAAGAGTTTCACAAGCAAGTAATGTGAGAGAAGAATCTGTTAGCATAGAACCTACGGTTACACCAATCCATTTCAAGTGTAAGATGATGAGACATCATTATTACCAATCTAGTACTACGCTTAAATTTATGAAGTGCCCTAGAGGAAAGTTCTTCAAAACAATTACCATGAAACTATTTATAGAAAAGTCAAAGGGACTCTACGTTATGGGAGTGGAAAAGAGACTGAAGCTGAAATGCCAGGTCAGGACCAATAACATTGCAGATTCTACTTTGTATTTCATCAAGAATCTTTAAATATACAGCAGGAGCAACGGACCATATGTGTCAACAATATTCAAAGCAAGAACAAATGGTGTATTTATATATGTAAGATAGATTCTGTCAACTAAAATTGTCTAGCACAACACAAAGAACGAATTATCATCTAAAAAATGATTTCTACATTAGTGTGTATGTGTAAAAGAAATTAGACTTACTATTAGGTTGGTGCAAAAATAATGGCGTAATAATGGCGTTTTTTGACGTATTTTTAACGTCAAAAAACGACATTATTACGTCATTATTTTTGCACCAACCTAATACTTCTCAAAAAAGAGAAAAGTTCGAAGACTTGTTTTGTTACTAATATAAAAGATGACCAACTATTACGTCTACTGATTTTGGGCATTTCGTCTTGGTGTAATAGTTAGCAAGCTTGTCTCGTCGTACACCAATTACGAATAAGTAGTAGGTTCGATCCTCACGCAGTAAATCGACGATCAGAAAATCCTTATTCATTCCACTGAATTTTCGGATTAATTTTATAATCTAAATTGATAAAACCCTGTTCCCTTTTTTTAAGCGAGTTTAAATTATAATAAATAATTATTTAATATACATTTGTTTGTACGCACAGATTCACTTACGATCACATATGCTAACAGCTGTCTATTTAAGCGTACCGATAAAAAAAAAAAATAATCCGGTTCCAGTGCATCGATGAATTTTTTAGAAAACAAAATTTATGATTTCTATCGTTTGTCACAGATAAATTGATCGTTTAAGAACAATTTCCGTAGATTAACGTGTATTTGAACATGGCTTTATTATCGCGGAGGTGTAATCATTGTCCTACGTAGCTATTGTGACAATAGTATTATTGTCTTCTTCTTTTCCTGGTCTTATTTCTCGTCGTAAGACGTTGTCTTTGAAAATAACTGCAACATACGGAGCGTTATATACCAGTAGTAATATTTTAAACATCAGAATTTCAAACATTGATTTTTCAAGGTCTTGACGTATTGTTTCTATAATAAACTTCCTAATAGGCTAATAATAATAATCAATTCATTCATGTGTTAGAAAAATCTATGTATTCAATGTAGTAATCAAATTCAATTTTAGGATGTGCACTAGGAAAATTAATTATTGATCTTCAGTTGGTATCATGTAAATGCTTGAAACATAAGCTGTAGTTATCGGATCCGTAAAACTAAAAAAGTGTGTTTCATAACCTAGTATTATTTCACAGTAAATAAAATTTAAAAAAAAACAAAAAAAAAAACAAAAAAAAACAAACAAAACAAAACAAAGCAAAAACAACAAACAAGCAAGAACAACTGTGAATTTAAATTTAAATTTTAAACCAGGCAGAATCCAAAGTAATACCAACTAATAAATGACTGCCAGAGTTCAGTGTTCGAGTTCAATTAAAATCCCAGATTTTTGAATGTTGCTTTTCCAGCCAGTCATTTGAAAGAGCTTTTCTAAGTATCATTTGTTCTTATGTCCAAGTTAGATATTTATTAATATCTAAACAAGTAAATTTGTTTTTTACGGCTTATCAACCCTTTGCAGATTATTTAAAGCTAGAAAATATTTTTAGATTATAAGAATTTTTTTTAAACAGATAATAATTATTTAGTGATACAAGTTTTGCTAATTAACCCATAGCTGGGGGAAGGAGAAGAGGTGAATTCATTTCTTTCCCAAGGGTATTATAAGTGAATGTAACGAACCCAACTGGAATTGGAACTCAGCTCTACAATTTACACTTCCGAGCCATTTTTCATTACACCACCTGCACATCCAAACTTACAGCACTTGGTATTACCAATCAGTTACCCCTCTAGGTACCGACCAGAATTGACGTTGCTTAACTTCGGTAATTGTACGGGAACCGGTGTTTCAACGTGATATGTCTGTAAGCCTTTTTGGCGTATCATTAGTTCTTATATACAAGTTTAATAAGTATCTAAATAAATGAACAGTCCCGATTAATAGATTTTAAAAAAACGTAAGAAAAAATATTTAATAAAAGTAAAACATTTTGATAACAGCCGTTCGAGAAAACACGCAATAAATAAAGCGATTGCTTAAAAATACGTAATAATATATTTTTAAGCAAATCCTAATGTTTTCAATGGAAATGGATCCTCGAATTTTGCCTTTCTCATTATATTATAAAAGTAGATTGTATTCTTTCTTCAATCTTCTTATTCTGCAATACGTACGTCTACACGACAAATAGCAGTCGATTCCATTTCATCCCACACACTCCCACATGATTTACATACATCAGAAAGTTTTCGAAGCTCCGTACATATCGGGCGTAGGACTTTATTCAGTATAAATTTATGTCAATATTGATCATAGCGAGGCGGCATTTTCACCTTCCAGAGGCGAATGAAATGCTTAGTCCATTTTTGTAGAGGGTGTATAAGTGAGTTTTACATCTTATTATGATAGACAAAGAGAAAATCGTCTGTATGTGAATATGTGTTTGAATGATAGCGTTGTACATGCGTGTATTTACTGTATTTTCTCCATTTTCTCTTGTGCCTTACTTTCTTCATATCTATTTTATTTCCTTCTTTCTTTATCGATTTTTTTCACTTTTATTTTACTCTCTTTATGCTTTTTTATTCTTTTATTTAATTTTTACTAACTTTCCATTTAAAATATTTCACGATTCTTGCATTTTTTTCTCTTGATCTAACAATACCTTTTGATTTTAATCATACTTTTTTAAAAAATCTCTTACTCTTGTCAAGAATTTTATTTCTTTTCTACATTGTTTTTTTTATTCTCATTTTCCGTTGTTTACCTTTATTTTACTTTCACTTTCACTTTCGTTTTTGTTTTCTTATTCCTTTATTTCTATCTATATGTTCTTTTAAATATTTTTCTATTTTTTTAGCTGCTTCCGTAAAATTTCCTGTAGCAAATATATCATAGAATAAAATGACATAAACTGAGCAATTTATTTTAATAAATTTTTATTGTTAGTGACAAGTCCAACCATTAATCACAATATCAGGACAGCAGAATTGCTGTAGATGAGGTCGGCCAAATGACAAACGCAAAAATGTATTTCTTTTTTTTCTTATTTTCTTTCTTTCTTTCTTTCTTTCTTTCTTTCTTTATACTTCTATTTCTTTCTTTCTTTCTTTGATTCTTTATACTTCAATTTCTTTCTTTCTTTCTTTCTTTCTTTCTTATGATTAACGCCTAAAATAATAGGCAATTGTAAATCATTTATTCTTAACAACATACTGAGAAGTTCCGTATTCCATATTTAGAAATAGACTACAGACTAATTTGTATCATTGAAATCATTGGGGGAAAATCTTATTTTCAGCTTTAGATTCTAACTCTGGCATTATTTTTAGTTAATACCATTATTTTTATTTTTCAATAATTTCACGACATTCCAGGTGAAATTATTTTCTTACTTTTTTTTTTTTTTTTTTTACTTTAACATTTTTTGCTCTTCTTTTAATTTTCAAATCCCGTGAGCGTGAAAGAAACGACCTGTAATTGTCAGTGACTAAATACTAATCGAGGCTAATATATTTTCTTACGGATCTTATTTATTGCTAGTTAATGATATTAATACTATTTTCTTTTAGAAAAAGCATAAAATAAAACCGAATAAAGTGAGTGCTACGAGACATGTAAATTTTAATGTTTTCAAAGAAAACATTACCTCGTACAATCACTGTAAGTTAAACATAAACTGATCTGTATGCAAGAATGCAAGTCAGATGAACTGATGCGATTTATGAGAAGCGCTATCGGCATCTACCTAAGGAAACATCAACAAACTTATTCATATTTAGGGTTGCAAGTTTATCCGAAAGTTGTGTTGTTTAAAAGTAGCAATTGTGATATCATTAACTGTTCTAGATTGATTTTACTGTCTTATTTTCGTTCAATCTTTCAGTCGATCAAATTTTGTCTGCGGAAATGTTGACACAGATGACAAGAAAATATAAGGGACGGACTTGTTCGTTTAATAAGGCTCATCTCAGTCGTCGTCTCTCATTCGTAAAATGAAAAGATAATAAAATAAATAAACGGGAAATCGATTCACACATTGTGAGAAGAACCCATGAAAAATTTTAGCTTCTCAAAGAGGAGGAGGAGGTGTAGTGAATTCCGATAAAAATAAAATAAAATATAAAAACAAAAATAAAAATAAGGCATTTGCGCTTTCCTTTAAAACCCTTATCTCTTTCTTACTTCCTCTCCTTTAAATACGTTTCTATGTACTTCTCTATCAACTAACGAGAAACCAACCCAAAAATAAAATTGGGTAGAAGACGAAAAGTCAAAACCCGGCCGCAAAACGCCTTAAGTTTGTGGAACCAGGGTCTACTAATTTATGACTGAAAACTACCAAAAATCGGGGAGGCTCCACGTATAACTTCCGTTATATAAAAAAAAAACATGGAAAAGAAAGGAACACCTGAAAATAAAATAATTTGGGGCAATGAAAAAAATTGGCACAAAGAAACTCGTGATATTAACCGAAACTGAGCTTCGCACCAGTAAATCTGGATCTCCGTCAAAAGGGTTATAATCTTGACAAACCTTGGCACACCGTGGAGAGTGACGACAAAAGATGCGACCGCTAGAGAAACCAGCTATGAGTGACACGTGTAGTAGTAAAGAATCATTTGATAATTATATTTCTGTCCTGCTTAGGGCCGAGAAAAGCATAGTAGATTGACACTGACGTATTTCTAAGATGACATGGTCTGACTCCGAAAATATCCACAACCGAGATTAAACAGAGATTCTCCAGACTTCTACCAATATCCACCTTATAAACGAACATTTTGCTACGCTGAATATCAAAGCATTCACTATAACGTAAATAAATAAAAATATATTATTTATTTTATACCCTTGAGCCATTTCGTTTTATTTCCGAAGTTCCGATAAAAAAAAACAAAAAAAAAAAAAACACCAACTATCTCCGGCACACTAACGTACCACAGGAAGCATACATTCTGTTAACAAATGATTTGTAAAAGACATTTCTACAGCCTTGGAAGCACGGCGGAGTAATGGATAGCAGCTAGGATAGAGGAATCGGATAGCTGAATTCGAATTCAAGTCGAATGCATTACATTCTTATTCTCCCCCGCCCAGCTATGGGTAATTAGCAGGACAGACCGAGTTCTATAGTCTTGGAAGGCAACTGGTCTACCGCAGAAAGAAATGGCAACCTACAAAAAACCTGCCTTGTCAGTCATATATCGAAAGGTACATGATCGCCTAAGCTTATATCATGTATGGCACATAACTGACTAACAGTCTGTAGTTCTAATTACTTCCCGATATAAGAGATATTAAAAAATTGAACAAATGATCAGCTAAAGAATCTGTGAAAAGTTTTTGCGTTTTCAAAGCTAGAGTTAAACTGTGTAAGTCAGAACTAACCCATTTATGCTGGCCATAAAATCCGGTATAAATCAAAAAAAAAAAAAAAATAATGCGAAGGTGGAACTGCGGATGGCGTGTAGGAGATTACTAATCCATCAAATCACGCTTTCAAAGTTGCGTGATCCGATTGACCCATTGTGAGCAAAATGTTAAATTGTACTTAACATTGGAAAAGTCTAAGGTCAAATAAAGTATGAAATTTTATTTTGAAATAAAGGAACTGATAAACGCTGAGACGGAAGTGCTGAAAGGCGGTTGTGGTTTAGGAAGTTCCCAAAAGATCCAGTAGACGTAGTGATTGAAAAGATCTGTAATTCTAAAAAGAGAACGCTTCTTGGCAGGATCATCGGACGTAAAAACATTAATATAATGACGATCAATGACCATGTTGAATGATGGAAACAAAACGAATACCTTTTTCTACTTGAGATTTTCATTTTGTAGTGAGTCGCGACAAAAAATAATATATAAAAATAAAATATATAAACAAAAATAAAAAGAATTAAAATTAAAATAAGCGATTTGCGCTTTCCTTTAAAACCCTTCTCTCTTTCTTTCTCTCTCTCTCCTCTCTCTCTCTCTTTAAACGTCTCCTTCTATACTTCTCTCTCAACTAACGAGAAGGCAACCCAAAAATAAAAAGAAGAAAACACTGAACCAGGCCGAAATACACCTAAAGTTTGCAGGATCAAGGCCTAATTATTTGTGACTGAAAAATACCAAAAAGCAGGGAAGCTCTACGCATAACTTCCGTTAAAATGAAAAAAAAAAGGAACGCCAGAAAATAAAATAATTTAATTTAAAATACTGCTTCATAATTTGTAATTTTTTTCATTAAGTGCCCATATGTTGACGTACAAATATTAGAAGTCATCTTTGAAGGTACCAGAAAATGTTTAAGTGGGTTAAAGCCGGCATAATCGCTTTTGTAACTTCTTATAAATACCAGGTGAAACCCCAAACATTCCATTGGCTAGGACCTGCTTGTACAGCCGCTATAGCCCACAGGAATCCCAATTACCCAACAGACGCCACATTGTGTCTAGTCGTAATAATTGTAAACGTGTCCTAAATGTGGTTATGTCTAACAAATTTAGTTCTGAACACTGGCGGTTCTGTAATAGTGTATTAAATAAGAGTAAGTCTTCTATTCCTCCTCCTCTCTTCACTCAGTTTAACATGTTAACATCTTCTGCTGAATGTTTTGCTCGTAAATTCTTTTCCAGTTCTATTCTTTATTCATCTGAAGTATCTTTACATGATCTTTCATTTAGAAAAGGGTTTCTATTGTGTGATATGCATATAACCCCGTCTATGTTTTTTGCTATTATCTCTAAAATGGATGTGATCTTGATGGTATCCTTGCAATAATCCTTAAGAAATGTGATTCCCTGTGCCTTTTCTATGAATATTTTCATGGTAATTGTTCAGATGAGCTTTCTTCTTTGGTACCTAAACTTGATGAATATAATCGCAGTACTAGTTTGTCAGCAAAATCTCATCATTTTACAGTTGAAATGGCTAGATGTAATTGTAAGTTCTATGCTAATATACTTTAAAAGCAATCCATTGAATTTGCTAAATGAAGTGGAATTTTATAAAAAAATATATTAAAACCATCTTTATGATTAAAGCATGAAGGATCGTTAATGTAGCTACAGATTAGTAAGTCATATGTCATCTATCTCTTTGTGTCATCTGGCATTTGAGTTCAATACCTGACCACAGCAGATGGAACAAAAAATTTGGAGAGTTGAATTACTAAGGGGAATTAACTAAAACTGATATATTCATAGGCATGACACGTGGAACTAGAACAATCTACCCTTTGTGGACTAAATAAACGATTCGTTTTGAAATTCCAACGTTATATCACCTGAAAAAAAGCCGGAGCGTACAACGACCGAAACGTCTTGAATATGGCAATAAAAATGAGGACAAAAGTCCAGACAATGTAAATAGTGTAAATATCTCTATTTTAGACGAATCACTTTTTTTTTTGTTGCAGAGAGAGAATCACATTTTCTAACCAATAGAAACATTTGTAGCAAACGCTAAACTTTTCGTCTGGACATAAATGTCACTGAGTCAAAAATTAAAATTAAAAATTAATCCGGACAACTTCCCAACGCGGAATTCTGTCATCGATAATTTTATCCAATTAAAATTTGCCTAACATATTGCATTATTTTTCACCCAGTCAGAGTTCGAATTCACGAATTATTTTCCGTAAAATTTGAGCCATCAAATTCTTGTAATGTAAATAACCTAAATAAAATATAAGCGAATCGGCCGTCTGTTAGTTGCATTGCATTTGTTTAACCTTTGATCTACATAACTTTTCCTATCTTTCGGCTTCGTCTGCTTTCAATCAGTTTCTACTAATATGTCATTGAACAGCAGAATTTCATGAAACCCATCCAAGGACGTATAACGTATTTATATATGAAATGATTCTTTTCAAATCAAACAGTTTAAACATCAATTTTATACATTTATGTAGACTTTCATTTTTGTGTTCAGCTTGTGGTTGTTGTTGTTGTTGTTGTTGTTGTTTTAAATATGGTTATATTTAGAAACCATATTTACCTTGGTTAGTCTGTTGTCTATCTCTTTGTGTCATCTGACATTGGAGAATAACACGCGAGTCAGGAATATGAACGGCTGCGCTAATTTCAGCTCTGACCAATGGATACAGATCGGGGTTGATAATTCTGTCAAGATGCAAACTGATAAATTTCAGACAGTTTTAGGCTGATCACCATACCAAAGAGTTTAGTAGCTTCTATATAACGTCATGTTATAGACTGCTGGCATCGTTCTGGGCGAACGACTAGCAAAGTAGCACCTGGAAACAGATTCTTTTAAATCTAGGTTTTCTTGTGTGCGCTTGTACTCACTTCAGCTTGATTCGCTAGTATGGCTTCCAGTAACTTATCCAACACATTATTTTGGATATATACATAGATTATAGATAGGAGTAATGGATAGCGGCTTGGATTGAGGAATCGGAGAGCCGAGTTCGAATTCCAGTCGAATCCATTACATTCACTTACTAATACCCTTGGGAAAGGTGTGAATCCTCTTCTTCTCCCTCCAGCTATGGGTAAATAATAGGACAGACCGGGTTGTATATTCTTGGGTGGCAACTGGTCTAGGAGAAGGACAACTCTGAATTCAAACCTAGAGTGGAGCCCCTAAGGCGGATGGACGGCACTTTCTGCTACCTTCTGGCAACTCCTGCAGCCGCGCTGGTACCAAACTGTATTGGTTTATCCTCTTCTTTGGACTCTGCTAGCAAGGTTGAGAGGGGGAACTAGACGTCCGGGCAGCCCTAGTTCTCCATATATTCCGCCCGGGCTCGTAGCGCACCGCGCTACTCCATCGTCTCTTGAGACGGACGGACGTCGACGACGACTATATATACATATATATACAGTAGCGTCCAAAACTAAGGGACAAAATTTTGAAACCTAATATTTGTTAGAAATAACAACTTTGAAAAGCTGAAATTTTGACAACTGGTAGTCGTTATCATCCATAATAACATACTAAAATTTGAATCATTTGCAAAGGATAGAAAAAGAATTATAATAATTATTTATTTATTTTCAAAATAGGATCGTCCAAAAGTATCGCATTGATTACTTTACTGAGTAGGTAGGTATTGATTACTTTACTGAGTAGGTAGGTATTGATTACTTTACTGAGTAGGTAGGTATTTGTTTTGGGCTCCTTCTTTCTCTTTTCTTTCATTGTTTGGGATGTTTTATGTCTAAGGTGTTAGGTCTTCTGGCAAAGTGTCTGTTGATCACATCAACATAGTTGCTTTTTCTTTTCTTTAGTATATATATATATATATATATATATATATATATATATATATATATATATATAATAAATTAACTGATTTAAAATATTTTTTCGCTACACAGTAATAACCATGTTTCAAAAATGGAAGCTAAAAATATCAAATTTAATTTTGTAATTAAATTAAAAACATTAGTTCCATTAATATTCGCTTGAAGATGAAATGGAACTAATGTTTCTAATTTAATTACAAAATTAAATTTGAAGTTTTTAGTTTCCATTTTTGAAACATGGTTACTACGGTTTAGCGAAAAAAACACATTTCAAATCAGTTAATTTATAATATTTATGCTCTGTAAATTTACACTGAGCACTGTTTTGTAAAAATAAAAATAAAAAATATCAATAAGAACGGATTATATATCTTACTGTTCTTTCTTTCTTTCTTATATATATATATATATATATATATATATATATATATATATATATAATGTGTGTGTATATATTAGGTTGGTGCAAAAATAATGACGTAATAATGTCGTTTTTTGACGTTAAAAAATACGTCAAAAAACGACATTATTACGTCATTATTTTTGCACCAACCTAATATATGTAATGTAAAAGATAAAAATAAGAGAAATTAAAATTTGTATGTTAACTTGCTAGTTAACCTTCGCCATTCGGATCACCAGGTTGCAAGATCCATTGCTCTGAAATTGCTCTAATTAAAACGAAAAATAATTTCCAGATGAAACTGTCTAAAAAACAACAACATTCCTCTAAAATGTGGGTCCTAGTTCTTTTTTTATTCCTCGTCTTGTTGAAAAAAAAGACACAAGCGTCTCCGGAACTTAAAAATTTTTCTCTTCGTGTTTCAATTTAGTCAAAAGACTAATATATAATAAATATCACCAATCTTATTTCTAATATTGTTATCATTTTCTGGGCTTTTTATTCCTCAAATTTTATATGTCTTGTCAATATTCACGTATACTTCTTAGGTTATATAAAAAGAGAAAACTCCCTAAATAAGTATATAGATGCATAAACATGGTCAGAAAATAACGATTTACTAAGCTTAGCTTAGATGCGACACAAAGTAGGAAGTATGGAGCACCCAGTGAGGATTGAACTCACAACCCATCTTACTAACCATTACACCACGTCGCAGTAACCTAGTCAGAAAATAGGAATTTAGTAAGCTTAGTTGTAGCACAAGACCGCAAGTATGTAGTACCCAGTGAGGATCAAACTCACTATTCAGTAGTAATTCATTTACCAAGACAAACTTGCCAACTATTATACCACTACACGACGTGGAAGTGCCATGATCAGAAAATAAGAATGAAAATAGATGCATAGAGCCAAATAACATAGAAGCTTGTATTAAAAAATAGTCAAATCTTGTCTAATTATTAGCACTAAATAAATAAAGAGAAAATACTCTAACATTCCACACGAGGAGGGGACCCTTGCCTGCAACATTTTTGCACGACTACAATTTCCAGGGTAGATTTGTGGATGATGTTTGATATCATTGGATTTATTTTGACTCATAACAACTTTGAGTTTAATGGCCATCACTTTTACAAACTCAAGGCACAACCATGGTGGCAAAATGGTTCCTAGTTACGCGAACATTTTTTATGTACACTTTCAGATAAGAGTTGTTATTCAGATATCATTTGAAGTCATTGTAGATATATTGACGATGAAAGTATGGCGATGAAATATATTGACGATGCAAAAGTATGGCTAGGACATATATTGACGATACAAAAGTATGGCTAGGACATATCTTAAGGATGCAAAAGTATGCCTAGGACATATATTGACGATACAAAAGTATAGCTAGGACATATATTGACGATACAAAAGTATAGCTAGGACATATATTGACGATACAAAAGTATGGCGATGACATATATTGACGATGAAAGTATGGCTAGGACATATATTGACGATACAAAAGTATAGCTAGGACATATATTGACGATACAAAAGTATGGCTAGAAGATATATTGACGATACAAAAGTATAGCTAGAACATATATTGACGATACAAAAGTATAGCTAGGACATATATTGACAATACAAAAGAATGGCTAGAACATATATTGACGATACAAAAGTATAGCTAGGACATATATTGTCGATACAAACGTATAGCTAGGACATATATTGACAATACAAAAGAATGGCTAGAACATATATTGATGACACAAAAGTATAGCTAGGACATATATTGACGATACAAAAGTATGACTAGAAGATATATTGACGATACAAAAGTATGGCTAGAACATATATTGACGATACAAAAGTATAGCTAAGACATATTGACGATACAAATGAATGGCTAGGACATATATTGACGATACAAAAGTATAGCTAGGACATATATTGACGATACAAAAGTATAGCTAGGACATATATTGACGATACAAAAGTATAGCTAGGACATATATTGACGATACAAACGTATGGCTAGAAGATATATTGACGATACAAACGTATGGCTAGAAGATATATTGACGATACAAAAGTATAGCTAGTACATATATTGACGATACAAAAGTATAGCTAGGACATATATTGACAATACAAACGTATGGCTAGAAGATATATTGACGATACAAAAGTATAGCTAGTACATATATTGATGACACAAAAGTATAGCTAGGACATATATTGACGATACAAAAGTATGACTAGAAGATATAATGACGATACAAAAGTATGGCTAGAACATATATTGACGATACAAAAGTATAGCTAGGACATATATTGTCGATACAAAAGTATAGCTAGGACATATATTGACGATACAAAAGTATGGCTAGAAGATATATTGACGATGCAAAAGTATGGCTAGGACATATATTGACGATACAAAAGTATAGCTAAGACATATTGGCGATACAAAAAAATGGCTAGGACATATATTGATGATACAAAAGTATAGCTAGGACATATATTGACGATACAAACGTATGACTAGAAGATATATTGACGATACAAACGTATGGCTAGAAGATATATTGACGATACAAAAGTATAGCTAGTACATATATTGACGATACAAAAGTATAGCTAGGACATATATTGACGATACAAAAGTATAGCTAGGACATATATTGACGATACAAAAGTATGGCGATGACATATTGACGATACAAAAGTATGGCGATGACATATATTAACGATGAAAGTATGGCTAGGACATATATTGACGATACAAAAGTATAGCTAGGACATATATTGACGATACAAACGTATGGCTAGAAGATGTATTGACGATACAAAAGTATGGCTAGAACATATATTGACGATACAAAAGTATGGCTAGGACATATATTAAGGATGCAAACGTATGCCTAGGACATATATTGACGAAACAAAAGTATGGCGATGACATATTGACGATACAAAGTATGGCGATGACATATATTGACGATGAAAGTATGGCTAGGACATATATTGACGATACAAGAATATGGCTAGAAGATATATTGACGATACAAAAGTATGGCTAGAAGATATATTGACGATATAAAAGTATGGCGAGGACATATATTGACGATGCAAAAAGTATGCGTAGGACATATATTGACGATACAAAAGTATGGATAGGATATATATTGACGATATAAAAGTTTGGCTAGAACATACATTGACGATACAAAAGTATGGCTAGGACATATAATGATAAAACAAAGTATGTATTGGACATCTTTGGCCAGAGGGAGATAGTTCTTGACGTAGACACCAAGACCGTGCATGTGGGTTAGAGAGTCTTTTCTGAGGAGAGAAAGGTAGGCTGGGATCGAGAGATCAGAGGAGGGCATAGACGAGACAAGGTTCGTCTCACAGAGAGCCAGTATATCCGGGCAGTTTGCAGTAAGGAAAGATTCCATACTGCAGAAGTTTGTTCTAATGCCACGGATGTTGGAGAACGAAATGTTGAGCGGTTTAGGTGATTTTTGAGTGGCTGGTTTAGGATTACTTTTTCGGTCTTTGTAAGACATGTGGAATTTTGGTTGGAAGATGAGAAGGCCCGAAGTAAAAGAAGCAGACAGTTATCGACCGTGACGTGAGAGGAGTTGGCACAACCTGCATCATAATGTGGCCTCAGGGTTGCCTACCGGAGGTGACTGCAGGGACACCTTTCCATGCGCGATATGGCACTACAAACACCCCGGTATTATACAACTGTTGATCAGAGCGGACGCTCAAGGTGCTACGCAAGAGTTAGGGCTTGGTCTGGAGCCCCCTCTGTTTGCCTCGGGTTCTTGATAGGCTCCAGAGGCGGATATGCAATACAATTGGCCCTGCTCTGGCATCTCGTCTACAGTCACTTTTTCACAGACGCGCCGTCGCTTCTCTCTGTCTGTTTTACAAATACTTTCATGGCAATTGCTCCGAGGAGCCGCATTCGCTGGTTCCCAGACTTCATGAGTTCAAGCGCCCTACGAGGCTGGCATCCCGCTCTCACCCCTTCACTGTCGAAACTCCTAAATGTAGCTGTCTCTTCTACTCCAATAGCTTCATGTCTCGCACCTCTCGCTTGAGGAACTCCCTTCCCTATTCCAGTTTCCCTGAGAGCCATAATCTCCAGCTATGCAAATGTAATGTCAATCGACATATCCAGTTGCCGTGATCTATCCACTATCCTTCTAATCCTTTCTTCTATCACTCCTATCTGATCTTGTTCCAAATTTTCTGTAACCCCTTGCGTCCTAGTGGCTACCTGTCTTGCTTATGGTGAAAAGCTTAAAAAAATATATTGATGATGCAAAAGTATGGCTAGGACATATATTGACGATACAAAAGTATAGATAGAACATATATTGACGATACAAAAGTATGGCTAGAAGATATATTGACGGTGCAAAAGTATGGCGAGGACATATATTGACGATACAAAAGTATGGCGAGGACATATATTGACGATACAAAAGTACGGCTAGGACATATATTGACGATACAAAAGTATAGATAGAACATATATTGACGATACAAAAGTATGGCTAGAAGATATATTGACGGTGCAAAAGTATGGCGAGGACATATATTGACGATACAAAAGTATGGCTAGGACATATATTGACGATACAAAAGTATGGCTAGGACATATATTGACGATACAAAAGTATAGATAGAACATATATTGACGATACAAAAGTATGGCTAGAAGATATATTGACGGTGCAAAAGTATGGCGAGGACATATATTGACGATACAAAAGTATGGCGAGGACATATATTGACGATACAAAAGTATAGATAGAACATATATTGACGATACAAAAGTATGGCTAGAAGATATATTGACGGTGCAAAAGTATGGCGAGGACATATATTGACGATACAAAAGTATGGCTAGGACATATATTGACGATACAAAAGTATGGCGAGGACATATATTGACGATACAAAAGTATAGATAGAACATATATTGACGATACAAAAGTATGGCTAGAAGATATATTGACGGTGCAAAAGTATGGCGAGGACATATATTGACGATACAAAAGTATGGCTAGGACATATATTGACGATACAAAAGTATAGATAGAACATATATTGACGATACAAAAGTATGGCTAGAAGATATATTGACGATACAAAAGTATGGCTAGGACATATATTGACGATACAAAAGTATGGCTAGGACATATATTGACGATACAAAAGTATAGATAGAAAATGTATTGACGATACAAAAGTATGGCTAGAAGATATATTGACGGTGCAAAAGTATGGCGAGGACATATATTGACGATACAAAAGTATGGCGAGGACATATATTGACGATACAAAATTATGGCGAAGACATATACTGACAATACAAAAGTATGGCTAGAACATATATTGACGATACAAAAGTATGGCTAGGACATATATTGACGATACAAATGTATAGATAGAACATACATTGACGATACAAAAGTATGGCTAGAAGATATATTGACGGTGCAAAAGTATGGCGAGGACATATATTGACGATACAAAAGTATGGTTAGGACATATATTGACGATACAAAAGTATGGCGAAGACATATACTGACAATACAAAAGTATGGCTGGAACATATATTGACAATACAAAAGTATGGATAGGACATATATTGAAGATACAAAAGTATACATGACTTTATAATCTATGTAAAAACAGTTACCACAGGAGAAAGCATTATTTTCTTTTTAATTTGTAGTGAGAGTCCCAGTAAAAAATAAAATATAAAAATAAACTTTAAACAAAAATAAAAAGAATTCAAATGAAAATAAGTTATTTGAGCTTTCCTTTAAAACCCTTATTTCTTACGTTCTCTCTCTCTCTTTCTATACTTCTCTCTGAATTAACGAGAAGACAAGTCTCAAGAAAAAAGCGGTAGAAGAAGAAGAAGAAGAAGAAGAAGAAGAAGAAGAAGAAGAAGAAATATCCCTAGACTTAGTCAGTAAAATGAGAAAAATATATAACCAGTAGATTAACTAAAAGTTTCCGTTTGGAATTCCCTAGAGATTAATTGGATCGACAGACACCTGAAGAATGTTAGAAGGCATAACAGCCGAAACGTGATAACATCAAAGATGAGGATATTAGTCTGAACGTAAATAATGTAGATAAGAGCATTTTCATGTAAGTTTATTTTATCATTTCAAGTTCTCTGTTTAAATTTTGGTGACACAATATCAATTTTAAATTGTCACTTTTGCAACGAGATTCCTCTTGAAGTAATTATAACAGACAGATGCACAATATTGTTTTCTGTTTTCCTACTTGACAAATGCAGGATTTGGAAGTGGATTGTCTAATGAAGAAGGGAAAAGACAGATTGAATTTCTGCCAATTGCAGTTGTGTTTGCATCAATGTTATTTCCGTCACAAGAAACCTGTCATTTTGAATTTGCTGATTTTTGCCATCCTTATTGACTGGAAGCTCCGTGCACATATATCAAGAAGCCCTCTACACATATGTCTGGTAGTCCTCTGCATATATTTCAGGAAACCCTGGAAGCCCACTAAAAATATCTCTGGAAGGCCCCTAAACATATCTCTGGAAGCCCTCAAAACATATCTCTGGTAGTCATCTGCACATATCTCTGAAATCCCTGAAAGACCTCTACACATATCTCTGGAAGCCCTCTAAACATATCTCTGGTAACCCTCTGCATATAACTCTGGAAGCACTGGAAACCCCTTTCACGTATCACTGGAAACCCTCTAAACATATCTCTGGAAGGCCAGGAATAACTCTACAAATATCTCTAGAAGCCCTGAAAGCCCTCTACACATATCTCTAGAAACCCTCTGCGCATATCTCTGGTAGTCCTCTGCACATATCTCTGGAAACCATGGAAGCCCAAAACACATATCTCTGGAATACCTGGAAGACCTCTTCACATATCTCTGGAAGCCCTCTACACTTATCTATGGAAGCTCTCTACACATATCTTTGGTATCTCTCTGCATATATCTCTGGAAGTGCTAGAAACTCACTAAAATATCTCTGGAAGCCTCTTACACATATCGCTGGAAGCCCTCTGCACGTATCTCTGGAAGCCCTCAACACCTATCTCTGAAAGCCACATATATCAGGAAGCCCTCTCCACATACCTCTGGAAGCCGTCGAAGCCCTCAACACATATCTCTGGAAGCCCTCTACGCATATCTCTGGAAGGCCAGGAAGAATTCTGCATATATCTCTGGATTTCTTGGAAGCCCTCTATACATATCTTTAGAAACCCTGGAAGCCCTCTAATCATATCTCTGGAAGCCCTCTACACATATCTTTGGTAGCCCTCTGTACATATCTCTGGGATCCCTGGAAATACACTAAAATATCACTGGAGGCCCCCAACACATATCTCTGGAAGCCCTCTGCACATATCTCTGGTACTCCTCTGCACATATCTCTGGAAGACCCAAAAGACATCAACACATATCTCTAGAAGCCACTTACATATATATCAGGAAACCCTCTACACATATCCATGGGGGCTCTAGAATCCTGAGAAGCCTTCTGAACATATCCCTAGAAGCCTGGAATACCTCTACATATATCTCTGGAAGTCCTGGTATCCCTATACACATATCTCTGGAAGCCTCCTACACATATTGCTGGTAGCTCTCTGCACATATCTCTGGAAGCCCCGGAAACCCACTAAAATATCTCTGGAAGTCCCCTACACATATATCTGGAAGCTCTCTAAACATATCTCTGGTAGTCTTCTGCACATATCTCTGGAAGCCCTGGAAGCCAACACACATCTCTGGAAGCACTGGAAGCCCTCTACACATATCTCTGGTAGCCCTCTACATATATTTCTGGAAGTCCTGTATATCTTTGGAAATCCACTACACATATCTCTGGAGACTCCCTACACATATCTCTGGAAACCCCCTACATATATCTCTGAATTTAATTCTGATAGACTTCTATCATTAAAACTGCTATTTTCATCCAAAAGTTGCCAATGGTTTAATCTATTATTGGAATTAATTCCTTCACAATGATTTTATATTGATTATGTGTTGTGAGTGTTGCTGTTTATGTGAAATTTATTCTTTATAAAAATAATTAGTCTCAGGGTCATTTATAGGATTTCCACTTAATATTTGTCCTCTGTAGGTTTCCATTTTTTTTATTATTGTTTCTCTCTCTCTCTCTCAACATCTCTTTATTCATTTCTTTATTTCTCTGTGACTATCTTTTTTTGTTGCCTCTCTCACTCTTTTCATCTTTCATTCAGTCAGACTCTCTGTCTTTTTACTCTTACTCTCCTTCTGTCATTTCTCTCCCACTCTCTCTGTCTTTTTCTCTCTCACTCTTTCTGTCTTTTCATCTCTAATTCAGTCAGGCTCTCTGTCTTTTTATTCTTACTCTCCTTCTCTCATTTCTCTCCCACTCTCTCTGACTTTTTCTCTCTCAATCTTTCTGTCTTTTCATCCATCATTCAATCACACTCTCTGTCTTTTTACTCTTACTCTCCTTCTGTCATTTCTCTCTCACTCTCTCTGTCTTTTTCTCTCTCACTCTTTCTGTCTTTTCATCCATCCTTCAATCAGGCTCTCTGTCTTTTTACTCTTTGTCTCTTTCTGTCATTTCTCTCCCACTCACACTGTCTTTTTCTCTCTAACTCTTTCTGTCTTTTCAACTCTCATTCAGTCAACCTCTCTGTCTTTTTACTCTTACTCTCCTTCTTCATTTCTCTCCCACTCTCTCTATCTTTTTCTCTCTCACTCTTTCTGTCTTTTCATCTCTAATTCAATCAGGCTCTCTGTCTTTGTCTCCTTCTGTCATTTCTCTCCCACTCTCTCTGACTTTTTCTCTCTCACTCTTTCTATCTTTTCATCTTTCATTCAGTCAGGCTCTCTGTCTTTTTACTCTTACTCTCCTTCTCTCATTTCTCTCCCACTCTCTCTGTCCTTTCTCTTTTACTCTTTCTAACTTTTCCTCTCTTATTCTCTCAGGTTCTCTCTCATATGACTCTTACTCCCCTTCTGTCATTTCGCTCTCACTCTGTGTAATTTTCTCTTTCATGTTCTCTGCCTTTTCCTCTCTAATTCTCTCAAGCTCTCTGTCTTTTTACTCTTACTCTCCTTCTGTCATTTCTCTCCCACTCTCTCTGTCTTTTTCTCTCTCACTCTTTCTGTCTTTTCATCTCTGATTCAGTCAGGCTCTCTGTCTTTTTACTCTTACTCTCCTTCTGTCATTTCTCTCCCACTCTCTCTGACTTTTTCTCTCTCACTCTTTCTGTCTTTTCATCCATCCTTCAATCAGACTCTCTGTCTTTTTACTCTTACTCTCCTTCTCTCATTTCTCTCCCACTCTCTCTGTCCTTTCTCTTTTACTCTTTCTAACTTTTCCTCTCTTATTCTCTCAGGTTCTCTCTCATATGACTCTTACTCCCCTTCTGTCATTTCGCTCTCACTCTGTGTAATTTTCTCTTTCATGCTCTCTGCCTTTTACTCTCTAATTCTCTCAAGCTCTCTGTCATTTTACTCTTAATCTCCTTTTTGTCATTTCTCTCCCACACTCTCTGTCTTTTTCTCTCTCACTCTTTCTGTCTTTTCATCTCTCATTCAGTCAGACTCTCTGTTATTTTACTCTTAATCTTCTTCTGACATTTCTCTCTCACTTTCTCTGTCTTTTTCTCTCTCACTCTCTCTGACTTTTTCTCTTTCATTCTCTCAGGATCTCTGTCTTTTTTACTCTTATTTTCCTTCTCTCATTTTTCTTTTCATCTCTCTGTCTTTTCATCTCTCATTCTCTCAGGCTCTCTGTCATTTTGCTCTTAACCTTCTGCCATTTCTCTCTGACTCTCTCTGTCTTTTTCTCTTTCACTCTCTCTGTCTTTCATTCTCTTAGGTTTTCTGTTATTTTTCTGTTAATATTCTTTTTTCGTTTCTTTCTTATTCTCTCTGGCTTTTTGTCTCTCACTGTCTGTCTCTCTCTCTCTTTCTTTGTCACTTACTCTCTCTGTTTTTTTCTCTGTCAGTCTCTTTATCTTTTCTATCTGATTTCTTCACTGTCTTTCTTCCCTACTCTTTGCACCCCACTCTTCCTATATCTGTCTATCTCTCTCTTCCTCTTCAATTCAATTATTCTCTATTTAATTCTTCTTACTCTCTCTAGTTTGTCTCTCTTTTTTACTCTTTCCATAAAAATGTTTCTCTTTCTTCCATTATTGTTTCTCACTATTCATTGCTTTGTCCTTTTTTTCTCAGTCATTTTCCTCAGAACTTTCTCTCTATGCCTCTTCTTTCTCTCCTACTTTTCTTTTGTTTCTCTCTTTTCTGGTTCTTATATTCTCTCTCTCTCTTTCTCCCAAAGTCTGTTCCATCTCCTCTTTTTGCATCTACTATTTCCTTGCTTCTTATTCTGTCTCTATTTCCCTTTTCTTTCCATCTCTTCTTTGTTAAAACAAACTGTCTTCATTAGCATCTCTCTCTTTTTTTTTCTTGTTTATTTTTCTCTTTCAAACAATTTACTGTCTCTATTAACACCCCCTCCATCAATTCCTATTACTCCCTCACTATCTCTCTTACTCTCCTGTTTTTGTAAAAACAGTTAAAAATAACTAATGAGCAAAATATATAACTGCCTTCTAAAATCCTCCAATCTGAACAATTACCCAGAGATTAAAAATCTTTCAAAATGCATTTGTATCTAAGATTTCTGACTCATCAATTCAAGAAGCCTGTTTCAAGCTCTAACCTATATTTTGCTTTTCTGATATCATTAAAAGATTAAAGTTTGTTTTATCTTTGAAATATCAGCCTAATTATCGTTTCGAAAATCCACTTGTCATATCTGTTATTCCCTATTTGATTATCTTGTAAGCCTTTTTTTGTTTATACAAGGTGCAAGCGCCACTCAAGCTAGAAGGTTACAGAGTAAGAGTCACAGTTTATGGGGATATGTGGGGAAGATAACAGTTGACCTAAGACTTGAACAGGTTAAGACTGTAGTGATAGGGGAAGCATCCTCTTGGGAGTCTGTTCCACAAAGTAGGAGTTCATGGCTGGAATCTACTTGAGTGGAACTTACATCTCACCAATGGAATACAAAGGGAACAATGCTGTTTGTTACAATATGGTGTGTCTTAGCCATGAAGGTTAGAACTGATGTAACTAAGGAATGTAGTTTGTCTGAAAACTTCATTTACAAAAGAATAATTTGTATAAACATTAGGCTTTAAATATTGGATCCAGGTTTATTCATATATATATATATATATTAAAAATATTGCAAAGAATGTAAGTCTTATATATACATGTGTGTATATATTCTTATAGATGTTTATTTATACTGTGTGAATATTGCTTTGATTTTACAAGTAGATAAATCTGCTTATACAGTGGGGGAAATAAATATTCGTACACTTGAAAAATTGTATTTTTATAAATGTAAAAGCCTTAAATAAAACAAATCTTGGCACATTTTATGTATAAAGACACATACTATTAAAAAATAATAATAAACTTAATTAATTCTTATTCTAACAGAAATGAATGCATTTTTTAATTCTAACTGGTGAAAAAAGTATTCATACAAATCAATTATTAGAATAAAATAATCAATTAATTATGAAAAAAGTATATTCTAGAATGTTCCAGTAATGTTATCAGTAATTATAGTTAACGCCATTAGACATTATCAGGGCATTCTGTAATTTCTAGTCTTATGAGAAGGTTCTAATAATGCCTAAAGGTAAAGAATTGACTATTTCACAAAAACAATACATTTTGTCTCTTTGGAAAGATGAGAACAGTTACAGAACGATTTCTAACAACCTGAATATTCCTTTTACTACAATTGCTTCGTTCATTGCAAGGTTTAAAACTCGTAACAGCATCGAAAACCAAAGATGAACAGGTGCTCCGAGGAAGATTTCTCTAAGACCAGCAAGGATATTAGGACGCCAGATCCAACAAAATCCACAGGTTACCTGAGAAGAGCTGCAGGAAGATCTGTGTGCATTAGGGATTAAAGTAACCAAGCATACAATAAGTAATGAACTACACAAAAACAGTCTGAAATCATGCATCCCAAGGAAGACTCCACTCCTCTTGAAACGACACAGAGATGCTAGGCTAAAATTCATTAGAGAGCATAAAGATAAAGAATATTCGTTTTGAGAAAAATTACTATGGACATATGAAACTAAAACAGAGTTGTTTGGTCATAATTATCGAAATCATGTGTGGAGGAAGGACGGCGAAGCCTACTTACCAAAGAACACGTTGCCAACTGTAAAGTTTGGTGGTGGCAGTATCATGATCTGGGGCTGTTTTTCTGCAAAAGGTGTTGGCAGAATATCAATAATAGATGGCAAGATGAATGCCAAAAGATAACAGAAAATCCTGCAAGACAATTTAATGCGTTCTGTTGAGAGACTTCGGCTACCTCCTGATTGGGTTTTCCAACTGGATAATGATCCTAAGCATACCGCTAGATCTACAAGGAAATGGTTAGCTGAAAGTAATGTTGATGTCTTGCAATGGCCAAGTCAGTCCCCAGACTTGAACCCAATCGAGGATTTATGGCAATATTTGAAAATTCAAATTGGGAAAATAGCACCAACAAATATCAAGAATTTGAAGACAATATGCCAAGAAGAATGGGACAAAATACCACTCAATGTGTGCAGATCATTAGTTGAGACGTACAGGAATAGACTGGTAGATGTTGAACTCAATAAAGAATATTCCACAAAGTATTAAATTAAGTTAATATGCTTTTTTTGTTTTGTATGAATACTTTTTTCATCAGTTAAAATAAAAAAAAAATGCATTAATTTCTGTTAGAATAAGAATTAATTAAGTTTATTACTATTTTTTAATAAAATGTATCTTTACACATAAAATGTATCAAAATTTGTTTTAGTTAAGGCTTTTACATTTATAAAAATACCATTTTTCATGTGTACGAATATTTATTTCCCCCACTGTATGGAGGAAGGCATAAAATTGTCTAGTATTAATCTTCTAAGAGAGCATGCTTTGAAATCTGTTTATAGAATCTTTGGTACCAGTGTTAAATAACCAACTCTCTCAGCCATTAAGCACACCTAAATATTTATGATGTCACTCTTATTCAGGTAAAGATCAACAAAGACAATACATCTGTGAGGTTTGAACTCACAAGCATGGCATGTAACACAATGTTAACCACTAATTTATGGCAGTAAGTAGATCTGAAACAGTGTTTCTCAACCTTTTCTCAACCAGCACCCCCTTTGGGCACAAACTTTTTTATCCCCCCCCCCCCGGTCAAATTAAATTTTGAATATTATACTGAATTTATCCTTCATAGCAAAATAACACTTCGGTATTAGTGTAAAAATAATTTCTGTATTGTTTTTATTTGTTATAAATGCCAATGCATTTATTTGATCACTTATCTCAATGTTTTCAATGTGATGGTTGACTTTGGTGCTTACTAGCTCTTACGCTAAGTTCAATGCTGCTTAAAAGTAATTGTAGATCTCCTTGTTTTGTAATTTGTAGGCAGTTTCTTTGTTTAGTAAGAAGCTGTGTAACTGTGTTGAAACCGCATTCAGCCATACTGGAAGTTGGAAAAGCAATGAAGAAAAGTTTGATAGCTTCCCACAGCTTCAGATACCTTTCAGAAATTTCTTTTTGTAGCCAATATTGAATAATTTTTGAAAATTTGAATAAAAAATGGATAAATGCCCGCTACCCACTCTTAGTATGTTCACTTCCACTCAAATGAAAAAAAAATCTCCCAGTGCTCACTTTCAACATAACAGAGGCCACAAGGGGGCACTAACACCAATGTTGGGAAGCAGTGATCTAGACACTTTCTGTGGGTGCGTGTGTGTGTCTATGTAGGTCTATTTTACATGTAGTTTTGAAGTTAGAGGTGTAGGGATACAGTGATTCTCTCCCTATCATTGAGATAATCACATGGGTCACATGACAGCTGGTGAATGATGTCAGGAGATAGAATATATGAAGGGCAGTTGTGATGTATAGCTCAGGAAAGAAGGATGTCTCCAGCTCACAACAGTTGATCTTAAAAAAAAACAAATGGCCTAACCAGCTTCATAGAGAAGTCACCATAACTCTAGTTTTCCCTTTGGGAAATATTACAAGCAATGTTCCTCTTTTGTACACGCTGTTTGTTGTTGTATATATGTTATAATTTTTCTGCATGAGACATGTGTATATGTGTATATATCTAATTTTGTGAACAATGTAGAATTATAAATCTCTCTCTATTCCTATCCAGCTATTCTATGAAGTACAGCGTTATTATATCATAGATATAATAATGCCTATAATGAGGTAAATTCAAATGGAGGAATAAATCTTTCTTCTATATACAATCTTCTGTTGAGAAACACAGATCTTGGCAATTTCTGTGTATGTGTGTCTATATACATGTAGGTCTGAAGTTGGGTGGGGTACATGAATTAGAACAATAAACACTGATGGCTGTCAGCAAGTTACTCTAGGGTAGGCTGAATGCTAAATAATTTTTGTTTTTGTTTATTTACTTCATTCATCAAAAAATAAAATACAGTTGCATTTTATTCAATTACTGTATTTGACGGCATACAAGACATATGGATGTATAAGACACACCCCAATTTCAGTAGGACAAATCAAGAAAAAATTAGTAATTGGTAAAATTAGTAAACCTACATATGACCTATAAGACACAGGGGAATTTTTAAAAATATTTTTCGTAAAAAAAAGTGCACCTTATATGCCGTCAAATATGGTATATATATATACAAATCATCCTTTCCCTTTTGTCTCTAAGTGTCAGTATATAGTAGATTGTGATGTATTTA
Organism: Acanthosepion lycidas; assembly: GCA_963932145.1. Classification (NCBI taxonomy): domain Eukaryota; kingdom Metazoa; phylum Mollusca; class Cephalopoda; order Sepiida; family Sepiidae; genus Acanthosepion; species Acanthosepion lycidas. The sequence goes on from OZ010603.1 coordinate 10,566,517, forward strand.
GCATCTTTGTCAATTTCTGGGTATTTTTCCTATAGATTTCTTTCCATTAATGACTAAAGCTTCATCATTAACAACTGATGACTACCCAGGTCTGGATTCATCTTCCAATGTTTCTCCAGAAGAAATATACATCGTATGCCAAGGAATGTAGGTCACTGAGCAGCCTGGAAAGTCATATCTGAGTTATTCCCATATGAAATTGACTCTGTAGCCATACATAATTATATAAAAACTGACCAAATGTTCTTTATATCTAAGCTTACCAAACTCTGTTTACAACATATTTGTGGGAAATATGACTATAATAGTCATGCTCACATGTAAAAAACGCCTACAAATAATGAAAGCATTAATAATAATAAAAAATCTTTTGGCATAATAATGGATGATTAGTCAACATTGTATGTATGCCAGAGATTTCCAACAATCAATAATATCAACTATGAACACTGACACAACGTGCTGACTATGTTTGGAAAATGAAATACCTTCCCATCTCTATGGACACATATATTAATAAAATTACATATTCAGTGAATAAATTGCCCTAGATATTAGCCAATAGAATAGCTGACACTGCTTAGATATAGAGAACATTTGAATAGTTTGTATATATTTTATGCCTAGAAAAGAAAATATCTGTATAAATGCAAAAAAATAATAAAAAGTACCTTCATAATCACAGTACCTCATCAGACATCTTAAATAAAATTTATATATATATATATATATATATATATATATATATATGTATATATATATGTATATATATATATATATATATATATATTAATTTCAATTAAAAGGTGCAATTATAATTTATAAATTCATGAATCATTCATACAAAAAACAAATATAAAGGTTAATGATTTAAATGCCGAGAATACATTGTCACAAACAATATAAATAATATATATATATCTTATGATGATTGCATCTAGCATGAAACAGACTGTTACCTCTGAGTGTTGACTTCAATGTTTACTTTTATGTTTATATTTACATATGCTCTATCTCTGATAGTGAGCACTTTATCGCGTAAATATAGCACACCTTTACACTATATTTCTTCATATAAATAAAGGGTTCAGTTCGACATTCCAACCACCTGAAGAAGGCCAGAGCCTACAACACCTGTTGTAATAAATATGGGAACAAAGAGGAGGACAATAGTCCGAATAATGTAAATAGTGTACCTTATAGTAAATTAAGTAAATATTTATTCACTTATCTGTGTATGCATTCTATCACATGCATATATAATTGCTAATATCTAATTATTTGGGTTTATATCCATATTTATACCTCTATATATATATGTATATGTATATATATATCTATATATGATAAAAAATAGTTTCATAATATGCTATATTTTTAGCGTAAAAGTACTGAATATCCAGTATAGAGTATATGTCAATATAAGCAGTGTGGACACAGATCTCAATATCAAATGGCGATAGTCTATTCCATGCTTGAATACAATCTTTTGGCCATATGCACAATGCAAACAAATATGTGTAAAGGACATTACATTTGTGGGGAAGATGGCATAATAATGGTTGATTAGTCACTTTGTATGTACACCAGAGATTTCCAGCATTATCTGGAAATTTCCAGCATTATCTTTGCTGAACTTGTGCAAAATTCACTTAATAGCAATATCCTGTAAATAAGCGTGTAATCAGTTTTTCTCTTTGCATTTCTCACAGTTTTTAAAGTGTAAAGTGCATCAAGAGGCCCGTTTTTGTGATCTTTTGGAAACAAAGTGACATGAGTCAATAAAAACAAATCTTCTTATTGCTCTTTATGTTTTCTCAACCTCAAAAATCAACAATAGAAAAAAGTACTGAACTGTTATGTAATATCAATCCTCCTATATGGTAGTGAATGCTGGACAATCTCTTTACAAATGAAGATGAGACTTGAAACAACAGAAGTTTGATTCTACAGAAGGATGCTGAACATGTGGACAATGACAAAGTTTTAGAAAAAATGGTAACAAAAAGGACACTTATACATAACATCAGGAAGAGAAAGTTGGAATTTCTAGAACACATAATGAGGAAAGAGGGCTTGGAAAATTTGATATTCACAGGACAGACTGAAAGCAAGAGGGACAGAGGAAAACAACAGATAATCTACTTAATGAGCTTGAGTAAAAGTCTGGCGAAAAGAGAAAATGTATTAAGGGGTAAAAAGGACAGGAAATTGTGGTGAGCCACGATTGCCAACAGCCTAAAGTGACATGGTAGATAGAAGATGAAGATGTTAAATGTTATTGCTATTACAACTGATTACAAGCAGGGTTTAACTTGTGTCAGAATGAGCTTAAGATGTGGGGGTCAGATTAGAGCTCCATCATAACTAGGGAATTATTTGTATATAACATTACCCCTAGGCTATTGACGGATGGCAGACAAAGGGAAATGTTTAAAACATTATACAGTGTAACCCGGATATAAGAGAGTTGTTGGGACCAGAGAAGAAGTCTCTTGTATCCGGGTTTCTCTTATATCTGGGTTTGGTCTAATTTATATACTTTAACACAGGCTCTAATTTGGAACCAGAGAGAATCTATCTTATATCTGGGTTTCTCTTATATCCGGGTCTCTTATATCCGGGTTACACTGTATATGCGATGTATACAAATGCTGTACTGGCCACCAAAGCACTCAATTCTTTTATATATATATATATATATATATATATATATATATATATATATTGTCGAAAATACAATTATACTTCGACATGAAAACAATAGACAAAAACTAAAAATCCTTGAAGCATTATACATCAAACAGTTGAAACCCAACTTAAACAAAATCAATTATGGCATCTCTACAAATATTCTTAAATGTCTATAATTGGTAACAGAAGCCATTGGTTTATACCAATGGCTTCCCATACTTCATACTTCATACTTCTCCAATTCACTCTCGTGTGTTCATGTGTGATGTCATGAGATGCAGTGCGATTTTCGCTTCTAGCGTCTTATATTCACGTGTTTATCGTTGCTTAGAAATCATCTATGTAAACAATGACAGACTATCATCACTGTCTTGTCCGTATATTGCTTAATATGTTGTAACTGACATCTTTGATAATGGCTTATGTAAGCCGAAAGCTTAGATTGTATTAAATAAAAAAAATATGGATCAATATTGTGAATTTCTTTCTTTGTTCAACGATAATGTTATTAAACTTATCAGACATTACGAAAAAAATTTACATAAAATAAATAGACAACACTTGTCTATATTATTTAATGAAACGTGTATAAATGAAAAGATGCTGCCTAAATACACACAATATATATATGTATATATATTTCAGGAGATGGATTCAATTTGACATATTTATTTTAATTTGTTTGTTTAAACATTATTTTTAATAAATGCTCATATTGTCATGGGTCCTTACCTATAACCACATGAATGAACTCTTCCTGACACTATGTATACTACGCCTCTCAAGAGAGAGGGACGAATCAAGCTGAGCCGATAGTAGTAGACTCCAAACCAGACTCACAGTCATACTAACACCTTCTACATCTTGTATTATTATTTTGTGTAATATACCTTCGTTATTTCTACTCTTGTGTTCGTGTTGTTCTTCGTTGGTCCTAACTTGGACCATAACAAATATTTGAGTAGATGCTCTGATTTTATTTATTTATTAAACAGTATATTTATTTATTTACACCTGTGGGCCTGATTATTCAAGAAATCTTGTTAGCAAAATATGCATTCTCTGGCAGGATTTGAACCTGTGTCCCCTCGAGGAAACTGTCATTAGATCTGAAATGCCTTTGACCAATTCAGCCATGTAGGACCTGCTGATCAAACAAAGCCTGAATAGTGCTTCTGAACACACATCTTCTTTCCTGATTTTCAAAATATTCATATCTGCTTCGTTTCGTATCCTAGCATAAACAAAGACAATTTTTTAGAAAATGGATTAAATCAGACATATATTATTAAATTTATTTGTTTAAAATATATCGAATTTAATCATTTTCTGTATCTCCTGTCTCACTATAATTTTTATAAGACGGGAGAGTTCATCATACATAAAATAGGAAGTTACTTTTCAATTACTGTATACAAGTGTGAATGCAAAATGATTGCTTACAGTAGACTAATAAAAAAGGATATGTAATAGCATTACTTAACTTACCTATGCCATTTAATAATGATTGACAATCTTAATGTTATTTGACTCAGGTATGTATGACATTTGATATGTCATTTAATTTATACTGATTGATGATTATTAGAGAGGATGTGAAAGCAGTACAAAAAAGAGGTCCTCAAATGAGTGAAAGAAAGAATGAAATGGAGAGATGGAGAGAGAGTGAAAATGGAGAAAGACTGAAAGAAAGATAGTGAAAATGAGAGAGAGAGAGAGTGAAAGAAAGAATGAGTGCAAATGTAGAAAGAATGAAAGAAAGAGCAAGTAAAAATGAACAGAGAGTGAAAATGGAGAAAGAGTGAAAGAAAGAGTGAAAATGGAGAGAGAGAGCAAAAGAAAGAGCGAATGAAAATGGAGAGAGAGTGAAAGAAAGAGCGAGTGAAAATGGAGAAAGAGTGAAAGAAAGAGAGAGCAAAAATAGAGAGAGAGTGAAAGAAAGAGAGGGTGAAAATAGAAAGAGAGTCAAAGAAAGAATGAAATGAAGAAAAAAGGTGGAAGTAAAAATGAAGAGTGACAGAGAATGAAAATAGAGAGAGAGAGAGAGAGAGAGTGAAAGGAAGAGAGTGAAAGGAAAAAGAATGAAAGAAAAGAGAGGGTACATGTTGTGGTCATTTGGTGGAACTCATTGCTGAGTATTGAGGTGTTCATCGATATTTTCTTTTGTGTGAAATGAGTCCTATGTTGGATCTGAAGAGACGTCCACAGCCATCATATGGTAGGGTAGGAAGGTTCAGGAGATCGAGAGCTCTGGATTTTCTTTAGTCTCTTGTCCTCTCTTCTATTCGTCTTTGAAGGATATTGTCTTTCACAGATTACTCTTCTCCAAGTGCAAATAAAATGAAGGAAATAAAAGAAAATATAACAACAAAAGTAATTTTAAGAGTTAAATAAGAGAAAAGTTGAGTGTGAATAAATATAAAACAAAGGAAGTGAATGAATGAAAGAAAGAATGAATGAGGAGAGAAAGAGAAAGAAAATTTGTGAAAGAGAGAGGACAGAAAGAAAAAGCAGAAGACTAAAAATGTGAAAAATAATGGAAGTTGGGGAATGAAAAACATTGGCAGGTGAGAAGGAAAGTAAAGTAAAAGAAAAAAAATAGAAGAAATTTAAAGAATGAAAATAATGAAAAAGAGAGAATAAATGAAAGAAAATAGAATGTGCAGAATGAGAAGAAGACAGAAGAAATAAAGAATGAAATCAAAAATATAAAAGAATGAAAAAGAAAAATGAAAGAAAATGAAAGAAATAACATTAGAGTGTAAAAAAAAATTATATGTAAACTATTGATCTCATCTTTGTTATTATCACAATGTTTCAGTTGTTATGCCCTCTGGCCTTCTTCAGGTATGTGTTAATCTGGATAACTTTCAGTAAATTTTGAACTGAACACTTTATTTAATTTGTTTATTACTGCTCAGTTATTACTTACCCCATTTCCACTGAGTCCAAATACACACTAGGCAATATAGTCAAGTACAGTGTAACCCGGATATAAGAGACCCGGATATAAGAGACCCGGATATAAGAGAGAGTTTATCTGGTTCCAAATTAGAGACATACTTACCTAAACAAAATAGACCAAACCCGGATATAAGAGAAAACCGGATATAAGAGACTTCTTCACCGGTCCTGACAACTCTCTTATATCTGGGTTACACTGTATATTAATAATTTGGTGGCATAGTAATTGTGAGTTCAATTCATGGGTTGGGTAGTGTGTACTTGACCTCAGTGGAAATGGGGTGAGCAGTATTAAGTAAGAATTAGATTAGACTTACCTAGACATGGGAAGCAGAATGGGAACACAGTGAAACTCCCTGAAATTTACCTAGATTGATAAATACCTGATGAAGACTGGAGGATACTGTAGCTGAAACATTGTGATAATAAGAGCAAAGATGAGGATAATAGTTTGCCTGTAAATAATGTAAGTAATGATGATTCATTATCCCTGAAATTCATCTAGAAAGTAAAAAAGAAATTAAAAATGTAAAAAAAAGTGTGGATGAAGGAATCAAGAGAGAGGAAAATGTGAATGAGGGTATGACTAAAAAATGTGTTATTACAAGACTAAATGTGAGCTATTACCAGAGTAAAAGTGTGTCATTACAAGACTAA